>OY757907.1:120133060-120523060 GCA_963585895.1 Sepioteuthis lessoniana
TAAGTTTAGAGACAAGATTCATTCAATAAATAAAGTTATATATTTTCTAAGGAGTTAACAATAAGAAGCACTGTTTACACTTGCACATTTTTTAGGAAAAGAATTGTGGTGAGTATATTTATATTCACGAAGTTTGTGAGCGTCAGCTTCTTAACTGACCGCTGTGCCCAGAACTTTCTCTTGACTGGGAAATCATTGTATTTCCACTCTATGGACAGTTTTTTCGAGGCAGCCTCATAGTGGCAAACCCATGTTCAGTTCATTTCCAAACATTTTTTTTTGGAAGCATAATTCTCCGTACACATCACTCATTCTTCTAATAATTTTACGTGGTGAACTTCTCAGCCAGCAAAGATTTGATGAGAGACAGCTGTTCTAGCCAGAAGCATTCTGTTTGATAGGCTGCCATTTTGAAAAGTTGACCAATCCAGGGAAAGGAGTGGCGCTCTTCCCTGCACCTCGGAGTAGTAGCTATTGAAAAGGGAGCCTCCTGGTCACCTTCGACTAAGGTCGCCAACTTTACTTTTTACTTTCTTTTTTTTTTGAGACAAAATAATTTAGAACAGTCTCAAAATAGATTTAGCTCATCAATATCATAATGATTTATAACTGAAACAAGAAATTCAAAAAAGATTGCATGTCCTGGAAGGTGATATTATAGCAATTAAAAAACATTGATTTGATGTCCCCAGCTTAAAAATGCATTTTTTTACAGGATTTGTTCTAAATGTTAGCTATTGCTCTTGTCTCAATAATAAATCATTTTCCTATTACTGCGTTGCATCTATTTTGAGACACCCAGTATGTATGGTAATTTTCTTTTGTGGCCGTTTCTCTGAACTTTTTTTAGTCATATAAATCGTCAAATGACTATGATGTGCTAATTAGAATCATTGATTCTTTCCAAAATAAATTCATGTACTACTACATCCGCCAAAACTTATGAAATTTGTACACGTAGAGAATTTTTAATTATATTGTTTTTATTTCGCTGTAAATAAAGTAAAAACAGATAAAACAAGAAACATTTTTTCTTTAATCGCTGAAAATTCTGAATTTGCAAAATATTCCTCAAGCAAACTAGATTAACTTATTTGTATTACTGATGTATCTTTTTTTAAACCATAAACATATCATTAGTATTCTGAATCTATCATTTTTGTGCCAGGTGGAGTTTATAATTAAAAACCCTTCTCTCACTCGAATTAGTAATAAGGGTGGCGTCAATTGCACACCTTAACGAATATCCGATATCAACATTGATCTCTTACCTATTTTAGTTGGAAATCTAATTCTAATTGGCTCAATACAACAATATGTATTCCCTTTTAATTGTATGTCATGTCATTTTTATGAATGGTCGGTCTTATCCCTCAGCAGAAGGTACAGTCTACATATTGTTAGCCCCGTCTACAGAGCGTTATTGATTTTGAATTCCAAAGAGAAAATCCTAGATATTTTTCTAAACACCGAAAGCTAATAACAAGGTGAATCTTTATTTTCGGGTTGAATATTTCTTTGTTCTGAGTCTTTTGGTAGAAGTCTGCTCAGATTCATTAAGGAAGAAAGTAAATTACCGTTCTACATCCAGTCCCAGAAAATCTTAAAAGAACCAACAAAAGAAATCATTAAATTCTGTAAAAGAGACGTTCCATTTTTTTTTCTTAAAACAACTATACTAGCTGCTGTCATTATTTCATTTGCGATTGATAACTCTGTTCATATGTGTGTATATGTATGGAAAATATGGAAAACATTTATCAAACAAATTGAAGCCAGTTGAGTACGATAGGAATATCTCCAACATTTAAAACTTTTACCTGTGTAGTGCGAGTGAACTTAGGTTAGTTGTAATGATACCCCAATCAAGCTAATATCTACCTATTTTTCTCGCATACAATCAATTACGATCATCGCTTGGTACAAGCAGAATGACGCAGAAAATTGATCCTGCTATGGGTTGAAAATTCTATTTGGAACAGTATCATTGCGACATAATCTGAAACGATCTAGAAAAGCTCTGTGTAGCAATTACAGATTTAGCAGTCTTAAAAACCGTTTCGACTGCAAACTCCTGGTTGGCACCGTTCAAAGCCTTGTCGTAACTGATCTGATTTGAAAAGAAACCGCAACATATTTTCTAGATGGTTGGTTGAGTTTTATAGCATATCAACCTTTGTAGGTTATTTAACGCCAAATCCATTTTTATGCAAATAAACAGTTCTATTTCAAACAATTCAGTTTAGCATAAGTACAGTTTGCAAAAAATGTCTATTCCGTTAAGTCAAACATTTCTAATTCAAACAATTTAATTTAGTACATATATAGTTTTCTTTTACACAAAGTATCAATGTCAAAAACAGTTCTATTTCAAACAATTCAGTTTAGCAAAAGCACACACTTTACATGTCAAAACAGTTCTATTTCAAGTAGTTCAACTTAGCATATGTACGCAGGTGCTACCGCTCCGGGACAGAGTGGACCTTGGAGCGATGTCAATAAGGGGTACTCCGCATTCCCCAAAGCTCCAGCATCGCTGGAATCTCACCACTAGATTGTTTAGTGTCATATCCAGGACACTTGTTGGAGGAATCTTATCCTTCAACAGAGAAGCTGTTGGTGTATTCTACAGCCCCAGCCGACTAGGCAATATCTAGATTGAGCTACCATTGCCACTTACCAAAGTTCCCTACCATCACACCGGTGTCAGGTTAAAATGTAGAGGCTAATTCTGTTGCATTTTTCTTTTATTTTTTATACTTAAATAATGAGACGTTTAATTCACATATTTTTAAAAGACTCGTCTGTTCTATGATTAAAACAAATCCGATTCAGACACAAAGAAATTGAAATATTAATAATACAAAGCTAGATATGAGGAAATTCCACTTGGTACATGCATAAAAGCATGAAGTTTGTGTCATCACAGAATTGAGATAAATTCCTTGTGTGACTGTTTCTCTACACAATTAATGCATACATGCAATTTACGAAGTGTCCTACGTATTAAGTCTGAATCTTTTTTATTCGTTTAAGATTGAATTAAGATCCATGCAAAACTGACAATGATACTCTACAAAAAAGACAGAAGCAATGGTTTGCTCACCTGCTGGTGACTTTCTTTGACATTGTTACTGGAGTCTTGCAAGGAGATACATAAGCACTATATTTATTTATAATCTACCAGGATCACATCCTGTACCAAAATCAATAGATACCATGAAAGGAAATAATTTCATACGGAAAAAAAAAGTAAGAAGCAGACGATGTCCCGCTGAAACTATCGCATATGCCAACTACGCAGACCTTCTAGCGCATTTAGCAAATATACCAACGCAAGTTGAATATCTTCTGTTTTGAACCTGTCAGTCTTTTTTTAGTTTATTTATTTATGTTTTTTCTTTTCTTTTCTTATTCTTAGAAAATTAACATTCAACTCGTTACGAAAGCAGGTGCTTAATATAAGAACTGCTACCAAAATCAGTTTCTACCAATTTTGGAGCGTTTAGTTTTAAAGGTCGACGGAAAAAAGGACGGAAACACCTAATTTCCGAAAGTTTAGAATTACAAACTAACTAAAGAATAGGAAAATATACTTATATTGATTATATTTTTTCGATGTAATTTGAATGAAATTCTAGAATTATTCTCGTAAATTGACATATTTCATTGAGTATAATAATAATAATAATAATAATAATAACAATAATAATAATAATAATAATTATTGTTTACTCACTGATTGGACACATTTTTATAACATCTTCCCTTCCCTTCAAATCATCTGACTTTAAAATTTAGCAAAAAAATAATATTTTGTCGAGGCAAAGCAAAAGCGTTGTGCCGTAATTTCTTTAAAGCAACATTTCAATCGACTGTTGCTTTATTCTCTGAATAATATTGAATATAAATCAACCCAAAGCAAGCCCAGTCGACTGGGGCTTAGAATACACGGACTAAATCTCTGCAGATAGGTAAGACCTCACCAAAGAGTGTCCTGTATATGACACTAAACAATTTGATGATGAGGTTCCAGTAATGCTGGAGCTTTGGGGAATGCGGAGTATCTTTTGATTGCCATTGCTCCCAGGTCCACTCTAGCCCGGAGTGGTATAACTGATAGGGTTCTATCTATGGTTAAAAAAGAGCTAAACTGTGTACTTATGCTAAACTGGATTCCTTGAAATAGAAATGTTTTGACATTTAACTAACTAAACTGAATTGTTTCAAATAGAACTGTTTGACTAAACTGAATAGCTTGAAATAGGAATATTTATTGACAATTAGACTGTGCACTCATGCTAAACTGGAGTGTTTGAAATAGAACTGATTATTTGTATAAAAATGGATTTGGTGTTATTAACTTACAATGGTTGATATGCCATAAAACCAAACCAACCAACCAACCAAATGTATATGTTTCAACTACGAAATTTATAAGGCTGTGCAATTTATAGCAGAGTCCTTTTGAACTGGCACTTCGCCTATACAAGCACGCTACCCTGATGGGTAATGTTTGCCATCTTATTTGATCCTATTTAACCAACCCCTCTGCTCGGGCAGGATATGACACAAGGTCAATTTTTTTAAGCGGAGTTTAACAGGTTTGAATTCAGAGTTTTCCTTCTAAGCTTTTCTCTCAACAAGGTTGTCACGAGGTCCAACTGACAGTTAAGACGTCGTAATACACACGAGAACAGTCAGACACGTGGTGGTGTAAGTGTCCACGTAATAGAATAAAGGTCTATTGAAACTGCTCCAGCACGAACTTTTATTTGAACATTGAATGGTCTATTTGCGTCATGTAATGTTACAACCATCAATTTGATGTGTAACGGTACACTCCGTACGAAAACTGGATGCTGTCTTGAGTACTTACTAAGACAGATATACTATAGGGACGGATGGAGAGAAAAAGTCAGCGGAAAATGTGCCACCAGCACGACTCGTCCGGATGAGTCAGTGTCGCTTCTGGATATTGCCTTTGCAGCAATCTTGATATTTTTGCAGGAAAATGTTGATGGATAAACACAGAATTTTGCAAAAGCAATAACCTTATAACTCACACATCTAGAGGGGGTCCCCGTTTTGTAGTGGCTAACGTGCTAGACTACGACTTCGTAGTACGTGAGTTCAAACTCCAGTCGCACAATTACGTTCCTTTTATACGCAAGGTATGAACTCAATTGATCCTCTTGCATTGTGTTAATAATGTCACTGCTATTATTTTACTTGGATCACTTTGACATAAAATAACCCACGAAGATTGGTATGCCATTAAACAAAGAAAAGTCATTGTACCTATGAATGATAATATTTTTTAAGAATTAATGTGTAAAGCTATAGAAGATTTGGTAGGTTATTTATTTAGCTGTGTTCCTTGAGTCGATACAATTCAGTTTTTTATTTAGACTCCGCTGTTTAGACGTCTTCTATATCTGCAGAAAGCTGTAAAAGAAATTCCTTAAGAAAAAGAAGAAAATAGACCAAGATACCTTTTAAAATTTTAGTTTCTGTGTTTCGCACAGCTACTCTGTCGCGAGGAATGACTTCTTAGACTATTTAAGTACAATAATTTCTCCCACTAAGGTGTTGAAATATATTAGTCACTTTCGTCGGTCAATAAATCCTAAGTCCGTGTTTTTATGTTGCTTGTTTCGGCGTGTCGGTTCGCTTGCTGCAGACATGGTGTCAGGTTACTAAACCTAATCAGTCATGTGTTCATTGAAAGCAGCCGACGTGAAAGAGTATTCGTTCTGTCTAAGGGGCACCCCTGAAGAGAGGTCAAATTTCTTCTTTTCGCAGGGACGGTTCTTTTTCCAGGCATGCGTTGCCTCCACTTCCTGTCAGGGGTTTCAGGAAATTTCTGCACTTTTGGGATGTATGTTATTTTATCTATTTGATTTTCCCTTTTTTCAAATCACTATAAATGTTTCTTTTATCTTTAATTTCTGTAAAGGTAATAAAAAAAGTAAAGTTGGTGACCTAAGTCGATGGGACCCGAAAAACCCCATTTTCAATAGCTACCACACCGAGGTATTGGGGAAGGTGCTACTCCATTCCCTGGATTGTTCCACTTTACCCTTGATCCTTACAAGACTCAGCTTTATAAACCTGAGTGTTAAGCAAGGAAGAATCAAGTACCATTTTTTGAATATTTGGTATGACTCGACCTGGGATTGAAACCTGGTCTCCCGGACCATTGGCAAACACTCTACTCATTAGACCAATGGCCCGGTAAAGTACAGTTGGCGACCTTAGTCGGGGATGACCTGAAGGCTCCCCTTTCTATAGCTACTACACCGAGGTGTAGGGGAGGGCACTACTCCATTCCCTGGATCCACTTTACTCTTGATTCTTACCTTATAGTGCTGAGCGCTAAGCAAGGCGGTATCAAGTACCATTTTTGAGTCTTTGGTATGACTCGACCTGGGATTGAAACCCGGTCTCCCGGACCATTGGCGAACACTCAAGTCATTAGTCCAATATACCAGTGTAAAGGTAATAACATGTTTTTAATCGTAATACATTTTTAAAAAGCGTGTTTGACATAGAATTAAACATTTGAATCACTTCAGTATTTGATATAAAATGTAAATTGAATTGCGCATATTGGAATTCAAGTTATAAATCTTGTTTTCTATTAAATTATCGTCAATTTTTATTTACACTTAAATATTTTGGCGAATTATTAACAGCTCTTATATCAAACAAAAAAATAAATATAAGATTATTATTGTATTGATGGCCAAAATAATTTGAAAAAAAACAACCTATTTTTAGCTTTTCTCATTCTTCGTCGTTTCCTTCTTGCCTCCTTTTCTTTTTTATCGGCCATCTTTCTTCCCTCACTTTGTCTCCCTAACTCCTCCTTCATACGTTCTTTAACATCCTTTAAATTTTCTATATCTCCATCCTAGCATTTACTTTCTCTCTGTCTCTCTTTGTCTCTCTGTCTCTGTCTCTCTCTTCCCAAGGCCCAGGCGTTAAAATGCGCTGACTGTATGCAGAGGGGCAAGACCCCAATACCACCTTTAAAAATGTGTCTTTTTGGTCGGTTACTATCTGTATTTGGTGCTGAGACAACAGTTCTGATATCCTGGGGAGTATGGAGTACCCGTTCATTGTCATTACTCCCAGGTCGACTCTGTCTCAGAATGGTAGTAACTGTTAGGGTCCCATTTACATATATATCTTAAAAGTATTTGTATTGGATAAGAATACTGGATGACCACGCAACAGTGTGCTAAGTATTAAGAATAGTTACTTGAAGCTATTATTATTTAAAGGATTATAATTATTATTGTCTTGAAACCATAGAACTGTGTGCAAATAAATAATCATTATAAGATTGATATAGATAGCGGAAGCCATGTAACTGTGTAAAAATTTTTTATATGAAGAATATTTACTTGACGATATAATTATTTACTAAGGATAATTATCATTTAATTATAAGCAAATAACTTAGTGCAAACGAATGATTATCATATTTACCCAACCCCTCCACTTGGGCAGGATATGACACGAGGTCAATTTTTAAGCGGAAATTTTTAAGGTTTGAAATTCAGAGTTTTCCTTCTCCTAGACTAGTTGCCTCACCAAGGCTGAAGAACCCAGTTTACCCTACTATTTACCCATACCTGGAGGGAGAATAATTGGATTCATACCTTTCCCAAGGGTATTAGTGCTATGTGAAATGCAATCAGTCTCGTCCATGATTTGAATTCGAGTCGTCGTATTCATTTCTTACGACGATAACCATTACACCACGGGCACCTCCAAATGATTATTTTTAAATAGAAATACCTTTTAAGGGGCTTTAGAACAGTGGAATCCAAGTAAAGATAAGGATATCATTATTTAAGGGAAATGAGTACAGTGAATGAGTAGAGTATTCGTCAATGGTTCGGGAGATCGGGGTTCAATCCTAGGTCGTCATACCAAAGACTTTGAAAATGGTACTTGATACCGCCTTGCTTAACAATCAGCATTATAAGGTAAGTATCAAAGGTAAAGTAGAGCAATCCAGAGAATGAAGTAGCACCCTTCCCAACAGCTCAGTGTAGTAGCTATTGAAAAAGGAACCTACGGGTAACCCGCGACAAAGGTCACCAACGTTAGTCCCTTAAAAATAATATCCTCATCTTTGCTTGGACACCATAGAAATAATTACTTAAAGCCATATACTTGTGTATAAATTATTAGTATTACAAAAAAAATACTTGATACCATACATCAGTGAGAAAACTATTTTTATTAGATCTGAATACTTCATGTCATATAACTATTGACCCAAAAGCTTTAATAAGCACAAAATGTTAATGTTACCATACGATGTATATAATTCATAAACTATAGAGAAAATTAATATTGACCCACACAATGGACATAATTATTTAACTTGTTGACATAACATAACCCTAGACGGCTTGGCATGCCTTAAAATCAACCAATCATCTCTATTCTTACACTCTTTAACTTGGTTAAAGCGTCTTGCTTCTATAGAGATCAATTCTTTGTTATCAACTTCATTCTCTTTCCATTTAGCCCGCATTTATTTCAACTTAAAGAAATAAAAGAAGAAAAATTACAGAACTTAGTTAAATAAACGAACAAATGCACAAACCAAAAAATAATAAAGTTAAAGGGACATAATCCAGAACAATTCCAAGGCTGTCTGCAATTTTCAACAATGCCACAAATTTAGCAGATTTGCAAAAGACTCGCCACAGAACAAGTTTACTGAGAATGAACCAGACGAAATGTTTTCAAGGAAAAGAAAAGCTACATCGTCCAAAAAGTCATTGAATATTAGCAACAATTTATTTCAAAGTCTCAGACAAAGTTTCGATGTCTTTTATTCACATTTTACAGATAAAACGTTGACATTAAGGGAAATTATCTTGTCCTCCCATCAAAAAGGAGAAAAAATGGCGGAAGATAACAATTATGATTTTCTTGTTTGTGTTATTAAGGTATTCACTTGTTCATTGAAGGAATAAATACCGCTAAAATACAGCGATTGGTCAAAATATTCTAAAAAAAAGATATATGTAATGGTCAATTTTTATCTACACTAAATTAAAAACAAATACTTCTCTGATGTTTGCCGTTCCTTGTACACTTCTTATGGTTTAGTGTTATTGAACAAATCCTGGAACCAACATCCCTCGAAACAACAGCTGTACGGCCACCTACCTTCTATCTCTAAAGCCATCCAAAACGAACAAGCCATACTGAAAACTGCCGGAGAAGCAAGAACAAAATCATCAGTGAGGTTCTCCTATGAATCTCTTCTCATGGACGTTGCAAGTGTTGGACGACAAAGAACATACTTAAAACAGTTCTGTGTGGACACAGGATGTAGACTAGAAGACCTGTCGGGAGCGGTGGATGAGAAGGACGATTGTGGAGAGAAAGAGAGAGAGAGAGAGTCAGGGAAATCCGTGCCAGCTGCGTGACTTGATGATGATGATGATGATGTAATGGTTAGAGGCCTTATGTAGCAAACTAATTAACTAGTAATTATCACTGGACGTTCATACGCTTGGCCTTGTGATAAACTAAGCTAAGCTTAAGATGTGACATAACATGCTAATATTCACTTTCAGTGTAAGGGCATTCATCATAGAAAATTGAATCAGTGAACCGATGATGCTGTTCCAGATAGAATTATCAAAAAAAAAGTTTTTTCTGCATCATTTAGTTGTAACACCAAATGAGTATTGAAAGGTCTATGTTGCAATTTCAAATTTACTAGTCAAAAAATCATTTAAACAACAAACAAATGGTGTGCACCGATCCAATCTATAAAACTAGCTTGATGGAGCTACCATAACCACTTGTCTAAGTTCACTTGCACCATAAAAAGTTTAAAATATGAGAGATATTTCAGCCACATCCTGTGTACCTTTTTTGTGTGTGTCTGTCTGTATGTATGTCTGTGTGTCTGTGTGTTGTATATTAGTTTTTGATAGATAGAGATTTCGTAAATAGGATGCACCTGTGTGGACAGGAGGACGGTGGAAACGGATTGCATGAGTTAGGAAACGGTGGAGGAATGAATAGGCATTATGAATATTATATAAGCACACAGTTTCAACACCGAAAAGACAGGCAGTCAGTCAGGAGTAGAGGCCAGCTTCGGAGAGTAATTAGCAAGTGCTCAGAGGGTGTGCAGCCAGGCCTCCTTGGCTGAGAAGAAGAAGAAGTAAGGCTCTGATTATGTTTCTCTATATGGTGCCATGATAGCAGCCGAGTCCTTCGTCAGTCTTCGTCTCTTAATATCTCTGTGTTTCTCTTTCGCTTGAAACTTTAAGAATATTTTGTAAATTAACAGAAAGTATATATTTTTAAGAAGGAAACTGTTATGGTATCTCCTCATTCTTTCATTATGGTATACATGTACGTGTGCGTGTGGGGTGTGTGTGCGTATGTGTTCGTGTGTGTGCCCGTATGTGTCTATGTGTGCGCACGCCCGCGTGAGTATGTGTTCATTCATAATTTAAAGGAAACAACCGCCTACCAGAGTGATATTTTTTAAGATAGGTGATGAGTAAATTTATAATTTTCTAATAAATTGTCTTTTTGTTATTTTTTGCATTAGCGCTAAAAGTCACTTTTTAATCCTTTAAATTCATGATATGATAAATATAACTGTGGAATTTGAAAGAAGGCGAGCTTCATTTTCAAAACTTAAATTATTTTATGCCAGAGAAATAAAATTTGTGTGTTCAATTAATGATATTAATTATGACTGATAGTCTTTTCCACGTAATCAAATAAAAATAAAACATGTAAATATAAACTTTGGTTTGGTTTAGTTCCCTCTCTCTCTCTATCTCTCCCCCTCTCTCTCTCTATCTCTCCCTGTCTCTCTCTCTCTCTCTCTCTCTCTCTCTCTGAGCGTTTTATGGCTTATCAACCCTTTGTCATTATGCAATCCCTAATCATATATATATATAGTGTATCACAAAAGTGAGTACACCCCTCACATTTCTACAGATATTTATATATATCTCTTCATTGGACAACACTGACAAAATGACACTTTGACACTATGAAAAGTAGTCAGTGTACAGCTTATATAACATAGTTAATTTATTTTCCCCTCAAAATAACTCAAAATATAACTATTAAAAGCTAAACCCCTGCCAACAAAAGGGAATACACCCCTAAGAAACTACACCCCTAAATGTCCAAATTGAGTGCTGTTTGTCATTTTTCCTCCAAAATATCAAGTGACTCATTAGTGTTACAAGGCCTATGTGCATAGGGAGCAGGTGTGTTCAGATTTGTAGTGCAGCTCTCACACTCTCTCATACTGGTCACTGAAAGTTCCAATATGGCACCACATGGCAAAGAACTCTCTGAAATTCGTAAAAGACGTATTCTTGCGCTACATGAGGATGGCCAAGACTACAAGAAGATTGCCAACACCCTGTAACTGACCTGCAGCACATTAGCTAAGATCATCCAGCGTTTTAAAAGGGCCTGGTCCATTCAGAACAGCCCTAGAGTAGGTCGTCCAAAGAAGCTGAGCGCACGTACTGAGCGTCACATCCAAATGCTTTCTTTGAAAGATTGGCGTAAGAGTCCTGTCAGCATTGCTGCAGAGATTGTAGAGGTGGGGGGTTAGCCTGTTAGTGCTCAGACCATACACCGCACTCTACATCAAATGGGTGTTCACGGCTGTCACCCTAGGAGGAAACCTCTTCTGAAGACGATACATAAAAAAGCCTCCAAATAGTTTCCTGAAGACGTGTCAACAAAGCACGTGGATTACTGGAACTATGTCCTTTGGTCTGATGAGATGAAGATTACTTTGTTTGGTTCTGGTAGCTTCAACAATGTGTGGCGACCACCAGGTGAGGAGTACAAAGATAAGTGTGTCATGCCTACAGTCAAGCATGACAATGTCCACAAACACACCTCCAAGACTACCATTGCTTTACTGAAGAGGATGAGGATAAAGGTGATGGACTGGCCAAGCATGTCTCCTGACTTGAACCCAATAGAACATCTTTGGGGGATCCTCAAGCGGAAGGTGGAGGTGTGCAAAGGCTCAAATATCTGCCAGCTCCGCGGGGTCGTCATGGAGGAGTGGAAGAGCATTCCAGTGGCTACTTGTGAAGCTCTGGGAAACTCCATGCCCAGGAAAGTAAAGTCGGTTCTAGATAATGATAGTGGCCACACAAAATATTGACAATTGACATGGTGTATGTTAATATTGATAACTTTCCTAAAGAAGTGTACTCAGTTTTGTTGGCAGGTGGTTAGCTTTTCATGGTTACATTTTGAGTTATTTTGAGCGGAAAATAAATAAACTCTGTTATATAAGCTGCACACAGACTACTTTTCATTGTGTTAAGTGTCATTATGTCAGTGTTGTCCCATGAAGAGATATACTTAAATATCTGCAGAAATGTAAGGGTTGTACTCACTTTTGCGATACATTGTATATATGTATACGCGGATCATTAAATAAGTTTCCAGATTTTTTTCGTATGGACACTTCTATTGATAGTACACACATGAAACTCTAGTCCCCTTCGAAGTAATCTCCACCGGCTACAATGCATTTGTTGTGCCGTTCTAACAACTTCTGGGAGGCCCCATGGAAGTCCTCTTGTGTGAGCGTGTCAATGACATTCGTCACAGCCTCTTTTATCTCCTCAATTGTCTCATAACGACAGACTCTTAGCTTAGGGAATAACCAAAAGTCACAGGGAACAAGGTCTGGACAATAGGGAGGCTGAGGAACTGTCTTGATGCCCATCTTGGTCAATTAGTCTGTGACAAGGATGGAGTTGTGGACTTATGCATTGTCCTGGTGGAAATACCACAGACCCGATTTGAAGAGTGCTGGCCTCTTCCGAAGGAATCTCTTCTTGAACTCCCTTAAAGCCTCAACATACTAACCCTTTGGCCAATCAACTCTGGTCTATTGACTTCCTTACTTATTCCACACCTCTCATCATCCCTCACAGACTCCCTGCCTTCCTTGAATCTCTTATGCCACTCAAAAACTGATGTTCGATTCATGCATGATGATCGAAAAGCAGTCTGAAGCATTCCATACGTTTCTGTGGCCTTTTTTCCAAGTTTAAAACAGAATTTTATTGCATATCGTTCTTTTAATGTGTCCTCACGTCCAGATTGCATTTTAGAAATTCACCAGCTGTGACAATCAGGATTTAGTAGGGTGTATTCTGATTGCCCTCTGTAGCTGTTCATTTGAACCTGAAATCATAAAAATTGACCAGTCATCTCATATAGCAATAACATACTGAATTTTCAAAAGTCTAAGACAATTTTAAATGCCTGTGCAAAAACGTCTGGAAACTTATTGAAAACACTACGTACATATAATTGAATAATTTGTTGATAAGTTTATTTATAAATGAACCAGATCTCATTTACTTTTTCCAAGTTAAATGCTTTCAAGTATTGCAATTTAACCCTAATGATACGTTTTGCTCACAATTAACTAATTTCAACCCTAAATATCTAATACCAACAATTCAATTTAGTATTTATTATTTAGTATTTATTTAGTATTTATTATTTGTTTGCCCACAGTCAAATGGTTTCAAGTTTTGTAAAGGATTAAATAGTTCTTATTTACGCATAGATTTACGCATAGATAGGCACTTTTACTCTGCGTCAGAGTGGACCTGGGAGTAATGGCCATGAAGGGGTTATCTGCATTCTACAAAGATCCAGATCAGGGGTTTCAACATCAGATGATATAATGGGCACTAGTTGGTGGTTGGGTCGTACTTGTCAGCAGAGGTGCATTCGGTGTCTTTTGTACCCCTAGCCGGAACAGCGGAATTTATTTCTTCACAAAAGTTTTTTAAAAGACTGTAAAAATGTATTATCATATTTACCAACCCCTCCGCTCGGGCAGGGTATGACTCAAGGTCAATTTTAAAGCGGAGTTTAACAGGTTTGAATTCAGAGTTTTCCTTCTCCTAGACTAGTTGCCTCACCAAGGCTGAAGAACCCAGTCTGTCCTACTATTTACCCATAGCTGGAGGGAGAATAATTGGATTCATACCTTTCCCAAGGGTATTAGTCCTATGTGAAATGCAATCAGTGTCGTCCAGGATTTGAACTTGTGTTGCCAAGTCCATTTCCTACGACGATAACCATTTACACCACGGGCACCCCTAAAATGTAAAAATGTATTATACTTACATTGATAATAAACAAACGAAATTTAGACGAAAACTCAAAATAATAAAAAACAAAATCAGAAAAAAAAAATGACTGAAATTTTCATGTAGTAAAGACTTTTGCTGCCGTCTTTTATGAGCATAACGCTTCCTGAACTCACGATGTTCCTAGACGGTAGACAGTGTAAACTAGATGTTGGAATAAATAGTTTTTGTTATGGTAAACTGAATGGGATAGATAGATAGATAGATAGATAGATAGATGTAATATGAGATAGATAGATAGATAGATAGATAGATATGGACAGGCTGTGATAGATAGATAGATAGATAGATAGATAGATAGATAGATAGGGGTAATATGAGATAGATAGATAGATAGATAGATAGATATGGACAGGCTGTGATAGATAGATAGATAGATAGATAGATAGATAGGGGTAATATGAGATAGATAGATAGATAGATAGATAGATAGATAGATAGATAGATAGAATATGAGATAGATAGATAGATAGATAGATAGATAGATAGATAGATAGATAGATAGGGGTAATATGAGATAGATAGATAGATAGATATGGACAGACTGTGATAGATAGATAGATAGATAGATAGATAGATAGATAGATAGATAGATAAGTTATAATAAGTGTGAGATTGATTTCATCAGAATGAGATCGATATGTATTATGATAGATAGATAGATAGATAATGGTATGGTTAGAGGAAGATTGGTTTAATCAGAATGAGATCGATATGTATTATCATAGATAGATAGATAGATTGATAGATAGATAGATGCTAAATTTTATTGCAGACGGCCCCGGATGCCTAACATTTAAAAAGGCCAAAAGAAGGCGTGTGGCATTTGCAAAACTGCAAGTAGTTTATCGTCCCCATTTAATTATATTATTTACGATTTCTTTTTCTTGTGATGACATCTTAGTAACAACACCAACAACAATAATAATAATAAACATCGCAGAAGTTTTCATATGTCACTTTTCCTAACATTTGCTGAAGAATAAAAAAATGAAAAGATTTTTTTTTTTTGAAGCTTCGCCCTATCCCCATCCCCGATACACATACTGTCTTAGTCTCCTGTAATACGATAACAAGTTGTTTTCGATGTCTGAGAATTGCAAACCTAAATAGAGACAATGTTATTGCTTGATTACAATCTGGATGACGGTTTTTTGGGTGGTTTTGTCTGTCATTTATGCCTTTTATGCAAACAAAAACCGTTTGACCCTCCAGTGAAAATGGTTCCTGTTTTCTTGTAAAACACTGAAAGTGAACAGCATCGACACGTTTAGTTATTTGAATATAGCATTTTGAAAAAATCGATATGATTTTAGGTATTCGTGAGCTGACGCTATCAGATATATACTTTTCATTTCAATGAAAGTTAAATCGAAATATTTTTTCTTCTATTGTTAAATCAAGATCTTCCTATCGATTCTGTCATTTTATTTGAACTTATAATCGGGAAAGTAAAATTGCATCTGCTAGGCACAGTGTTTCATCAAAGGTGAGCCTCTAAGCATAAGAGGTTTGAAATTACGATTATTCAAATTCAAAGGTGAGCGAGTTGTGGTACATAAAAGACTAGTAAGATCTATTAATGACATATAGTGTAGAATTCGAGCAGCAGTTGATACAATTGGAAAGATACCGTGAGTCAACAACGTGTGATTGACAGATACTGACCCTTAGAGATAGTTGAAAACTTGGCAGTTCGTAGGAAGTAACTAAAATCCCGTATGTTAGAATTCAACTCAAAGTTAGACGAGACCAATCAAAATGGATGACATTTTCCAACTGTAATTCAGCGCTCCCGACCCACGTATGGGTTAGTTGGCTGTTTGGTTGATTGGGTTTTGTTGCATATCACCCCTTGGAGGTTGTATGAAGCCAAATCCTGTTTATACATGAATATTTAATGATTTCTATAAATGAGCCTGAGTTCATTTTTTGTGCAGTTATATGGTATCAAGTATTGCTATCTAACAGCAAAAATTTTATTCAACACTGGTCTTTTGTTTGCACATACTTAAATATGATTATTAAGTAATTTCATTTTTAAAGGAGTGAGAACGAACTTCTACAGTTACCTATTTACAAATCTTATTACCTAACACTTATCATTCTATTCAATATTGATCATTTGTTTGCACACAATTAATTGAAAAGTATTCATTCGATTGCACACAGTTAAATGATTCCAAGTATCGATATGTATCACTTGCAATTCAATTAAACATCAGTCATTTATTTACATACAGTTAAATGGTCAGACAGTTCTATTTCTAACAATTTGATTTAATTTACGGTATTCGTTTAAATATCAAACGGTTCTCTCTGACTCGAAGATAAGACCTTAACGGGTACTTCCACTTCGGTCTGAGTGGACCTGGGAGTAATAGTTATGAAAGGGTACTCCACAGTCCCCAAAGCTTCAGGACTGGTCCTTATTATCAGTTAGTTTAGCGTCATATCAGGATACTCATTGCATAGATGTTGTCGGTTCATTCTATAGACCCACCGACAGGGCTGCCGCGTACGGATTCGATAAGATATATGAAATTATCAAAGATTATGTGCGCCCACGAAAAAAAGAAGACTGCATGTGTGTTATTCATCCCAGCGATAAAAATAGAGGAGCCGATTAAGAAGATGGAAAAACGTTAGGATTGCGAGAACAATATGGCGGCAAAAAGTGACGACCGGCCGAAAAAGGACAAAGTAGCTAGCCAAGAAGATACCTATTTAAAATATATCAATCGTCCCTTATTTAATCACCTATCTTTTTGTGCCATAACTGCTTGGTTGTTTTTCCAAGGATCGATATTTTTCATGTATGGATTTTACAACCCTGTGAGGAACTTAATTCCGGCTTCCCAGAATCTGAGTCAGGCAACCTCAACCGACTGCTACCGAAGCCAAGACACACCCGACCTGTTCCGTGTGCCGGTCGAAGTGGGCCACGAGGCCACGAGGCCAGCGACCATCAGATTGGACTCTGTACCAGTTCTTGATATAGTACTTATCATGGTTACCGAGTTCAAACAATGGACGAGACTATTTGCATTTCAAATAGCGCTAATACTGTTATATAATTAAGGAATGATTTTTTTTTTAATATTAATCCTTTTTCGTAAATTATATTTCAGTTTGGTTGGGCTTTGAACTATTCAGGTTAAGATTTCAGGTGTATCGTCAATTGGTGCAGTTTACGCTCGCACTCAAAAGACATGACAATCCCCATTGTCAGAATAAATCCCCAGACAGGAAATGGGGCTGGAGTGTAGATGATGTCATGTCCGGAAGAGATGGTCCTGAGAATTTGAGGATTCTGAAAAGAGTCAGTTGGGAGTCGGGGTTGGGCCGTTGAAGATGTACTTGGGTTTTTTGAATCTCAACTTATAGAGATCTTAAACATCACAAGATTCGCCGTGCGTTGGGAATGGTTAGCATAGTAAGAATTGTGTCTCTCTCCTCGTATCGATGAACTGAAGTCAAAGATTTAAAAAACGTGTTCTTATCTGAACAACAGAGTCCGCCTGTATTTGTATTTGACTGTATATGAATATGTATATGTATAACAATTGTGATTGATATAGTCATAGGATACAACAATACTTTGGCAAAGACGGGAATCTATTTATAACCATTCCAGCAATGTGTTGTACGGATAGACTTGGCTCTTTAAGCTTAGTATAGTAACAGTTCGAGGAGAAAGAAAACTACGACATCCTGCTTGTGCAGAGGTGGGTGAATAAATACATATACATAGTACCGGATAAGGTCTCATCTAGCGACCACATAAAACTATAAAAAAAAGTACTAGTATTTCACAGGAATACCGTAAACCATTTATCTGCGTGCTTATGAAAGCTTCTTCTGGCGAGTGTCTTTTTTTAATCTTTTCTGCCTGCTATTTTTTTCTCTGAAACCTGAGTTAAAAATTCTGCTTTGTTCATGTCACATTAATCAGAAAAGCGAAAATTTAATCTTTGGCACTGTTTTCAGTGGATCAGCTTTCTTATTCAGTCGCTCCTAATTTTGTGTTTATTTTGTGTCAGTTAGCTGTATTTGTTTATTTGTGATTAACTGTAAATCAATTTGTGTATTGACATTATTCGTTTTTATGGCATTATTTTGTGCTGCTATCAAAAGAAATTCAATTTCTCTCTTTAGGTTCCTCCTCTTGGCCATGTCTTTATATAAGTTCAATCTCCTTCGTTTATCGTTAAAAATATTTTCACTGTAGTTTTCCTTCCCCTTCTTTGTTTTTTACATTTTTTATTGTTGATTTTTCTGTTTGTGGTTTTAGTTTGGTTTTGGTGTTTAATGGCATATCAACCTTCTTGAGTTATTTAATGCCAAATCTATCCTTAAAAAAGGACAGTAGTTTTTGTATTTTTTCCGTTGATATTGCAGTTACTGGTTACTTAGATACAACAAATATACGAAGACAATATACAAGTGTTGAATACCATTGCCTACTCACTACAGTATTATTATTACTCCTTGTAAATACTGGGTGAATTTCCCTGTAGTCTGAGGGACAACAAGTCTCCCCAGATCTCTTGGACTCTTCTGGCCAATCTTAACAATGCTGTAATCTGGATGATCTTTATTCTCTCACTGATTTTTTATTCCTTCTGTCCTTTTTCCAAGCCCTTGGGAACTGTTCCAAGTGCACAAACAACAGTTGGTATCACCATCACTCCCATGATCCTCAGGTATTTGGCAAGGTCTAAGTATTTCTCTATCTTATTGCTTTTTTTTATTTTCACTCTGTTATCAGGCAGAATAGCAAAATTAACAAAACGGCAAATTCTCTTTTTTTCTTCTTTTATTTGTTTTTGTCTAATTAAACGAGGTCTACTATTCTGGGTGAGACTACGTGATCCGTTTATATCTCAAACTCTCAAAAAACTTTATGCAATTCATTCTCAAGGACGGATTCTGGTTTCTGAATATACGATTCTGTTATATGGTAAAATCTCTCTCAGAATTTCCTATGGGTTAAACTTCTTAACCAGTCGTGCCTGTTCTTTTCTTTTTCTGATTGTTTACTGCATTCATTTATGTGATTAACCATTTCATCTCTTTCTCCACTTAAGCTAGACTTCTGATTATGTCATTGCTTTTCACTTTAATATAATTGGTCCTCATGGCGTTGATTTGAGCTGTTAATAGTGTTGTATTTCCGTAAAACTACATTACATCCAAGCAACGCGTAATATTGTTTTTTTTCTCTCTCTCTCTCTTCACACTTGGCAGTCGGGCTCAGAGAGACGTGAATCTAGGAGTCAATTTGAACACTCGCCACAGGGAATTTTTCCTAACGAGAAATCCCTTGTATCTTATGTACATCTCTCACCTGAAAGGTGGTGGTGGGCGAAGCTAAAAGATATCTACCTTCTCCTAATTTGGTTTCTGTCAATCAATTTCTTCACCCACTCTTTGTCGCACTCTTCACATCTGCTAGACTCTTATTTTTCCCAAAAAAAGGGGCGGACTTTCCCATATTTGGAATTATTACAATTTTATGTTCACGTGACCTGACATCAGTAACTATTGAATCATAACGGTAAAAGAATTGAGTTAAAATTTTCCATACTTGAATTTAAAAATGCCATTCCTAGTCTCGTTCTCACGCCGCTAATAGGCAAACTCTCGCCTACCGGTCAAATCCGAAGCAGATTCCTGCTTAATCTGACTTGTATATAAAGACTATCCTTTCATCATTTTCCAATATATATTTTTTCGTCGTTTTCTTTCTTGTCAAAACAACATCTTCCCGATTTATTCCTTCTTAATCCATTTTCGTTTATTTCCACTTTTTACAATGTACTGAGTTTATTCTTCTAAAATCCACCGCGGTTAATTCATTTTTTTATGGTCAATAAATTTCTTCGACTATCTTATAGAGTCACAGTATAATGCTTACAACTTGTATCAAGGTCTCCAGGTCTTTTTTGCTTGTTGCTTCAAGTCATCAGTGTACATAACGTGGTAAATCGTTTCTTTGGATTTTGTAAATTTGTAACCTCCCGTTGTCTACAAATGGAAGTAACTGTATTGCATTATTTATATGACAAATAGCAGTAGTGAGACTGCATCAACTGGGAAGATACCTCTTTAAATTATCCTTTCTGCTTCAGTGTGTCTTTCTTCTGTTGACTCCTCAGTTTTTCATGGCTTCTGTGATGAAATTTATTTGTTACATTTTCAGATATTCTATTCCCATCGAAGACCCTTTTATAGCAAATCCAAACCATAGCAATATTTCGGCTGCCTTAACGATGTTCTGTTTCTATATAGAATACCTTGTCTGTTCCTTTTGTTCTCTTTTGGCACCTTTTCGGTTCTTCTGGAAAGAGTCCCCGGCTTTCAAAGTAACGTAATTGAACGGCTCATAGAAAATTGAATGAATGATTAAATAAATAAAGCAAACAGTAGTCTCCGAATCGAAATGCCGAGGCACTCGTAGTAATTAATAAATGACTAGGGAGGGCCAGAGATACAAGGATCAGGTGCGCATGTGCGAGCGGAAGAGGATGTTTCTGCTCCCGACTCGACAAGCGGAAGTGAGGGGACGATTCGGTCCTTTCTGGAGTTAACGGCAAAAACTAATAAGATAAAAACGTGAGTTGAACACCAGCGACGAAGATGTGAGGAGACGAAAGTTTACAAACTCCAAATTCTGGGGGCGGTCCAAAAGGAGTGTTAGATCCTGTGGACAAGCATGTTAGAACCAGAAAATATTCAAGATCTGTCTGTTCCCACTTTCCCTCCATGATGTTGCTTATTTTTGTCTAGTTGACGCCGTCGTCTTAATATCTGTACTGACTTTCTTTCTCCCGGCCGCTACTTGCTACCTTGTCATAAATAAATCTTTGAGGAGTTTAACAGTTTTTGCGTTCGTCGACTTGTTACCACGGTGGGGTCACAACAAGGTCGAAAATATCTTTAGTACCACAATTGTACATCAAACAAGTTATACATTTCTGTTTACATCTTTGCCGTTTGGATTTTCTGCATCATTTGCAAACACATGATCGGTTTATAGTTGCTGGGGATGGGTTTCTTTGTGGGGGTATTTCTAGATCCGGGTAGTTTTCCCTTCGTCATCCGTTCTTGCAATTGTCTACTTGACTGGGGCTGTAGCTTATATCCATTGCATCTCTGCAGAGGAGTAAGACCTCCCACCAACGAGTGTCCCGGATATGACATAAACAATCTGACGGAAAGGTTCCAGTAATTCTGGAGCTTTGGGGAATGCAGAGTACCCCTTCATTGCTATAGCTCCAAGTTCTAATTTGCCCCTTAATGGTAGCACCTGACAGGGTCCTATCTATGTGTTAAACAGAACAAAACTGCGTACTTATGCTAAGCTCAATTGCTTGAAATAGAACTATTTTGATATTTAAACTGCGTACTTATGCAAAAATGAATTATTTGAAATAGAACTGTTTTTGACATTGAAACTGAACTTTCGCTAAACTGACTTTTTTGAATCAGAACAGTTTGAATAAACTGAATAGGTTGAAATAGAAATGTTTTTGACAATTAAAGTGTGTACTCATGCAAACTCTGTTGTCAGAAATAATACTGTTTATTTGTATGAAATGGATTTGCCATTAAATAACCTAAAAAGTTTGATATGCCATAAAACCAAAACAAACAAACAACCAATCGTGGATTCTTGCTTGTTATAGGTATTGAATCGGTTGATGAGCCAAGCATCTCGTGGAGGAACGGAAATCTTAAAAACCAGAACCCATCTATAATCAACAAGTGATGACATATTGTAACAGCAACCAACCATCTAAAACGCAAAGAATAATTCTATACAACGGGAAATAGAATAAACTACCCTTATTGAATATCTCCATCAAAGTTTACGAATGCGTCAGAATCAATTAATTGTGACTGTGTAGAAGTGAATACTGTTTCGATAATCTTTATTAAAATTATAGGAAACGAAAGTGTATGAATTTCAAGATTTGAGAGTCAGATTAATCTGATGCAAAATCTGCTACGTAGCTTTTGATCCATTCATCTTACAAATGAGTTTCGTTTTGTTGAAAACAATTATTGTGTACTGAAGATTTTCTTCCTTATCGTTCCTGAGAAAAAGAAAAAAAAATTCATTATAGAATGTACCGATCTATTTAGATGAAAAGTCGTTGTGCAAATACTAACATTTTGCTTTTTGTGTGGATCGATGATCTCGATTCACTCTCTTTCTGTCTTCCCTTTTCCTCTGACGGGATTTTCAATCGTATATCGTCAGATACATTGAAGTCATGGGGTCATCTTATCTCATTAATTCTTTTTTTAATCGATATCACGATCAAAGTCAAAAGGATACTTGATTCTCGAAAGTTTATTCTTCCTCGGTATACTTGTTATCATTCATGAAATATTCTTGCCCACAAAAGCTATAAACGCGCGAATATTGCTCGAAGAACCAAGATCTTCTTCCTCCCGCAACAGCAACAAATATTCTCCATTGATTACTGATTAGTAACAAAAAAACATTGAAAATACCAGATTGGTTGTTTTCGTCAATTATCAGCCATCAAGTCACTTAGCAATCTACTGCACTAAGCCAGAATTAGTACTTATCTATTTCTACTACTTTCTTTCTATATATATACATATATACATATACATACATATACATATGTATATACAAACACACACACACACACACACACACATACACACACACTCTCTCTCTCTATCTCTCTCTCTCTCTCTCTCTCTCTCTCTCTCACACAAACACAATTAACCTTTAACCTTAGTATGACAACTTCACTAGACGGTTGACTCTGAATTTAGACCTGTTTGTCTGGGTTTTAAGGCATATCAACATTTGTAGTTTATTTAATGCCAAATCCATTTTATACAAATAAACAGTTCTATTCCAAACAATTCATTTTATCTTAACTACTCAGTTTCATTGTCAAAAACATTTCTATTTCAAGCTATTCAGTTTAGTCAAACAGTTCTAATTAAAACAATTCAGTTTAGTACAAGCATAGTTTTTGTTTATACACAGTTAAATGTCAAAACACTTCTATTTCAAACAATCCAGTTTAGTGTAAGAACAGTTTCAAAGTCTAAAACAACTCTATTTCAAACAATCTAGTTTAGCATTTAAAACAGTTCCATTTCAAACAATTCAGTTTAGCATAAGTGCGTAGTTTCAATGTCAAAACGGTTCTATATCAAGAAGGTCAAAACATTTCTATTTCAATCAATTTAGGTTAGCATAAGTAAACAGTTTAAATGTCAAAGCAGTTCAATTTCAATCAATTCAGTTTAGCATAAGTACACAGTTTAGATCTATTTGATCCATAGATAGGACCCTATTAGGTGCTAACACTCCAGGCCGAGTGGACCTCAGGGTGATGTCGATGAAGGGGTACTCTGCATTACCCAAAAATCCAGTATTACCGTATTTACCAACCCCTCCGATCGGGCAGAATATGACACAAGGTCAATTTTTAAGCGGAGTTTAACTGGTTTGAATTCAGAGTTTTCCTTTTCCTAGATAAGTTGCCTCGCCAAGGCTGAAGAACCCAGTCTGCCCTATTATTTATTCTTAGCTGGAGCGAGAATAATTGGATTAATACCTTTCCCAAGGATATTATTGCTATGTGAAATGCAATCAGTCTCGTCAGGATTTGAACTTGTGTTGTGTCCATTTCCTACGATGATAACCATTACACCACGGGCACCTCCATATTACTGGAGCCTCGCCACAAATTTGTTTAGAGTCATACACAGGACACTCGTTGGGGAGTCTTACCCCTCTGCAGAGTTGCAGTCGGTGTATTCTACAGCCCCAAGTTATTGGGCAATGTAAAAATCATCGTTCGGTGATGTATATAAATATATATAAATAAATAATTTTGCTTATATCTATCTCGGTGAAATTCAATTCATCAAACTGACTAGCGAGCTAACTACAAACATATTTATTTGTCTATCTACATATTTTTGGTCATACCTACTAATGGAGGAGTCCTTTTTGCGTTGTTGCTAAAGTGCACGACTGGGACATAATTGTATGCGAGTTCAAACACTAGCTGCACCATGACGATGACATTAGGACCAATACTCTTAGGAAAGTGTGAACCCCCAATCTACCCCCAGCTATAAGTTAGATATTTCCACTACTGCTGTTCTACAAGTTTTGGTTTGGTTTCTTTGTGTTGTGTATACCGTGTGACTTCCGGTAACGCAGAAGATTAAAAGACGTCGTGTCACTCAACCACGCTGAAGCAGAAAGAGAAGAGAGAGAGAGAGAGAGCTCGGATGACGTTGGTCAGAAGTAAGACCAACTTCCGACGTAATACCAACAGCGCGAGACTTATAATACGAGTCGGACTATATCACTTAAGTTAATAAATAATTAACTCTATTTCACTGTGTATCTTTTCTTTACCACGATAAAACACTTTGATTCATGGCTTTTCAAACTTCGAAGGTTATTTTATACCGAATTTGGCCATTAATTACCTACCCAAGTTGATATTCCATTAAAAACAAAGAAACAAAGTTGTATCTAAATTCCCCCTTATCTATATATCTATCAATCAATCTAAGATAGTAAATTGGCCGACCGTAGTCAAAGACGACCTGAATGCCCCCTCTTGAATTGCTACTACACCGAAATGTAGGGTAGGGTACTACTCTTTTCCCTGGATTGCTTCACTTACCCTTGATCCATACCTCATAATAGAGTTTTAAACAAGGAGACATCAAATACCATTTTGAGTCTTCGGTATGATTCGACTCGGAATTGAACCCCAGTCTTCCGGACCATCAGCGAGCACTAACCATTATATCAATGTGCCCGATAAATGGAAGTAATTAGCGAAAGGTTTAGTTATTGTCCTAATAGGAAAACAAACTTTAATACTTTTTTTAAACCCTCACATCGACGCTGTTACTATATGGAGGAAGAATAGTCGAAGCCTTCAACTGGTACAATCTTTGGTTGATTCGTAGCGACCTATTGAATATTCTCAACAGTATTCACAGGGATTGGTACTTGGAACCATATTGTTGTTTATAAATTATTTGTTTTAGATTGGAATGCTTGAAACTATACAACTGAGCAAATTATTTATATTAAATTGGAATAATTGATGTATTTGTATATGCGAACAAATGATTTTCACTAAAAGGGCAATTTTTTAAAAATTCTATAGAATATTGAAAATCTAACTATTATTGTAATCAAACATTTAGATACAGTGTAACCTGGATATAAGAGAGTTGTTATATCTGGTTTTGGTCTATTTTGTTCAGGTAACACAGGCTCTAATTTGGGACCAGATTAAAAAAAAAAACTATCTTATATCAGGGTTTCTTATATCCGGGTTAAGCGATCAAATAAATAAGTGAAGTAGCAGTATTCTTTATATCAGTTGGCATAATCACTGATATGTGTAGATTATTGAACAAATCAACTGGAGCAGACCATTGGTCAGTTATTTTAGAACATTTAAGGAGGAAGTTCCTGTGATGTAGTGGCAAATGTACTGGACTGCAACATCATAGTTAGCAATTTCCAACATCAATTGTGATATTATGCTCACTTCTTAACTAATACCCTCAGGAAAGGCATGAAACCCTTTATCCCCTACAGCTATGGTTTAAATAGTACCACCACTGTCCTTCAAGGATGGCTTTGGAATTAAATAGCCCACAAAAGTTGATATGCCATTAAACAAAGAAACCATATCAAGATCATTCAAAAATTAATGTAGCCAATAAATAATTTTGAGTTCCAATTTCGGGAAATCATTACATCCCAGTACTTTTGCCAATGGCCCGGGAGACCTGGGTTTAATCCCAGGTCGAGTCATACCAAAGACTCAAAAAATGGTACTTGATGCCTCCTTGCTTATAAGGTATACGATCAAGGGTAAAGTGGAGCAATCCAAGGAAACCAGTAGCGCCCTCCCCTACACCTCGGTGTAGTAGCTATCGAGAGGGGAGCCTTCAAGTCACCCTCGACTATGGACTTTTCTAAATCATTGTCCTTCAGCACTTCCCACTTTCTCCAAAAATGACACCTCTCAATTTCCATCTTTCTAGAGTGGAGTTGGGGTGGGGTGATATACGTGGGGCCTTCAATAAGTTTCCAGACTTTTTTTGTACAGGCATTTAAAATTGTCGAAGACTCTTCAATATTCAGTATGTTATTGCTATACATCGTATGAGATGAATCCTTAGTCGCAATTAGGTACCCTGATGAGCCGCTTAGGCGAAACTATAGTAGGTTAGTTCCTGACTCACTAAGTAATTATCGTAACTATTTTGCTCTACTTAGTATTGAGCACTTTTTGCATCGTAGCTTAGCAGCCCTAACGGTGTTTTTTTTTTTTGTTTTGACCAACCAATTGCGTGTCTTTTGATTTTTTTCAATTGATATGACAAGGTTGGCCTTTTCTTTTTTTTTCCGAAACCTTTTTCCTCTTGACAGTGATTCATTGTAAATTTTCATCTTCAAATCACTTGCCGTGTTTTTTTTCTTACCATAAGGGCTATTATTTTATATATATATATATATATATATATATAGACACAAAGAGAGATAGATAGATAGAGAGAGAGAGAGAGATAATGTGCATATATATGCATATGTATATTTGCGTGCGTATATGTTTGTATTTGCAAACGGGATTTGGTTTTAAATAACCCACAAGGGTTGACATGCCATAAAACCCAACCAAAATAAACCAAACGTTAATGTTTGTCAGACTGATGTAATTCACTTTTATGCGCTCCATTCTATTAACTAAATAACTTTGAGTCTACTGGAATCAACTCCCAAAAGGCAACGAGTATTAAATTACAATTACATCAATGAACACTTTATTAAAGAACATTAATCAATATTTTATACGAGGTTTGGTTTGGTTTGATTTCCTTGTCTAATTATATATGAATCTTAGGGGGTTATATAATGCCAAGGTCATTTTGGGAGAACATGGCCAAGTTGGGTGTGGCTGCATAATACACCGACTGCATATCTGCACAGAGGAAAGTCACCCCAAACAAGTGTCCTGATTATGACACTAAACAATCTGATGGTGAGGTTCCAGTTATTCTAGTGCTTTGGGTAAAGCAGAGTACCCCATCAATGACAGGTTCGCTCTGGCTCGGGGTAGTAGCACCTGATAGGGTCCTATCTATGGGTAAAATAGAACTGAACTGTGTACTTATGTTAAACTGAAGGGTTTGAAATTAACTGTTTTTACATCTGACTGCGTCTTTAAACTGAATTTTCTGACATTGAACTGTTTTTGATATCGAAACTCTGTACTCAAGGTAATCTGAATTGTTTTAAATATAATTATTTTTTACATTTAACTGTGTGTAAACAAAAACTATACTCATACTAAACTAAATTGTTTGAAACTTTTATAAGAAATGACTTAATTCAGCGCTAAATAACCTGAAAATATAGGGTGGAACGATAAAATTGTCGCCCTAGAAAAGACGACATGATTCTATTTCCGTTTAATGAAAACCGGTTTTCTTTTTTTTTTTTTTTTTTGTTGCAGACCATCTACTAGTTAGCCAGTTGTGTACAAATCCCAAGAGTGATAGGAGTCTTCTATCATGTCTGAAAGTGACACAAAGTTTACCGAGCGAGATCGGATATGCGCCGCTGTACAACTCATGCCCTCGACCGATCCAAGTTATGACAACGCTGGATTGCCACGACTAATAGGGACGTGCTCAGGGTGATGAAAACAAAGTTTCCGGCTACGGTGATGGTCTTTGGTGTGGTTTCAAGTGAGGGCCACATCATGCCACCTCACATCTTCAAAATCAGCTTGAAAGTCAACAGCAAAGTGTACCTGGATGTGCTGAAGAGTGTGGTGATCCCCTGGTGCAATCAGACCCTGGGTGTAGAAGCAGAACTTGGCGCCGGCCCACAAGTCCGAAGAGACCTAGGCTTGGCTTCAGAAGGAGTGCTACGACTCTGTACCTTTCTCTCACTGGCCCTCCTTCTTCCCCGACCTGAACCCGCTGGACTACTTCGTTTGGTCATACGTCGAGAACATCACCAACATGACCTCCCACCATCCCGAAGCCAGCCTGATCGCCGCCATCCGCCGAGTATTCGCCTAGCTCCCGCCAGCGCTTGTGGAAAAGGCATGCTCCTAGTTCCGGATCCGTATCGAGGCGGCTACATTGAATAGATGTCAGCTCTCCAACATTATAAAGTTACCTGAATTGATTTTTCAATAAAAGTTTTAAAGTAAAGTTGTACTGTTGTTTTCTTTAGGACGATAATTTTATCGTTCCACCCCGTAGTTAATAAGACGTAAAACCAACTAAACATCATTATATAGTTGTATTGTTGATATCTAACCCGTAACTATCGGGATAGGGTAGTTTCAAAACTTTTTTATGTGTATTAATCCGAAAGTGAATGTATTAGCGTAGCTGTATTTCGAACTCACAAACTACGATGTCTCACATGTTCATATAAACCACAACTCCAAGAAAAACCTTCTACACTTATATACGATGTATTATTTTATACTTATATGCAGATTCATGCAGAAAGAATCATAATGATACGATAATAAAGACGCAGGAAGACTTCTTTAAAAAATATATCTCTCACCTGGCCTAGCGGTTAGAGTGTTCGCCAATGGCCCGGGAGACCTGGGTTCAGTCCCAGGTCGAGTCATACCAAAGACTCAAAAAATGGTACTTGATGCCTCCTTGCTTAACACTCAGAATTATAAGGTACGGATCAAGGGTAAAGTAGAGCAATCCAGGGAAGGAGTAGCGCCCTCCCCTACACCTTGGTGTAGTAGCTATCGAAAAGGGAGCCTTCGGGTTACCCTTGACTATGGTCGCCAACTTTACTTTACTTACTTTATTAGTAACGTTTGCGTGTAAGAGGGAGTTGGAGACCGAACAGAACTGCAACATATTGACCCCCACTCTTATGGCCATCAGCGTTGTGTCTTTCTTGTTCTCCTGATGCTCAACCGGAGGCCCAGGGTCCCTTCTGCTATGTGGTGCTTTCACTACGACATCTTGTCTCTAACTCGTCTGATCTCCAACTCGCCTGACTTCCTGTCTCCACCGAGTTATATAATAGTTCAATCGCCCACTCAATCGCCCACTCAATCTTTGGAATGGCATGTTTTATCATCATTAAGCGGAAATAGCTGTCATGCAGTTCAGATGTCACTCTCTTCCAGTGGATCAGTTTATGAGTGTATCATGGGCTTTTGCCTTGTCCCATTTCGTCAGCCAAATCCGCCAACGCGATTTCTTTCGATTACTGGCTATTGGAATGTATCACTTCCTTCCGGTGCATCACTTTGGAATGGCATGTTTGACCGGGTCGAAGGTCAATATACAATAGTATGATCCATAAATATTGTGACTCGATCTTTTCTTTTTAATTTTCAACTGAGCAAATTAAAGACAAAGTGTCTAGACTGCTGTATAAATGAATCAGTACTTGAAAAAAATATTTAATAAAATGCGCAGCAACATTCTTAATCCTTATTTTCTAAACTAAAAATTCAATCCAAATGAGAAATTTAAGGAAAAGGAGGATATAAAATGACGTATGACAGCATAACTTGATAAAATATAAAAATATATGTTTCAATGTGGGTTTTGATGTAAAATACACTGAAATAATAGTATTGAACACCAAACGGACTGTTTTAAAGAAAATTAACATTTTCTTTATTGTTCATATCTTTCTTGGTAAATACAACATCAGTCTCTAGACTTACAGAGGTTTCGTAAAAGTAGTTTCTATCCCCATACTTTCCACGAGTTTTTGTCTGTTCATTGGCTTCTAATGTGTTTATTTTTATAAGTCAACTTGTTCAAGTTTCTCTCGATAAGATTCTCTTTTTCAGACGAAATGGGTTTTTAAGATGTTCACTAATGTTTATAAAGTACTTTGTATAAAAAATATATATTCTTTATTTACGCCTACCGTCTATATTGCTTTGAAATATTTTCATCATGAAAAAACCTCTGCATCGACAGCATTGTGTATAATGTAGTAAGTTATTCGGAGAATGTTGGATTTTAGAATAAACTTTTATTCCAGTGTTAATGAATTTTCAAGAGTTTTAATCAGGCAAAATTTGATCCCTGAATATTTTTGCATTCCTGCTATCGATAAACAAGGTTATTAATGTTCGTACAATAAAACTCTGAAGTTTTCGATAAGAAGAAATTTTCAAATAAAGATTTTAATTCATGTTTGTAAGGGAATGTTTTCTGGAGTAAAAGAAATGTGTCCAATTCCTATAAAAATTTCAATCGACAGGAAGAGATAAAGAGAACGTGATGGATGTGGCCAAGTCTCATATATCAAATCAGAAAGCTTTTACACTTTCACCCTGGTAACAAACATTAAGCCAAGCATTGTCACGAATTAAAATAAGACCTCTTCTTTTTGCCAGTGCAGATCACATTTTGTTAAACTGAACATGCTATTAATTCTGTTGCCAGCAGAAAAGTTCAGCGGCGATTCTCTGGTTAACTTCCGGAAAGGTTATCTGGACAACTTCAATGCTTGATGCCCAGAAAGTCACCATAATCTTCTGTTCTTGCAATTTCAGTTTTGGAAAGCATTTTGGTGCTTCTTCATGACCAAGCCATTGAACAGATCGTTTACGATTGTCATAAAAGAATTCTTTTTTTTAACAATGGATCATTCGATTTCCGTGGAAACAGCAACGAACATAATTCAAAACGTCGAGCTCTTTGACTTTTATTAGGAACCTATTCATCGAGTTTCTTCACTTTGCCAATTTTCTTGGGATGGTCCGATATTGTTGAAATGCTGATATCCAACACCTGAGACATTTTTCTGACATTTTGATGTAGGTTTTTCACAGAAATTGTTTTCAGGTCCCCTTCATCAATTGTGGATAGACATCCTCCATCTTCGTATCCCTAAAACAGAAATTCTGTAAGTTGCCCCAAATTATCCGATCACAAGTGGATCCTTTACGAAATATTATGTTGATATTGGCAGCTGTTTGAAAGGCATTATGAACAGTTGTGAACACGTGCAAAAATAAGTGAACGCGTCACTTCTTTTTTCGTGTTCATGATTAGTGGCCAATAATCTTCTAATCAAATTCTGGAAGAAGTGATAGAAAATTATCAAAGAAGACGCTTTAATCAATAGGACTGTAATTTTTATACAACAACGACTAAAATATTGAGTTAGAAAAAATTTCGAACTATTTACACGAAAGCTGGATGGTATCTTTTCAACAACCTAATATTCATTAGGCAGGTTAACCGCTTTGCAAATCGTGGATATAGTTAATCTTTTATTTGAAGAATAAGCGGTTTCTTTGTCGAGAGTAAAATTCAAATAATCTTGGTAAAAGGTTGCTTAAAATCTTTTTCCGAATAACACGAACTATTTATGTAAAGTTAGTCAAAATCGACCCAAAATGGCGGTGACTTGTTAGTATTGACGGATGGAGATTTGGAGAATAAAAATATACTGTGTATTTCATTCTGTTCTTATCATAAAACAATAATCCATTCATAGTTAATTTGTATATTATAGAGTAAATGTTATTCAGTATTAGTGATTGGAGGTTGGTGGTGATTCTCGTGCATATTATCTCGACGATACTCGCTTTCTAGCAATAGGGAAAATAAATGTGTCTTCAAAGATTGTTTTATACATAATTTTCACTATAATCTTGTTCGTATTTTTCAGGTACACGTTGGATGTAGAGTATAGTTTTCAGCCCGCAACCAGTTAATGGTATGAAATTAATACCCGTAACCCTGATAGGAAAGTATTTAAACCTCTACTCAATAAATCAATTGATTTATTTTAAAGCCATCTCACTCCGTCTAGTGGGTACTTTATTGTAATTTACGAAGGTCTTTGCTTCGATGTAGCACAAGGCCGAATGAATGAGGCCCCCAATGAGACTCGGACTCACTCTTGCAGATTTGCTAGTCAAGCTAGCTAACCATTACACTACCCGAGGTGCCCTCTAGTGGGTACTTTTTACCTCAAAGTTAAGGAATTGCGTTTCATATTTACATATGTTCATTCATATTTACATTTTCCCGTAATTGTTTTGGTTACACGCGATTATTTAATATTAAATATCCATCTCTAATACAACCAATACACTTAGTTATATGGCTTCAAGTAATTAATGATGATAGTCGTAATTATAATTATAATTTACAGTTATATACGATGAAAGAATCTAAATCAAATAATTTTCAAATTTACATATGACTTTAACCGGTTCATTGTCCTAGTGGGTAGAGTGTTCGCCAATGGTCCGGGAGATCTGGGTTCAATCGCAGATCAATTCATACCAAATACTTTAAAAATGGTACTTGATACCTCCTTGCTTAACACTCAGCAATATAAAGTACGTATCAAGGGTAAAGTGGAGCAATCCAGGGAAAGGAAAAGACCCCCCCTACACCTCGATGTAGTAGCTATCGAAAATGGAGCCTTTGGGTCACCCTTGACTAGTTCGCCAACTTTACTTTTTTACTTTTACATTTGACTTATAAATAGGTCCATAAAAAGTAGTACAACTCCGGATAAGAGTAGACCTGAGAGTAATGTCAACAAATGGATAACCTCTGATCTTGAACCGAAGCCTAAACATGAAATGTATTTTAATTTTATAACTAAATCACCCTTTTTTGAGGGGCCTTACCCCTCTGCAAGGGATACAGTCAGTGTATTTTAACTCCAGCTAACAAAGCGGTATTCATTTGGAAGAAAATAAATTATTATTCTACACGTGTGTGTATGTGTGTCTGTATTAAAATCTACAAAATCAAATTAAATTATATTTATATCAGCTCTTTAAGATAATCTTCCGATTTAATAAATTTAGATAAGTGTCATCTTTTGAATCGATTCAAAGTTTAAGGAAATTAACTCCAGAAAGTTTCCCTGTATAGACTGCGTATGGTCCGTTTAACTTTGTCTTTGTTTTTCTTGTAGAAGTCGATCTAAAATCGCTGGTAATCCAGATATCTTTATAAAACGGAAATAACGTTTCCATTTATCAGTCGTTGCCGATCGAGGAGCTGATAATCAAATAACATTAAATACAGCGATCAACCAAAACATTATTACCACTTGCCTAATAAGGTATTTGACCCTCATACGATTGCCAAACTGCTATTGCAAGCAAGGATTCTCTATAGTCACAATGGAGTTTTTTTAGGGATCTCATCCCTAATCTTTGATAGCAGACCTGAAAAATTAAAGTCCACTTATAACAGAATAATGTGCATTCATGTATATATATATATATATATATATATATATATATATATATATATGGAAGTATGTTTATGGGTCTCAGTGTATATTTGCAGGTGGTCGTCTCAATCAAAAGGTATTTTATCTCCAGCATTTTTTTGTCCAGTCGGCTGGGGCAGTAGAATACACAGACCTCCCAACGAGTGTCCTGATATGACACTAAACAGTCTGATGGTAAGGTTCCAGCAGTGCTGGAGCTTTAGGGAATGCAGAGTATCCCTTCATTTGTCATTGCTCCCAGGTCCACTCTGGCCCAGCGTGGTAGCACTGGATAGCGCCCTATCCGGGGGTTAAATAGAACTAACAGCATACTTATGCTAATCTGAATTGTTTGATTAAACTGAATAGCTTCAAATAGAATTAATTTTGACAATTAAACCGTACTTACATTTAAACTGCGTGCTTATGCTAGACTGAATTATTTCAAATAGAACTGTTTCTTGACATTGAAACAGTATTTACACTAAACTGAATTGTTTAACATAGAACTGTTTTGATATGTAACTGTCTGTAAACAAAATCAATGCTTATACTAAACTGAATTAGCTGAATTAGAACTGCTTGACTAAACTGAATAGCTCAAAATCGAAATGTTTTGCATAATTAAACTGTACTTACATTACAATTGCGTGTTTATGCTAAACTGAATTGTTTGAAATTGTACTGTTTTTGACATTGAAACCGTACTTACACTAAACTGAATTGTTTTATATAACTGCTTGAATAGTTTGAAATAGAAATGCTTTTGACAATGAAACTGTGTACTCATGCTAAACTGATTATTTACATTAAAATGGATTTGGCGTTAAATAACCTACAAAGGTTGATATGCCATAAAACCCACCAAACAAAACCAACTTCGTCATTTTTGACGGCGTGACATTGTCTGGAAGATATTTCTTTTTGTTGTCTTCGCGCCAAATTAGACAAAGAATTGCTCGCGTAAACCCACGTGCACCTGCGTGAGAGCCAGAGACCGGAAGTAGGGTTTGTAAGGACCAAGGAACATTGGTCTGTTTGAGACTCGGAGTAAGAGAGTCAACACAATTAGAAGGCAAAACGGGGTCAGTGAAGGCGATGGCCAGTCAAAGTCCGGGGGTTGGGCGGTGAAGACTATGACTGGAGATGAGTCAGTATTTATGGTAGCTGTCGGGAGTTGTTGTAAGTAAATGCATATGTACACATGGGGTAGCAGAAAAATGCTACAGACTTCTTTTTCTTATGTTTTACTGTCTTGGATCCGATCTTTTGTCTTTTCTATTTTCCTCCTTTGTTTGTTTATTGTTACTTTTTGTTCGACTTATAATGTTATATTCTCAGCTGTGTCTTTATTAACAACGAGGAACATAATCAAAGATAATGAAAGAACTAAACACTTTTCGTTATAAAAAATAAATCTCTCATCTTATTTTCGAAAGGGGCACCCAGTTTGTGGTTGGTTTGAGAATTATATGGAGAGATATACTCAAAGAGGGGACTTCTTCTTGTCCCATACCTTCTTCCGGGAGCCAGGGGTGCCAATGCTTGCACCCCCTTACAAGCCGTATCATCAGAGACGAACTAACGCCTCTGATCGGCTGCGTGTCCCTGGCTAGACTTTCGATTCTCTGCACTCTCTTTAAATCTGACCGCATGTTTATCACGTGGTCTCCTTCCGGATACATACATGTTGGACCTGACTTCTCCAACAGGCTGCCATTCTCCTGTTTACTAATCAGAACGTGACTGCTTGTCAAAGCACACGAGGTCACTAGGAAGGAACCGAAAATCCATGTCAAGTAAATGGTTTCAAGTATTGCTAAATAAGAGAAACAAATATAACAACAATCATTTATTTGCACACAGTTAAGTGGATATACATACAGGATTTATTAGTAAATCGTTTGCACACAGTCAAATGGTTCCAATTATTGATAACAATTCAATAAAACATCAGTCATTTGTTTACACTCAGTTCTATTTCAAACAAGCCATTTGTTTATGCACAGTTTACAATGTCCAACAGTTATATCAGAGCAACTGATAAGACCCTATCGGGTGGAACCGCTCCTCGCTTGAAGGGGATCTGTTAGCAATGGTAATAATGAGGTACTCCGCATTCCTCTAAGCTCCAGAATTACTAGCGCTTCACCATCAGATTGTTTAGTATCATGTCCTGGACACTTGCTGCAAGATCTTACACCTCTACAGAGTGCAGTCAGTGAAATCTACTGCCCCAGCAAACTGGGCTTCATATCTTTGTGTAACCATGTCTTAACATTTCTATTTTGACTGAATTTTGAACTTGTAATATTCAACAAAAAATATATAGATTACGAAAGTCTATGTACATTAATAATACGGTATTTTTCAATCATTAAATGACGAAATGATATACAATAATCATGTCATAATTTAATGCTACTCTCATCTTTTCTTCTTTTGCTATCTATCTATCTATCTACAAAAATGCTAAAGACCTTGCTTTCTTATGTTTAACTGTCTTGGATCGGTTCTTTTGTCTTTTCTACTTTCCTCCTTCTGTTTGTTTGTTAATTGTTACTATCTATCTTCGTTTGGTCATATCAATCTTTCTTCCTTTTTCTTCTGATTTCCCTTTTGAAATATATATCTATGCATCAAATGAATGTTATTATATCTTATGCAACTATCAATAGCTTAGCCGGTCTGTATATTATTAAACATAACTGTAATATAGACTCCAAATAAACATATCATTAGATAGATAGATAGATAGATAGATAGATAGATAGATAGATAGATGTGGTCTGAGTTGGACAGATATAGAGATAGGTAGATTGATAGATATTAATAAAGAGATGCCTAGGAAACAACAGTCACTTTCCTGAGACAACCATTAACTAAGAAATAAACCAATTTATTCTAATTTAATAATACGTCCGAATTTATTTCTGAGCATTGAATCAATCATCATAAATAATTGTTTATTATTCCAAATGCCCAGAATAAACTCATGTACACAGTTACACAAATATATATATATATATATAGAGAGAGAGAGAGAAAGAGTTGTAAAGTAAAGTTGGCGACTGTAGTCAAGGGCGACCTGAAGGCTCCCTTTTCAATAGCTACTACACCGTGGTGTAGAGGAGGGCGCTACTCTATGCTCTGGATTTCTCCATTTTACCCTTGATCCTTACCTTATAGTGCCGAGTCCTAAAAAGGCGGCATCATGTACCATTTTTGAGTCTTTGGTATGACTCGACCAAGGGTTGAACCTCGGTCTCCCCCAGACCATTGGCGAACACTCTAACCATTAGGCCTATGGCCCGGTTAAACACTATTTATTCAACTGTTTACAGTATAACTATAATTATACACAGAATAATTTTTGATTATCATATGTTTGGAATATGAAACATTTCCAAATTCAATGGTTCCCTAAAATGCATTGTAATGTTTATCAAATCTCAAGTTATTACAGGTGACTTCCTGGGGTATAGTGGTTAACATTCTGGACTTCAGTATTGTAGTAAGTGACTTCGATCTCCCGTCGCACTCTTGAGTTTACTTTCAGATTGATACCCTTTGGAAAGGTCTGAACTTCCATATCCCTCCAGCTATATTTAAATAGTACCAATACTGTTCCTTAACAAGGATGGATTTGGCAGTAAATGACCCACGAAGGTTGATATACCATTAATCAAAGAAACCCAACCCAACCAATTTATGATGCAAAAATTAAGTAAGAGTTTTAACTATAAAGAAAAAGTTCCTTTTTGTATTTTTAGAAATTGCATAAATTTTTTTTTCAGAAATGATAAAAAGCAAAAGATGAAAAGACATTATTTCACTCAATGTGCATTAACGGAAACTCTGCCCCGAATTTTTGCATATGTGTTGCACTATGCAAAGAACTGTGACATATAGGTGTTACGTTTTAGCTCCTTGGCAAAAAGCAATCACGTATTTTTAGGGTTACTGCTCATTTCCAGGTGCATCTCGGGTAATGGCCGTGCAAGTGATATATTATACGGCCAAACCGTGTAACAAGTTCAGTTTATCTCTCGTTATCTTCTTTAGAAATTTGTTTGATTGTTTTTGTTGTGTGTGCGATTTTTTGTTTGTTTATTTCATTTTATTTTATACGAGCTAAGCAACCTGTTTACGTGAAGTGTCGAATTCGATAACATTAAATCTTTCGTAATCTTAATGAAAGAGTAAAATGTTATCTTCTCTTTGTGGAATGCTTGCTTTCTAATGGCTTTAGCGGCGTATTTCAAAGCAGATGGACTTCGTCATTCAATAAGCAGTTCCGTTAGATTTTAATCTGTTCAAGAAACATTTACTTTTATTAAGGAAACATGACATCGGCAGAGGCTATCTGGTATTTAAAAGGCTGTTTCGTTGCACTATCTGATTCTCTTTCAAGGAACCACTTATTTAGTTCTTTTAGCTCAGCTAGCACATCGAGAAATTCTCTCTTTCGTACTGTCCTTGGATGAAGGTCAAAATTCATTGTAATAAAAGACATTTTGAAGAGTCAGATGAGAATTTAATGTTGCACGAAATTCTTCCATCTTACGCGAATATTTGCTTATATTTATTTTTTTACGACGTAAAATTTACATCATATTAATTATATCAATTTACTAAGAAAGGAACAAATCTAAAGTATGTAGGATACATCTTGTGAGAATCAAAATCCTTACTTTCTTAGTCGTCTACGTGGTCAACATGTCAGTGTTAGATACACGTTAGGAAAGGCAACAGATCAAACCTGGAACCATCAGTTTGGTGGAAACAAACGATCAAATTGAATCTGCAGTTTTCATGCAATGAAAAAAGTGTACTATGAGTTCTTTTCTTGACTACTAGTAAAAAATGAGACAAAAAACGAAAGAAGCCAGCTTGACCCTGAATGGTCTGCTCCAGGAGGTTCCAATATTTTGGGTTCCGACTCTAGAATCATCACTTCTCATTAAACTGAAAGAAATCCTCATTCTATTTTTATGCCTTTCTGATACAGGATACCAAAGGCTAACCATTGTTATCTTTGACCACCGTAACGTAATCTGGTTCCCCCGTTAAACTAACCACAGTTTTAATTACAACACCCAAGGAGAATAACTAAAATATTGGGTTGAGTCTCCATGGCGTAATGGCTTAAGTACTGAACTGTGTATTCGAATTAAGCGAATTCAACTCCAGTCACGTGATAACGTTCACTTTTGAAGTAATACTCCCGGGAAAAGGTTTACATTCCTTTATTCTTTCCCCAGCAATCGGTTAAATTGTGTCTCCTCCGTTCTTCTACAAGGATAGCTTTGGCATTAAATTAATCATTAAATAAAGAAAGCGAACAATATTCATTCGAGTTTTCGTACTCGTAATCTAAATTTTGAATATTTTCTAACCATACTGCATATTTTCTAACCATACTGCATATTTTCTAACCATACTGCTAAAAGATGTTTAACTGAAAATGGGCCACTCAAAGTTTTAATTCAAAATGAGTCTCACAAAATTTTAATTGAAAAGGAGTCACTAAAAGTTTTAGTTGTAAAAGAGTTGTAAAAAGTTTTTTTTTTTTTTTAAATAAGTCACTAAAAATTTAATTCATAAGTAGTCGGTCAAAATTTAATTGAAAAGGTTAGTTAGTTGTTTGGGTTTAATGGCATATCAACCTTTGTTGATTATTTGATGCCAAATCCATTTTTATACAAATAAACAGTTCCATTTCAAATCATTCAGATGAGCATAAGTACACAGTTCCATTGTCAAAAACATTTCTATTTCAAGCGATGTAGCTAAGCCCAACGGTTCTTATTCAAGAAATTCAGTTTAGTATAAGTATAGTTTTTGTTTACAAGCAGTTGAATATCAAGACAGCTGTTTTCAAATAATTCAGTTTAGCGTAAGTTCCGTTTCAATGTCAAAAACAGTCTATTTCAAACAATTCAGTTTAGCGTCATTACACAGTTTAGTTCTATTTAACCTACAGATAGGGCCCCACCAGGTACTACCACTTGGTACCTGAGTGGACCTGGGAGCGATGTCAATGAAGGGCTGTTCTACATTTCCCATAACTCCAGCATTATTGAAACCTCACCATCAGATTGTTTAGTGTCATAATCTGGACACTCGTCAGGGGTATTTGACCCATCTGCAGAGGTGCAGTCAGTGTATTCTACAGCCCCAGCCGACTGGGTAAAATTGAAAAGGAGTCACTCAAACTTGCACTAAGACAAAGTCATTGAATGATTATTGTTGATCATAATATTTGGTGATGCTTGTTGAATCCAATCCATTTCAAAGAAGCCTATAATGTTCTAAAAATGATTTGAAACAGTTCAGAACTTCCTGTTTTAAAAAATCTCTGCTGCATTAGTTAGGAGATGGCAGCAAGGACGATTGATTTCGGCGTGAACTAAGATAAAACAGAATGCATTTATATTAATCAATATAGTCCATCTTCACAATAAATTATTCGGCTCGGAAATTAGTCAGCCATAGCATATGACTTGGAAGAAATATCACATCTACAGAAAGCGATATGATCCTACGCATTGGTAAAGCTTGGATTGTTTCTGAACAGTTACCAACATATGAAAATCTGATCTATCGGATAAAATAAAACGAGAATTTTTTTCCCATCAGTAGCTATATCAGGACTACTGTATAGCGGCACCACTTAAACATTCACGAAATATATGGAGAAGAAGCAATATGGGAACTATACAAAAATGCTAGGTGCTTTTGAGAATCAATCCTGGAAGCAGCAACCCCCCAAAAAAACGATTTGTATGACCATTTACTTCCCATCTCACCGGCTTAACAAAAAAGGCAAGCAAGACAAGAAGGGCACTGCTTGGGAAATAAGGACAAATCAATCAATACCCCCAACAACTTACAAGGTGTGTCTAACATTTGCGTGGGGGTGATTGACTGATAGCAGGTTAAGTTTCAATCCCCGCTTATGAAAAATTATGAGAGTTCTTATTTTTTATTTTGGAATGACACGTGCTAATAAAAAATGAGTTGAGTTTTAGACACCAAGGGAAATAGATGTACATTCAAGGAAGTTGGCAAAATATTCGGTCGATGCAAAAGTTTCCAGCTCTTGAACTAAAATCATATTCTCATAAATTCCAAATTCATGGCATTGTTCTTCAGTCATCGAAGTATTTTCTATGATAAACTTTACTCGGCAAAAAACACAAAAGGTTTTCGCGGTTATTCTTAACTAATTATGGCTAAAACGTTTACGACCTTTCAAAAGGAACTAAAACTTGATAATGAACCCCAATAAAGATAGCTATTTTTTCTTAAATTTTGAACAAATTTACAGAACATATTAAGAATACGAGGTCAGTTTATGGTTTTAAAAATTGCATTGATACGTAATAAGTTTTATTGGCATTACAAGGAGTGTGTGAATTTTTTGTAAGGGATGAGAAACAAGTCCAGGTTGAAAGAATGATACAACAAAGAAAACAGAAAGGAAAAAAGTAAGAGTGGGGGAAAAGAGAAAGAAAGGAAAAGGGGAGTAAAATGCTGTTTCTAGTGGGGTAGACTTGTTTTTATGAAGGGGGATCTTTATCTAATAAGTCAAAATTTGTTGGATTAAACCAATTAAAATCTGTTTTTAAGACAATTAAAGCAAAAGAGATGCTAAAAGAGGCATAACAATTAAATTAAAATAAAGACCGGTAAAAAGTGTGTAAATTAAAGAATGCAAAACTAGTGTAAAGTAAAGGCATGCAAGAAAAGTGCAAAATTAGCGAGTAAAATGATTGTAAAATAAAGGCGTGTCAAAAAGTGTAAAATTAAAACTTGTAAGAATATAATGAATTGTAGAATGAAAAAAGAGTGTAAAATTAAAAAGTGTAAAAACAGAGCAAAAGAAAGGCGTGTAAAAATTGAAATGTGTTCTAATTAAAGAATATAAAAAGAGTGTAAAATTAACACGCGTATTTTACGCGTCTTAATTTTACACTCTTTTTTACACGTCTTAATTTTACACTGTCTTTACACGTAAAGACTGTAAAATAAAGACGTTTAAAAAGAGTGTAAAATTAAGATGTGTAAAAAAGAATGTAAAATTAAGACGTTTAAAAAAGACTGTAAAATAAAGACGTTTAAAAAGAGTGTAAAATTAAGAGGTGTAAAAAGAGTGTAAAATTAAGACGTGTAAAAAGAGTGTAAAATTAAGACGTGTAAAAAGACTGTAAAATAAAGACGTTTAAAAAAGACTGTAAAATAAAGACGTTTAAAAAGAGTGTAAAATTAAGACGTGTAAAAAGACTGTAAAATAAAGACGTGTAAAAAGAGTGTAAAATTAAGACGTGTAAAAAGACTGTAAAATTAAGAGGTGTAAAAAGAGTGTAAAATTAAGACGTGTAAAAAGACTGTAAAATTAAGATGTGTAAAAAGACTGTAAAATAAAAACGTGTAAAAAGAGTGTAAAATTAAGACGTGTAAAAAGAGTGTAAAATTAAGACGTGTAAAAAAGAGTGTAAAATTAAGACGTGTAAAAAGAGTGTAAAATTAAGAGGTGTAAAAAGAGTGTAAAATTAAGACGTGTAAAAAGAGTGTAAAATAAAGAGGTGTAAAAAGAGTGTAAAATTAAGAGGTGTAAAAAAGAATGTAAAATTAAGACGTGTAAAAAGAGTGTAAAATTAAGACGTGTAAAAAGAGTGTAAAATTAAGACGTGTAAAAAGACTGTAAAATTAAGACGTGTAAAAAGAGTGTAAAATTAGGACGTGTAAAAAAGAGTGTAAAATTAAGAGGTGTAAAAAGAGTGTAAAATTAAGAGGTGTAAAAAGAGTGTAAAATTAAGACGTGTAAAAAAGAGTGTAAAATTAAGAGGTGTAAAAAGAGTGTAAAATTAAGAGGTGTAAAAAAGAGTGTAAAATTAAGACGTGTAAAAAAGAATGTAAAATTAAGACGTGTAAAAAGAGCGTAAAATTAAGACGTGTAAAAAGAGTGTAAAATTAAGACGTGTAAAAAGAGTGTAAAATTAAGAGGTGTAAAAAGAGTGTAAAATTAAGACGTGTAAAAAGAGTGTAAAATAAAGACGTGTAAAAAGAGTGTAAAATTAAGAGGTGTAAAAAAGAGTGTAAAATTAAGACGTGTAAAAAGAGTGTAAAATTAAGAGGTGTAAAAAGACTGTAAAATTAAGAGGTGTAAAAAAGAGTGTAAAACTAAGACGTGTAAAAAGAGTGTAAAATTAAGACGTGTAAAAAGACTGTAAAATTAAGAGGTGTAAAAAAGAGTGTAAAATTAAGACGTGTAAAAAAGAGTGTAAAATTAAGAGGTGTAAAAAAGAATGTAAAATTAAGACGTGTAAAAAAGAGTGTAAAATTAAGACGTGTAAAAAGAGTGTAAAATTAAGAGGTGTAAAAAAGAGTGTTAAATTAAGAGGTGTAAAAAGAGTGTAAAATTAAGACGTGTAAAAAAGAATGTAAAATTAAGAGGTGTAAAAAAGAGTGTAAAATTAAGAGGTGTAAAAAGACTGTAAAATTAAGAGGTGTAAAAAAGAGTGTAAAATTAACAGGTGTAAAAAGACTGTAAAATTAAGAGGTGTAAAAAAGAGTGTAAAATTAAAGGTGTAAAAAGACTGTAAAATTAAGAGGTGTAAAAAAGAGTGTAAAATTAAGACGTGTAAAAAGAGTGTAAAATTAAGAGGTGTAAAAAGACTGTAAAATTAAGAGGTGTAAAAAAGAGTGTAAAACTAAGACGTGTAAAAAGAGTGTAAAATTAAGACGTGTAAAAAGACTGTAAAATTAAGAGGTGTAAAAAAGAGTGTAAAATTAAGACGTGTAAAAAAGAGTGTAAAATTAAGAGGTGTAAAAAAGAATGTAAAATTAAGACGTGTAAAAAAGAGTGTAAAATTAAGACGTGTAAAAAGAGTGTAAAATTAAGAGGTGTAAAAAAGAGTGTTAAATTAAGAGGTGTAAAAAGAGTGTAAAATTAAGACGTGTAAAAAAGAATGTAAAATTAAGAGGTGTAAAAAAGAGTGTAAAATTAAGAGGTGTAAAAAGACTGTAAAATTAAGAGGTGTAAAAAAGAGTGTAAAATTAACAGGTGTAAAAAGACTGTAAAATTAAGAGGTGTAAAAAAGAGTGTAAAATTAAAGGTGTAAAAAGACTGTAAAATTAAGAGGTGTAAAAAAGAGTGTAAAATTAAGAGGTGTAAAAAAGAGTGTAAAATTAAGAGGTGTAAAAAAGAATGTAAAATTAAGACGTGTAAAAAAGAGTGTAAAATTAAGACGTGTAAAAAGAGTGTAAAATTAAGAGGTGTAAAAAAGAGTGTAAAATTAAGACGTGTAAAAAGAGTGTAAAGTTGAAGAACGTAAAAAGAGTGAAAAATTAAGACTTGTAAGAAATAAAACATTGTTTCTAGTGGAGTAGACTTGTTTTTCTGAAGGGGGATCTTTATCTCATAAGTCAATATTTTTTGGAATACATTGTCAGATCAAAGAATCTTTTTTTAAAGATTGATCTTGGAAGATCATTGAAACAAAAAAAGATGCCAAAAGAAGCCTAACAAATAAATTTCTTTTAATCTGAACTTGGTTCTCAATTATATAAGGTATTATACCCTCGGATTCAGTAGACTTTTTAGAAGAGCAATTAAGTGCATATTTAGGGATACGCGATAATTTATTTAAAAATTCTCTTTTCTCCATAAAAGAAAATAAAAAAACTCTACACAACTTTCAGTGCATAAGTGGGTGTTTCTTTCCCAATTTATTATGAGTACAGATGACGATCAAGTCTCAAAAGAGAGACTCAAGCACTACGCTAAACTCTAATGACTTTGCAAGCTATCACTGTTGACTCATCTGGTTTCTCTAGCCCAATCGGCTATATAGAATAAACCGACTGTATTTTTGCAGAGGTGTAAAACTACACAACAAGGGTGCTAGATATAACAATGAACTATCTGATGGTGGGGCCTGGAGCTTTGAGGAATGCATTATCATCGATCCCAGGTCCACTTTGGCACAGAATGGTAGCACCTGATAAGGTCTTATCTAAGGGTCAAATAGAACTATTTGACCTTTAAACTGTGTGCAAATAGCTCATCTTAAATCGAATTGATAGAAATAGAACTATTTGACTATTTATATTTGGTTTGATAACGTTTCTTTCTTTAATGGCGTATCAAGCTTTGTAGGTTATTTAATGCCAAAGCCATTCTCCGAGAAGAATAGTGATGGTACTATTTAACACATAGCTGGGATTGTAAGGGGGATCATACCTTTCCCAAGGGTGAAAGTGAACGTAATAGCGCGACTGGAGTACGAACTCGCTTACTACGATTCTGCCGTCCATCGCTTTAACCATTGACACCACGAGGAGACACCCCCTTGATTATTTAACTATGTAAACAAGTGATTGATGTTGAATACAGTATTTAGTGATACATTGCAATACTTGGAATCGTTAAACTGTGTGCAAACGAACGAGTAATATTAATATTACATAACAATACTTGGAACCGTTTAACTCCATGCAAAATAGAATCATTGGTATTACATAGCTGTACTCGAAACCGTTCCACACTGTGTGCAAAGGAATGAATAGTGTTGGATAAAATAATTAGTGTTAACTAGCAATAATTGTAACCACTTTACTGTAAGCAAACAAAGGATCAATATTAAATAGAAGTATTAGTATTAGATCGCAATAATTGAAAATATTTAAGTATGAAGTAACAATAGTAATACTCGTGGGCACGTCAAGTTAATTCAACTCATTAAAAAAATAAAACTTTTCTTTATCTTTAAATGTGTACAAATAAATGACTGGTGTTAAATTAAATGGTTATTGCTGCATAGCTATACTCTAAACGATTTAACTGTGAGCCAAAAAAAAAAAGTGAGTTCAGATTTGTTTAAAAAGTTATCAACAAAATATTTTTACTAATCATATTTGATATACATGTATAAACAGGATATGGCTTTAAATACCCTACAAGGTTTCATATACCATAAAACCCAACTAACCAACTCAAACGGTTTTTCTACAACAGAATTGGAATAAATCGTTCATACAGAACATTGCGTTGTGGCTCCAAATGATTGTTCGGTTCCTGAATTAATTTCTTTCGATTTTCCCAGATAAGGTTAAGAAGAGAGTTGATGGTTTTCTTAAATGCAGACCCCCCCATTACGGCGCATTGTGTAACCGGTAGAATCTCACTACCTGCCGCGTTTTTCTATTTATTGCGTAGATTTGTCGCTATTACACAGTACTAAAATGAATCGTAAAAATACTTTCAGTTCTCAAACACGTCTGCTGGCAAAGACCTAAGAGCTGATACAGGTATCTGTTAAATTACCATAATGCTAGAAAATAGGTTTTAGGGTTGAATGAGTCAGTCAGTTGTAGAGAATACTTTGACTTCCCTGACCAACTGTTCATGTGTGCCCTTATCCATATTTACCAACTCCTCCGCTCAGGTAGGATATGACACAAGGTCAATTTTTAAGAGGAGTTTAATAGGTTTGAATTCAGAGTTTTCTTTCTCCTAGACTAGTTGCCTCACCAAGGCTAAGGAAATCAGTCTGCCCTACTATTTAGCCATAGCTGGAGGGAGAATAATAGGATTCAAACCTTTCCCAAGAGTATTAGTGCTATGTGAAATGCAATTAGTCTCGTCCCGGATTTGAACTGGTGTCACCGTATCCATTTCCTACGATGATAACCATTACACCACGGGCATCTCCATGTGTTCAGCTAATTCAGCTAATTTAATTCCCTCATCGTGGTCGACTGGAATAGAAATGTGATATCCGAAAAATACTTAATAAATTTTTTTCTTAAAACCCATCTTAGAACAGTTGTTCACTAAATAATTTCTGGTTTGATTTTGTATTTTCAACTTAAAACAGTTTTTTTTAAATATCTTTTTGATTATATATCTGTTAGAAGACTATAAGCTTAAGAAATTTAAGAAGACATGTAATAAAATTGTACGTAGAAGAATGTAAAATGAATGAAAAATTAAAACGTATGAAAGGAGTGTAAAATTAACGTTTAACAAGAGTGTAAGATTATCATCATCATCATCATCATGTCATGCTGGTAGCACGGATATCCCTGACCCTCCCTCGCCACTCCTCCTATCGTTCATCACCTCTGGCAGGTCTTCAGGACTACATCCCGTATCCTCACATAGCTACTGAATGTATGTTCGTGCTGGTCGTCCTGCTTTTGCACGGCCATGTGTGGGGGTCCATAAGAGTACATCCCTTATGAGTTCGTTCCTGCTTCTCCAGCAGTGTCCTGCATGTCTGGTTCGTCTAACTTGAATAGTTTTCGTGATAAGAGGCAGGTGACCGTACAGTTGGTGTCTTGTGGGGTGTTGCCGCCAGGACTTGTTCAAGATTGCTCGCAGCATTTTAGTATAATTGCCGTCTAGCTTCTTCTCCAGCCGTTTAGTTAGCGTCCATTTAGTGCATCCATATAGCAGTAACCCGTTAAAAGGGGTGCTATATTTAGACGTGTAAGAAGAGAGTAAATTGAAGAATGTAAAACTGGTGTAAAATTAATTCATGTAAGAGAAGTATAAAATTAAGACGTGTCAAAAGAATGTAAAATAAAGGCATGAAAAAAGAGTGTTTAATAAAGACGTATAAGAAGAGTTTTAATTGAAAAATGTAAAACAAGTGTAAAAATAAGACTAATAGGAAGAAAGTAGAAAGTGTGTTAAACGAAGACGTGTAAACAGAGTGAAAAGTTGGTTAGTTGTTAGGGTTTTATGGCATATCAACCTTTGTAGGTTATTTAACGCCAAATCCATTTTATACAATAAACACTTCTATTTCAAACAATTAAGTTTAGCATGAATACAGTTTAATTGTCAAAAGCATTTCTATTTCAAATTATTCAGTTTATTCAAACAGTTCTAATTCAGCTAATTCAATTTAGTATCAGTATAGTTTTTATGTACACTCAGTTAAATGTCAATACAGTTCTATTAAACAATTCAGTTTAGAGTAAATACAGTTTCAATGTGAAAAACAGTTCCATTTCAAACAATGCATTTTAGCATAAGTACGCAGTTTAAATGGAAGTAAACAGTTCATTTGTGAAATCGTTTCTATTTCAAGCTATTCAGTTTAGGCAAATAGTTCTAATTCAAACAATTCAGTTTAATAGAAGTATGCTGTTAGTTCTATTCAACCCATAGATAAGGCCCCATAAGGTTCTCCAACTCCGGCCCTGAGTGGACCTGGGAGCAATGGCAATGAAAGGGTGCTCCACATTCCCTCATCAGATTGTTTAGTGTCATAAATAGGACGCTTTGATGGGAGTTCTTATCCCTCTGCAGAGCAGCAGTCGGTGTATTCTACAACCCCCGGACAAATGGGCAATGCACAGAGTTAATGTCAAAACAATTTTATTTCAGATAATTCAGTTTAGCATAAGTACTCAGTATAGATTTCAAAACAGTTCTATTTTAAACAATTCAGTTTAGCATAAATATGCAGTTTAAATGCAAACAACCAGTAAACTAAAAAAAACACGGTTTAGTTCTATTTAACCCACAGATAGGACCCTTATCATGTGCTACCACTCCGGGTCAGAGTGGACTAGGGAGTGATGGTAATAAAGGAGTGCTCAACATTCTCCTAAGCTCCCGCATTACTGGAACTTCACCATCATATTTTTAGTGTCATATCCGGGACACTTGTTGGGGTGCCTTAGCCCTCTGGAGAGGTGCAGTCGGTATAATGTACAGCCCCAGCCGACTGGGCAAAAATGAGTGTAAAATTAAGACGTGTAAGAAAAGTATAAATTGAATAATGTAAAACTCGTATGAAATAAAAATATGTAAGAAGTGGGTAAAATTAAGACGTGTAAGAACGGGATCAAAAGTTCTAAACACTTTAATTACTAAGTTTTTTGACTCAGTCTTAATTATTTTAAATTGAGAAAGTTTGAAGTTTTAATTTATCAATTTTTTTTCCTGAATTCTGCTGATATGTACTGATTTTTCTTGTGTTCTCTGAGTGAATTTCATTTTTCAATTCAAGAGTTTAATCACAAAAAAGAACCTGAAAAATCCCGAATAGATAGACATGAATAGAAATTTGTAACAATGTATTTGTCCTTTTGATTACTTCGTTGTCTTCACAATTTTTTTTCAAGTAACGTGGAACTAGATTATCTTAATCCCAAGATCATAAAATACGATCAATGGTTGCCTTCCGTTTTAGCAGGCATACTGACCTGGAGTGGTAGTATCAGTTACGATCTAATTTATAGGAAAAATAACTGTTTGAAAATTTATCATATCTTATCGCTGTGAGTGATTTATCATATCTTATCACTGTTAATGAAACAATAATGTCTTAAGAAACAACTACATAAAAAATGTAAATATCAATGAATAATGAACATAATTCCCTAACCTCCTCGGGATACAGGGTGCGGAAGCAGAATATGAAAAGTTTTTAACAGTTTTTTCTTTAGTCTGATTAGTCCAAATTTGGGCGCGATAAATTTAAACTCTCAGGAATGGCTCATTTATTCAAGCACTATTTCAACTGAAATTCTGTCCAATATAATTAAGAAAAAAAATGACAAAGAATCTATGATTTTCTTAACGCCGAAACCAAGACAAAGTTTCTTCGCCTACTTTATACAAAGTAAAGATTTTTTTTACAGAAAAAGAGCTTTTTAAGGAAAATGGGGAGTGGACAAAAAACGAAAAATGGCTTTTTAATTGCCCTCGCTACGGCGATTAAGAAGGACCCAACAACGTTAATGAATTGAAAATCCACGAGAAAACTGTGAGGACAGCAATTAAACAAGATCTAAGCCCAGACCTTAACCCTTTTAATTACCCTATATTGGGCGTTTTAGAAAATAAAACAAATGCCACTTCCCATCCAAATATTGGTTTGCTTAAGACTAGTATTGAGGAGGAATGGAATAAAATGTATGGAGAATTTATTTTGAAGGCATGCAAATTTTTTGATGGTGTGTTGATACAATAATTGAAAAAAATGGGAGCCATATTGAGTAGATTTACTGTTTTGTGCCTATCTTTTTATTTTGTTTTTTTTTATCTTTTTAGAATTATAATTATTCTTAATCAATTGATAGGATCGTTTATTATTATATTAGAATGTTCCTAATTTTGCTTTCGAACCCTGTAAAATTTTGATAAACAGTTTGTCATGCTGTCAAAATTGATCAATCAATCCTTATCTGAAAGGTAAGTTTATTACACTTTTGCTATATGAAATTTTCCAAAGGTAATTATTTTAAAAAGCAACGTAACTGCTCGAAGGTCCGAATTTAGTCCATATCGTTTAACGTTATAAACCGAACAGATTGTTCAGTCTTTTAAGTTTAAGTTAGCAAGACAAAACTTTGTCCACTGCGTTCTGAATGCGATTCCCAAGACTCAAAATAAGCAGTACCTTCTGTAGAATTTTCCATTATTATTAATGTTCTATGAAGAAAGTCTAATTTACTCGAGACAGAATAACTAACATTATTCTGAAAGAAGCAAAAATCCCATCAGACATTGATGCAAGCGTTGCATTGTATGTGATTAGTTTAGTGAAGAAGCCAGACATGTCTAGATACTAATGAACAATAATTGGGAAGTTTTTTGTTTTGTTTTTGTTTTCTCTTGAAAAACCGATAGGGAGAATCTTGTTGCTCCCTAGAGTGAAATATCGCTCAAATATTTATTTGTTTATCAAATGAGATTTGTTTTTTGAAAAAGCCGATTTTTTTTACCTGCAAATATGTAAACCTTGCTTTTATTATCTAGTGAAAATCGGTATATAAACAAATGACTTGCAGTGTATATTAATCGTATAAATAATCACACCGTATATACTGATGTATAAGTTGATCTCTTGAATATATCAAACTTTTTTTCTCCTTGAGCTTCTCACTGGGATTAGACTTTAACATGTTTGTTCAGCCCAGTCGTCTGCCGTTGTTGAATACGTCGAGTACGCAACAGCTGACGGGTAAGCCCTCCTCCTCCTCAACGTGTGTTCTGATCATCGCAATAAACTGCATTTGAGGATGAAATTCCAATCCTAGAATTCTGGAGAGTATGGAGTGCACGTTCTATTTTTCAATACTCTAAGGTTCACTCTGACCTTGAGTTGCACTACGTTAGGGTTCAGTCTATAGCTCAAAAATATTTTAAGGATCATCATTATGTTTTTTGAAATCATAAAACTGTGACCAAATTATTTATATTACATAGAAATACTTGCTAATTAGAATTACGTACATTAAATAGCGGTTCTTGAATCATTTAACAGTGTGCTTACAAATGTTTAATATTAAATAGATTTAATGTTAGATAGGAATCCTTGAAATCATTAACTGAATGCAAACAATCAATTCTAACATGCAAACTATTTGGTGACAAATTATATATATATATATATATATATATATTAAAAAATAGCCCTTACGATAAAAAAAAAAACGGCAAGTGATTTGAAGATGAAAATATACAACTGTCTAGGGGGAAAAATATATATCGGTAAAAAAAAGGCCAACCTTATCATACCAATTAAAAAAAATCAAAAGACACGCAATTGGTTGGCCGAAAGAAAAAAAAACACCGTTAGGGCTGCTAAGCTACAATGCAAAAAGTGCTCAATACTAAGTAGAGCAAAATAGGAACGATAATTACTAAGTGACTCAGGAACTAACCTACTATAGTTTCACCTAAGCGGCTCATCAGGGTAACTAATCCGAATCGGGATTAGGTACTCTGATGAACCGCTTAGGCGAAACTATAGTAGGTTAGTTCCTGACTCACTTAGTAATTATCGATACTATATATATATATATATATATATATATATATATGAAAGTAAATATATAAATATATAAATCAATATTTACTTTCATACTGTCCTTTCGGAAAAAAAACCCAAATACAATCTTAGACGACATTTAACATGGATGACTTCAAAACGATCTATATATATATATGAAAATTTACTTGTCGTTGCGTATTTCTTAATAAATGGGAATTATGTCTCGTTTCTTTGGGAAATCCAAAATTTTCAAATATGTTTCCACGTGCCTGACACGTTCTTATCATATTTACTGGCCCCTCAAATTGGGCAGAATATGACACAAGGTCAATTTTTAAGGGGAGTTTAACAGGTTTGAATTCAGAGTTTTCCTTCTCCTAGATTAGTTGCCTCACCAAGGCTGAAGAAAACAGTCTGTCCTACTATTTAGCCATAGCTGGAGAGAGAATAATTGGATTCATACCTTTCCCAAGGGTATTAGTGCTATGTGAAATGCAATTAGCCTCGTCCAGGAATAGAACTCGTGTCGCCGTGTCCATTTCATAAGCCGATAACCATTACACCACGGGCACCGCCAGACACGTTCTTATGACTTTTGAATTATGAACGCTATGTGCACGTTTGTGTATCTTTTCGTTGCATATTTCTCATTTGCTCCAGTCATCTCAGCAAGCATCCATCGCCATGTGAATACACCCTACTAAAGCTTGATTGTCACGGCTGGTGAATTTCAAAATTGCAATCTGGACGTGAGGACGCTTTAAAAGAATGATATGCAATAAAATTCTGTTTTAAATTTCGAAAAAAATGCCACAGAAATGTATGCAATGCTTCAGACTGCTTTTCGATCATCTTGCATTAATCGAGCATCAGTTTTTGAGTGGCATAAGAGATTAAAGGAAGGCAGGGAGTCTGTGAGGGACGGTGAGAGGTGTGGGAGGAGTAAGGAAGTCAGAACACCAAAGTTGATTGGGCAAAGGGTTAGGGTTAGGGTTACTATGTTGAGGTTTTAAGGGAGTTCATGAAGAGATTCATTGGGAAGAGGCCAGCACTCTTGAAATCGGGTCAGTGGCATTTCCACCACGATAATGCACCAGTTCCCAACTCCATCCTTGTCACAGACTGTTTGACCAAGATGGGCACCAAGACAGTTCCTCAGCCTCCCTATAGTGCAGACCTCGCTCTCTGTGACTTTTGGTTATTCCCTAGGCTCAGAGGCTGCCGTTATGAGATATTTGAGGAGATGAAAGAGGATGTGACGAAGGTCATTGACACGCTCACACAAGAGGATTTCCATAGAGCCTTCTAGAAGTTGTTGGAACGCTACAACAAGTGCATTTCAGCCAGAGAGATTACTTCGAAGGGTACTAGAGTTTAATGTGTGTACTATCAATAAAAGTATATATAAGTATATATATATATACATGAAGATCATTACATAAGTTTCCAGACTTTTTTCTTTTGGGTGGTCGAATCTCGGATTGGCATTTGAGTCAACCGGGTTTCGATCCCAGCTTTGGGAATCTAGCCCGTCATATCTGTCTGAGGATGACAATATATATATATATATATATATATATGGGATTTAGATTTAAATTACTCACAAGGGTTGGTATGCCATAAAACTTCAGCCATAATTTTTTTTTCCTCAGTTGTGCTCTTATCTTCGGGCAGGACACGATAATCGGTTTATGTCGTAGGAAAGGACATAAGTAGTCTGGCTGGATGCTATGGTAAAAGGGAATATTTTTTTCAAAAATAGATTCGATTTTAACATGACTATTTTTACAAAATACTGAAAAGTTATTATAAATAGAATATTGCATTATATAGTAATGCCACACCATTATATTCCAGGAAATACTAAAATTGACTTAACAGGTGAAGATCCGGATCTCTTTGGTCAGAGCAGTTTTTGTCGTTGATAATCTTTCTTTTTTTTAAACTTTTATTCATCAAACATCTCTTATGATGGATATGAATTTAAACTTCAAACATTGCAAAAAAAAACTTTCTTTTTGAAATCTATATTTTCATTCTTCTTTTTCTAAAGATATTTTATAACTTATTTAAAAAGAATATTTTAGAAGTCAGTATTATAAAATAAATAATTTGTTTTCAATATAAGTGTTTTTAAATGTTTTCTTTCATGAAAATATCATTACATGTGTCATTAACGACGCCGAAAATCCGGATATTTTTGGCCGGTGCCTGGTGGTCTATTTATTTAAATGACCCGTATGTTTGGAACGGATAGTAAGTGAACAAATGTTGGCCTGATGAGCAGAGTGTTCGCCAATGGTCCGGTAGAGCGAGGTTCAATCCCAGGTCGAGTCATATCAAAAACTCAAAATAGGTACTTGATGCCGCCTTGCTTAACACTCAGCATTATAAGGTAAGGATCGAAGGGTAAAGTAGAGCGATCTAGGGAATAGAGTAGCACCCTCCTCTACACCTCGATGTAGTAGCTATCGAAAAGGGAGCCTTCTGGTCACCCTCGACTAAGGTCACCAACTTTACTTACTTTTAGTCTTCATGGCTCAATAATTTTTTCTCCTTTTATAAAATGATTAATAAATGCAGATTATTAAATTTTTGTCAAGTTGAACATTTGCTTTTTATTTGATCTGCCAATATTTAGATTAATATGGACCAATTGAAAAGGTTTAGCGTAGACAAGACCGTGCCAGTTCTAGACTAACAGTCTCGAAACATTTGATCAGTTTCTAGAGTGTTTTTTGGTGAAATACAGGTTTGTGCCAGAGCATCACTACTCAGACGATCCAATTCATCGGGTAACATCAAAAACCGTCCCCGTTTTAGATGTATGCATTATATCAAGTAGTTTTATAGATACTTCGACCATTAGAATAATCAATGGAAAATTCACAAGTATAAAAGCGTTGAATGCCAAGGTTAAAATTTGGAATGAAATTTTAGTTAAATTTGTTGTTCATTTCTGCTTAAATTAATAGATTGATTTTGACGGCATGTCAACACATCAAGGGTTTTTTTATGCCGAGAGATTACGCCATTGCGTTTCTTGTACATTTATATTTACATATTTTGTAAATATCTGTCACTTAAGATTTGTGGTCTTTTTCGCATGTACTTATGTAATCAAGTATTCCTATTTAAAACTAATAATTATATGGTTTTAATCAATTATTTCCATTTAATATCAATCATTTATTTGTACTCATATGTAATCAAGTACTCCAAACAGAAATTAATAATTATATGGTTTTAAGAAATTATTTCCATTGGTTTGCACACAATTATATGATTTCAAGCAACTGGTAATAATCCTTAGTAAACAAAAATGTCTCAAGTGACTATTCTTTATTTCAAATAATTTATATTTATATGGCACTGATAATTTCTATCGAATAAGAGCAATATTAAAGATATCTATTTACACACAGACGGTACCCTAAAAGACACAACCACAACGGGTCAGAGTTAACCTATGTGTCATATCAATGAAGGATATTCCAGGTCTGAAGATCTGGACCCTTAATATAAAATGCAGTTGAGTGTCATAAGCATGTAATCGCTTCTTTCTCCTGGGAGAGTGGTTTTATATCTCAGCTGGGGATTCAGTCAGTTTATTTAAAACCTTGCTGACTGGGCGGAAATGTTTTAAAATTTCATGACTACTATGACGACTTTTTCTTTTTTTTTAATTTGATCTTAAATCATTTTTAGGTGCAGTTTTCTGTGATGTCCAGGACTGTTTTTTTTTTTGTTGGGACAGGGTGTAACTCCTTTGTAAAGGACAAAATAACCGTATTCTAAGCATCGTCGAGAGGGCGAATTTCAGTCTTGATACTCCGAATCCACAGAGTAACGACAGACTTTTACTTTATATCATGCTGAATTATTAAATTGTAAGTTACTGTAAAATTGGTTTCTTTAGGATTGCTGAGGCAAGCCCTGTGCTCTGAACAAGCGGCCAACAGCTGCAAGTGCTTTGTATATGGAAATAAACAATAATCCCAGATTATCGTAAACAAGAAGAAAACCTGTTTACGATTTTTGCTATTCCTACATCTACAGAAAATGACTGAAATAGGAAGAAACTAAACAAATATCAATCCAGTGAAAAAAAAAACAGAAGAAACTCTAAAACGGGAGGATGACAGTCCTGCCTATCATTACTGAAGCACTTAATAATGCGCCAAGGTGACATACATAAGTTTTGGAAAAACTTGAAAATCAAAAAAGAATTAGAAGCATTAATACAGGACTATTGACTGATTGATTGATCGATTAATTCTAACAGCAGGTCAACCTTTCTACTGTTATTTCATGCCTAGGGGTTAGTGAATCACTTTCATTGTAACTTTATATCTACATTTTTTGTGTAGTAATTTTGTAATAGTTTTTGAACAATGATATGAATATCATAGAACTCCGGCAATTAATTTGCACACAGTTGTTTGGTTGCAAGTAGTCCGATTGAATAATAACCATGTATACACAATAATATGGTTTCTGTTAATTGTTTCTATTTAATAATAGTCTTTTGTCTGCTCTCGGTTATACGGTTTCAAGTAACTAATAATAAGAATTATACTTAGTAAACAGCCTGCTACTGGTGAACTAGTATCTCCACTCTTCTTCTACTCGAATGACTACGCCATTAAACAAATAGACCAAATCAAACCAGACAATTACAACTTCAAGTAACTGTATGTCATACAAATAATTTACAGTTATATATATATATATATATATATATATATATATATATATAACATTAAATCATTTTTCTTGTTATATAAATTTCTCTAGGTTCTCGTATTTTGCATTTTTAAACATCCATCGTCAATTTAGCATCACTAATATCACCCCTCACAGTACTGATGATGGTTCGTTAGAACCGAAATCCTAAAATGTTGACTTTGCTACTTAGATTCCATAACTATTTTTTCTCAATATATAATCGGATTACACTTCATTATTTTCTTCCATTCTGTCCTATTGACTAACAAGATCCAAACCCATTCTTCCACTCCAATATTTCATATGGATGACTTCAAGATGATTCGCAGATACAAAAAATCTACTTATTACTGCCCATTTCTTCAAAAAAAGCAGCACTTTTCTGACCAACTGTATACAAGAAAAAGTAATACCTACCACTATATCCAGCGTTCTTTTTCCTTCCCAGTATTTTCCCTGATTATTAGAGCAATACCTTGTAACTTCCATTCATGACTTAGAATTTTCCGAGGCACATACATTTGAAAAAGCCAGACTTATAGGATTAGAACTTCGTCGGAAACAAGGAATATCCCATAACATGGCCGAACAACTTATATCTGAGATATCCAGGATAAACAATAACCACATTTCTAAACTCAGATCAAAATTTATATCTTTATATAAAAAAAGTTGCTGGAAAGATTTGGGCAGATCTGATCTTGTCAACAACATTTCCAGCATCAGTGTCAACGTTGTCGAAACCGAAGTTAAGATTTGTCAGGATTTGGGGAAATTAATTTACATAAATTACAGACACCATGACTCTGACTTTGACGGAGGATTCATTCAAGGTATCATCACCGTTTTTGCTAATTGTCATTTTGATGAATTGAATCTACCTATCAGATACATAACTTCCTTCAAATCTCTCTCTCTTTTAACCACAACATCATTATTTCACCCTCTGGCAAAGGTGGAGGTGTTGTTATTATGGATTCTACGGTCTATAACCAAAAACTTATGGATCTACTTGGTGATAAAACACCTTCGAACAGATATCCCTACAAACTGTTATAATAATGATAATATTAATTACTTTAACAAATCTTACTGAAAATTAATCTCTAATGAGGATAACTCTTGGTCCTCATTAATTAATTACCACCCTATAATCCCAAAAAATTATCGTTTTCATAAAACCCTTAAATATGACATTCCCTTAAGACCTATTATTTCTGAAATAGGATCTGCCTTCTCCCATAATACGGCTAAACTTCTAGCCAAATTATTATCCTGTCTATTAGGTACCATCAGTGACGCACATATTAAGGATTCTGGATCATTACTTAACAAATTAACTAACATTGATATGAACAACAAATATCTAGTTAGCGTAGATATTAAATCCCTATATACCAACATACCTGTTGATAGATGCATTGAACGTCTACATAATCACCTTCGAAAATCTAATACCAAAATACCTCTTCCTATCTCTTAACAAATTAAAGTTTGTACCTTATGCTCTTCACACTCTTTCTTATACAATAACTGGTTTTATAAACAAAAATTTAGTTTACCTATGGGTTCTCCGCTTGAATACGTAGAATTTGGTCCTTTTAAATGTATCATCTCCAATACTGCCTGTTACTTCAGATACATAGACGACATCCTTCTTATCTATCCGCAGAGCATCACTGACAGACTAAACAATGTAAAACCTTCTATAAAGTTCACTTATGAAATTGAATCCAAAAAGCACTCTACCTTTCCTGGATATCTCACTTATTAGGAATATTAACAAACAAGAATTCAAGGTTTATCGTAAACCCACCTTTAAATACGACCATATACATTTTTATTCACACCGCTACAACAACACCAAAAGAGGTATAGTCGTAGGTTTTTATCTCAGAGCTCTACGCATTTGTTTTCCGAAATATTCATGTAAAGAATTTAACCAAATAGAAAACATCTTCCTTACTCTTCTAAACCCCAAATCTTTTATACACTTTGCTAAATCTAAAGCCCTCAAAATCCACAATAAGAATCAACGTCGAACTAATGCCAACTTACAGTCTTATAAAACTAGTCGCCCCCATGCATTTATAACTTTGCCTAACAATTCTTCTTCTAACATCATAATAAACAACTTAAATAAACTCGATATTAAAATTCCCTCTTTTCCCTCTAAAACAATCCACGATTTAGTACACTCTAGCCTTCAACGCAACAAAGTTTCATACGTCGGTGTTTTATGCATTCCTTGTCATCATCATCATCATCATCATGTCGCGCTATCAGCACGGATATCTGTGACCCTTTCTCGCCACCCTTCCCTATCGCCCATTGCTTCTGGCAGGTCATCAGGCCTACATCCATATCGGCAAAGAGCTGCTGTATGTAGGTTCGAGCTGGTCCTCCTGCCTTTGCTCGTCCATGTGAAGGAGTCAATCACTTATCAGCTCGTATTTACTTCTCCAGCAGTGTCCCTCATGTATGGTTCGTCTTTGATAGTTTTAGTGATGTGTGATAGGTGGTTGCACAGCTGTTGCTTTGTTGGGTGCTGCCACCAGGACTTGTTCAATATTTCTCGCAGCATTTTGTGGAGTTATCGTGAAAATTTTTCTCCATGCCTTTAGTGCATCCATATAGCATTATCGACACGACCGCAGCTTGGAAGAAACTGCGTTTCTTTTTATCGGTCAGATCTGACTTCTATATGACCGATAGCCTATCGATAGCTATCCATGCCTTTGCTAGTTGCGTGTTGATGTCTGTCTAGGATGACGAGACAATGCTTCCTAGGTTGGTGAACTTGTCAACTAGTTTCAGAGAGCTACCGCCTAGTGCGGAAATGTAGGTGGTAATTTACTAAGCTTTTTGCTTAGATGTGGCACAAGGCCATATGAAAGGGGCACCCAATGAGACTCGAACTCACTCGTGTAGGTTTGCTAGTCGAGCTAGGTAGGGGAACTTGTATGCTAGTTTCAGAGAGGAACCTTTTGTGTAGATATCGCTTGTTTGATTAAAGCACATATATTCCGTCTTGTGTGCATTAGCATGGAGGCCTATGCCTGCAACGGTTCGTCCCTGACAATGTAGTTGGGTTTCGGCTTGGGCGAGTATATTTGGCAAAAGTGCTATGTCATCAGCGTAGGCGGCATCGGCAATTGTTTGGTGGGGTACCTTCTGCTTCTTTCCTTTGTTAGCTTGAAACCGTTTTCTTTGATTTTAACAAAAGATGTTCTAAGCATGTAATCTCGACAGATGGTAAAAAGGTATGGGGCCAATGTGTCTCTTTGCAGGACACCTGCTACAATATCGAAATTTCACCAATATATTTTAATTTACAATTCTTACAAGGAATTCTTAGATGGACACATAGACTGAGTATTCCTTGTAAAAATTTCAGATTAAAATATATTGGTGAAACCTGTCGGAACCTTCGCATCGCTTGAAAGATCACAAAAGAGACATTAGAATTGGTGATTTAAACAATTCTCTTCTTCAACACATTTCAATTCTGCAACGATGCTTATGTACATTCACAAGAAAAGACTGAGACGAATTTTCGACGCCGGTTCTATTTCATCCAGTAATTCCGTAAATACTCGTCTGGACTTTTATAATATTTATCCGTACTTGAGCAAATCCATTTTAAATAGATAAAATATATTCCATCTTCGATTAATATGTTCCTCATATATCATAATTTTTTACTTTCTTTTTTTCTTTTTCTTTTTCTCTTTTAGAACATAAACTCTATACAATAAAACTAATAAGCCAAACGACGTAATTTAAAAAAAACAACAACAAGTAAACATTGATTCACTAAATAAACGGTCAATTTTTTTCGTATACAAATTTTCTCATAGTTTTTGTATTTTGCATTTTTAAACACCCATCGTCGATTTAGCGTCACTAATATCGTCCCTCACAGTCATGATGATGTTTATTAGAACCGAAACGCTATAATGTCGACTTTGCTCCTCAAACACCTCTCCTTCTACATGGATTAATAAATTATCATTTTTTTTCTTTATATATATATATATATATATATATATATGTACACCAACCACTCCAAACGAGAAAGATGCGACAAGAAGTCAATTTTTAAATGAACTTTAAAGGTTTGAACTCAGAGTTTTCCTTTTCCTATACTGGTTGCCATACCAAGTTTAAAGAGCCCAGTATACCTTACCATTTAACATTAGCTGAGAAGAAAATATTTGGATTCTTACCTTTTTCAAGGGTTATGTGAAATGTAAACAAAACAGCCTTTTATAGGTTTTGAACTCGGATTGCACTGTCCATTTCCTATGAAAGTAACCACGCCTCCAAATTTACTGTTATAAGATATTGAGTATTTTTAATACTAACCATTTTCTAACAGGTCTAGTTGATCCGTTTATGTGACTCTCGGAAGTATAAGTAATCGAGGTCAGAGTGGACCAGAGAGTAATGGCAATGAAAGGTTCTCTACATTCCCAAAGTCTCCAGAACTGGAGACACACTATCACACGAATTTCAAAAGAGTTAACCTTCTCAGCCTAAGACGTTGTAGGCGTATTCTAAGCCCGTCCGACCGAGCTTGGCACTTCTGAACACCACTATCACCTTGAGTCGTGTGCTCAAATAGTGACACTTGCTGTTATTTGATCTTGAGCTAAACCATGTTTTGATGTAAGAATTATTTAAAAATAAATGAACGAAATGCTTATAATGGACAGTGGTTCTTATTTGGTTCCCGTTAATCATAGTCTTTTTATTCCCCTGACAATTTTCGTTAGCAACTGCTTTGCGGCTTTGTTTTCAGAATAACAAAAGTTTTATACGAAAAAAGAAAACGTAGTTGTTTGTTATTGTTTATTTAGTTCGTATCAGAAAGTTTTATGCCAGTTAGAATTCTACAGCTGGTTATTTGTTGATAGAAAGGATATTCAATCTTTTTCTACTTATCAGGTTCCGATATTAGCATTCGAGTATATATTCATACACTAACACTGAATAGACCGAAAAATGAGATAAGCTCATGCGAATATTTCAGATATCTTCTGGATAAATGTATAAAAAAATGTGACAAATGACGCGACATTTAACTACATGTGCCCAAACAAAGGAATCAAATTTATTTTCTGAGAATAAACAGAGGTGCCCGTGGTGTAATGGTTATCGTCGTAGGAAATGGACACTGTGACCCGAGTTCTAATGCTGGACGAGACTGATTGCATTTCACATAGCACTAATACCTTTGGGAAATGCATGAATCCAATTATTCTCCCTTCAGCTATGGGTAAATAGTAGGGCAGAGTAGGTTCTTCTGCCCTGGTGAGGCAACTAGTCTAGGAGAAGGAAAACTCTGAATTGAAACCTGTTAAACTCCGCTTAAAAATTGACCTTGTATCATATCCTGCCCGAGCGGAGGGGGTTGGTAAATATGATAAACAGAGTGCAAGGAGAAATGTTTAAAGGTTCAAAATGTGTCACTTGAATGGTTTTCGTGACAAGCTGAAACAAGGTATCCCACCGGAGTTGGAGATAAAGACCTCTGCTCTGTTCAATGAATAGAAATGAAAAAATATATTCATTTCGCTCCACAAGCGTGGACTGAAACAAGTAGTTCTTATCCGTTCATTGAACGGAGGCAGAAAGTTTGAGGGACTGGATTAGCACGTGACCAAAAGACATTAGATGTGGAAAGCCACGTTCCAAATCTATGGGAAGCCAATTATTTTGACATTGTGAGTTGTTTTTGCCCATGTATTCTTGTGTGCGCAAAAAAATGAATATTAATCGAGGGTATAAGTTGGCAACCAGTCTAGGAGAATGAGAGCTCTAAATTCAAAATCAGGAACAAGAGTTTTTATAAAGATCCGATGTTTTCTTTAACCTCGTCCCCGTAACACTAACCATGACATTAATATTAAGCTGCTGTGGCTTGTACAATTTCATTTAATGAATACAGATTTTATCTCCTGGAAGGGATTTAGTGATCCGTTTGTGCTTCAAAACCCTAAAGACAGAACGTTTAATTTTTTGATTATTTTTCGAGGCCTTGTATACTTTTAGGTATTCTTTGAGACTCTGTATATATTTCAATACCCTTAATCATATTTACCAACCCCTCCGCTCGGGCAGGATATGACACAAGGTCAATTTTTAAGCGGAGTTTAACAGGTTTGAATTCAGAGTTTTCCTTCTCCTAGACTAGTTGCCTCACCAAGTCTGTCCTACTATTTACTCATAGCTAGAGGGAGAGTTATTGGATTCATACCTTTTCCAAGGGTATTAGTGCGATGTGAAATGCAATCAGTCTCGTTCAGGAATTGAACTCGTGTCGTCGTGTCCATTTCCTACGATGATAACCATTACACCACGGGCACCCCCTCAATACCCTTAATGCTATCCATTTCACTTCCTCCTTGTTTTCTTGTCACGTAGAATCTGTCTATGTTATATCTCCGATGTAAGGTATTTTGTATCACCATCATTTTTTTTCTGTGGCCCATATCTCTAAGTTCCTCATTTATCGAGTGTAAGAATGATCCAATATATCTTGCCAGGGAGACTGCCCAGGTATTTCTTCTTATTATTATTATTATACTCCTTTCACACCAGAGTTAACTGTTGGCATTTCACTGGAGGCTGAGTGACAGCAAGTCTCTTAGACTCTTCGCAGTATTCTAGCCGATCTCATCAATGCTATAATCTGGATGGTTTCGATTCTCTCACAGATTTCTTCCCCCCAGTTCCTCATCCAGGCTCTTGGTGAAATACCACCAACCTCAGTGGATACCTACCACCTGACTACGAAACACAGTGGATACCTACCATGATACCAGTCACCAATGCTGATACCTACCACGTTTAATACCAACCACAAGAGATAACTACCACGTCACTAACAAGTACTGTAGCTACCTACAAGTTACTATCAAACAGTGGATACCTATCACGATATTAACAACCACAGCGGATGCCTACCACGATTCTACCGACCACAACAGATACCAATCACGTTACAACCTGCTACAGCGAGATCCTACCGCGTTACTAACAACCAGAACAGATAGCCACCTCGATGCTACCAACAACCGCGGATAACAATCCCATTACTTCCAACCACAACTGATACATACCTCGATACTACCAAACACAGCGGCGACCAACAACGTTACTACCAACTACAGTAGATACCAAAAATGTAACTACCAACCTCAGCAAATATATAGCACGTTACTAACAACCGAAGCAGCTACCTATAACGGTACTACTAAGCTCAGTAGATACCTACCAAGATATTAACAACCACAGCAGATGCCTAACTTGATACTTCCAACCACAGCAGATACCTATAACGTCACTACTAACCACAACTGATTCATACCACGTTACAACCAACCACAGCTGATACCTAGCCCGTTACTACTAACCACAACTGATTCATACCACGTTACCACCAACCACAGCGGATACCTAAAACGTTACTACTAACCACAACTGATCCATACCACGTTACTGCCAACCACTTCAGATACCTAACATGTAACAACCAACCACAGTGGATACCTACAACCACTACTACTAACCCAAGCAACTACCTACCACGGTATTACCAACCACAGTGGATACCTACCTCAATACAAACAACCACAACAGATGCCTACCTCGATATTATCAACCACATCAGATACCAACCATGATACTAACAACCCCAACAGATAACTAACTTGATACAATCAACCACAGTAGATACCTACCCCAATACTACCGACAATAGCAGATATCTACCACGAAACTACCAACCTCAGCTGATACCTCCCCCATTACTACCAACCACAACGGATATCTTACATGTAATAACCAACCACAGTGGATACCTGCCACTACTACTAACCCAAGCAACAACCTACCACGGTATTACTAATCACAGTGGATACCTACCTCGATACTAACAACCTCAACAGATAACCTATTTGTTACGACCAACCACAGCAGATACCTACCCCAATACTACCAACCACAGTAGATATCTACCACGAAACTAACAATCCCGGCTGATAACTCCCCCATTTCTACCAACCACAACGGATACCTACCATGATACTATCAACTATACGAGATAACTACCAAGACTTCAAATGCATCTATTACAAGATATGAATGCCGTAAACAGTGAAAACTTTTGGCTTACCTCAGTATTTAAAAAAATAATTTAAAATTTCTGCTCGAATAATTCTGGCAGGTCATGAGTTAACTGTACAAAGAGGGTATACAAGATATATAGGCGTAATTATAGATTTTTGAATCATCTGTGTAAAGTCTTGCAGGGTAATAATAGCTGGTATTTCAAGCGTTGAACAAAAGATGAGGCTGGCAATAAGATGTTGAGCAGGTGTTGATCATCAGTAAGCGCCGGACAATCGTGAGTTAATTAAGTTGCACTCTTCCCTAACTTCACCTGAGAAATTTACTTTCCCTCAGCGCCCCCTCAATCATCCACATTTTCCACCCACCCCCATGGCGATAATCGTTAAAAGTGAATGATCGATCAATGGCCGTCTTAACTGGGGTCGTTAACTGCAACGTTAGACCGACTTAGATAAACATACAAAGAGAGGCCCTCACATCGAGGACTGACTTGGAAATCTTGGCTAAACACATCACAACGAGAGACTTAATTCTGATTCAAGCAAGAGGTGGTACAACATCGGCCTTGTACCAAACTTGGTCAAAATATTTACAGTAAAGCTTTCATTAGCGGGAAATGGAGGTAAAACTAATGAATGAAAATCCAATAAATTTATAAAATTTTATTCCTTTAAATTGAGTGAAAAGTTTTCTGAAAAACAGAAGTTACTAAATCTTTACTGATAGAATAGATGATATTAATCAAAGCATAAATATCGTTTAACTATCAGGAACATTATGTCATGCTGCAAGTACGGATTTCCCTGACTCTCTCGCAGCACCCGTCTCTATCCTCAATCGCTCCTGAGGGGTCTTCCAGGCTACCTCCTGTATTGGCATAGAGCTGTGGTATAGAGGTTGTAGCTAATTGTCCAACCTTTGCTTGTCCATGTTAAGGGGTCCAAAGGAGTATATCGCTTATGAGTTTGTCCTTACATCTCCAGCAGTGTTCCGCATGTCTGCTTCGTCTAACTTGGATAGTTTTCGTGATGGGTAGTAGGTGACCGTACAGCTGCTGCTTTATGAAGAGTTACCTCCAGGTCTTGTTCAATACAGCTTACAGGATTCTTGTGTAATTGCCGTCAAGCTTTTTCTCTGTACGTTTAGTTTGAGTCCACGTGGTGCATTAATATAGCAGTATCAACACGGCCGCTTATTGGAAAAAATTGTTTTATAGATGTTTGTAAAACCTTTATGTACGTAAAAATCTTTGTATGTGTGAGTAACGATGTAGTTAGAGAACAATTACTAAGCGAAATATTTTTGTTGCAGTTGTAATAGTAGTACTAGTAGTAGTATATTTATTCAAGCATTCGTGTACACTACCTACGCGAGTGAGTTCGAGTCTCATTGGGTGCCCCTTTCATATGGCCTTGTGCCACATCTAAGCAAAAAGCTTAGTAAATTATCACTACCTACGCGAGTGAGTTCGAGTCTCATTGGGTGCCTCTTTCATATGGCCTTGTGCCACATCTAAGCAAAAAGCTTAGTAAATTATCACTACCTAAGCGAGTGAGTTCGAGTCTCATTGGGTGCCCCTTTCATATGGCCTTGTGCCACATCTAAGCAAAAAGCTTAGTAAATTACCACTACCTACGCGAGTGATTTCGAATCTCATTGGGTGTCCCATACATATGGCCTTGTGCAACATAAGCAAAAAAAATCTCAATGTTAGGATAGATAAGCGATTATGAAACAAAATACATTCTAGAAAGAAAAACTTATTACTTTTTAACTAAAGAAAATAAACAGCAAAGTTATAGAGTAAATAATAATTTTAATAATTACAAAAGAAATACTTATTAGATTGAGGTAGGATCGAAATTTTTAAAAAAAGTTGATCATTTATCGAAGATTCTAAATGACTAAAAAACTTCATTTCCAATATTCTTGGAAAGAAAAAGTTTCTTAAATTATTTTAGGTTTTGATCCTACAAATTTTTTGGAGCAATCAAATATTTTCGTCTGCCATGTTTCTCAAAAAATGTTAACTTCTGTCGCCCATTTTTAGCTCAATAATTAACACTTTTTCTTTTTTTTTTTTTTTTTTTGTATGGAAATCAATTAAGTTCGTATACGCTCCATCACCTAAAAAACCAAGTATGGTCTATCATATCCATAGGTAGTCCCAAGAATAAACCGTTCATGAATAAAACATTTAAAAACTAAAGCTAATAAGCAAAATACGTTGCAAAGGAAAGAAGCCCTTTGTCAAATAAATAAATTTTGATGGTGGCCTGTACTATTATTAACAAGATTAATTTTAATTTTCAAAAATAAACGACAAAATAAAAAGATAGACACAAAACAGTAAATTTACAACCTATGGCCGCCATTTTTCAATTACTGTATCAACACGCCTTCGAATCGATTTTCATGCCTTCAAAATAAATTGTTTTGACATTTTATTCCATTCCTCATCAATATAAGTCTTAAGCACACCATGATTTGGAGAGGAAGTTGCATCTGTTTTGTTTTTTAAAAAGCCTCATGTAGTGTAATCAAGGGGGTTATGGTCTGGACTTGATGGCGATTATAGACTCCAATTATTTCGGTAATTTTTTTTTACTTTGATTCGGCGTTAAGCAAATCATAGATTCTTTGTCTTTTCTTTGCTTGCTCACGGATATTGAACAGAATTTTAATGAAAAATCCTTGAATAATAGAGCTAATCATGAAAATTTAGATCTATCGCATTTTTTTTTAATTGGACTTATCTGATTAAAGAAAATGTTTTAAAGATCATTCCATATTTTGCTTCCGCAATCAGTATATATATATATATATATATATATACTCCTATGGCCACAACAGCGTTTCTTTCCCGTTCTCCTGGGCTGCTCAACCGGGGGCCTGGGGGCCCAGCCTCTCTGGGTGCTGGTTTTCTCATCTGCATCTTATATCCAACTGATTGAACTTCCTGTGCACTGAGTTATATAATAGTTCATCGCCCACCTTCTTGTGGGTGTCACAAATCGCACTCATTCAATCCGTCCACGGTCAAGGTTATATTCTGATATTCCTCGACCGGATGCACCTGTTATTTACACATGTGCATTTCCTATTTTGACAGCCCGGCCGGGTCGGAGGTCAGTATACAACAAGAGAAATCACCATTGGTTTTAACCACAGACTCCAAATGAACTTCGAAATCTAAGCAAGCCTTTCTGACTGTCTCATTATTTGAACTGGTAAATGCTACAGTTATCCTTGCTTTCAGATCATCTTCGGTGCTGCTCGGAATATTGGTGGTTTCACGCTCGTCCGCGCCCTACACATTATAATCAAGAGGATTGCAATTTGAGGAATTACGAAACCAGATGTTTGGGCGGTGTGTTCGAAAACCTTTTCTTACAGCCAAGACAAAGGCTCCTTTCCTGGAATGGCAGAGAGTCCTGAAGAAATACGTAGTGGTTTCCAGCAGCCACACTCTATCTAGGACAGCTCAACCTCCTCCAAGCACTTGTTATAAGCCTCCGTGTTTAGTGTGAGGCAATATGGGAAAATTGATTGAAACATAATGTTACCATTGCAAGTGACAACTTCAAACATCATGCTGTAAACTGTTTGGTTTTCATCAATAGTTGTACCTCTTGCGGTGACAGAGCAACCCTACAGTTGTTCTCTGAGTACACCATCTGATCCTGATGGAGGTGTTCGTGGTGTAATGGTTATCGTCGTTGGAAATGGACTCGGCGGCACGAGTTCAAATCCTGGACGAGGCCAATTGCATTTCACATAGCACTAATACCCTTGGAAAACATATGAATCCAATTATTCTCCCTCCAGCTATGGGTAAATAGTAGGGCAGACTGGTTTCTTTAGCCTTGGCGAGGCAACTAGTCTAGGAGAAGGAAAACTCTGAATTCAAACCTGTTAAACTCCGCTTAAAAATTGACCTTGTGTCATATCCTGCCCGAGCGGAGGGGTTGGTAAATAGGATCTGATCCTGATGGAAACTTTCTTATCTGAGAAAAAACAAATAGGATGGGACGATTGAGTTTGTTAGAAATATTTGCAGCGCGGTCTTTTTTCTTGTTCATTATGGTCCATGATAAAAATTAACCATTTCTCATCCTATATGAGAAATACTAAATAAATACTAAATATCTTTATGCACTATATGCCTGATATATATATATATGTAGAGAGAGAAAGACAGAGACAGAGACAGAGAGACAGAGGGAGAAAGAGCATGTTTTTGTTGCAGAGAAATTTAAAATTTTATTGATCGTTTTTATCAAACAAATTTCGATGTTTTCTTTTCTTGGCGCCATGAAACCCAACTTTGAAATAGCAGATTTGGTCTTCCATCGACTTACCCTTTCATGGATGATTTTCCTCATGTATTAGATTCCTTCTATTTTCACACCTTAAAGCATATAAAGACTTCTATTCGCTCAATTCTCAATTTACGTGTAATGCGAGTTTTAATCTACCATGTATGAGCAAATGGCCCATCCCACTTCTTTACCCAGCATGACTCCAACAATACAAACGTCCTGAAGGTTTCAATTTTTGGCGATAATCTTCTGGATAACGTGTCTATTTCTGAATCTTAGGTGCATCCCTGTAACCTAATGAACGTCCTTCAGGGCTACTAATATACAAAGGTGGACTTAAAATTTCATTGGCTGAAAAGTTCATATGATGACATCATTTACATTGTTAATAGCTATCTTACCAATTAGACCATAGCACTGCAGCAGCAATGAAAGATGACCATGGGACACAAGAGAGTCTATGTTAAAAAAAAAAAAACTTTATTTGTATGCATTCAATATATATATATATATATATATATATGTGTGTGTGTGTGTGTGTTTATTTGGACAGCGGTCCTTCATTTGAACATTCTGGATTAAATGATAAAGGCACATTTTGTCTATGTAATTTTATTAGGTTTCTTTCATAGGCCATCATCAGTGGTTGTTTGCAAATGTTAACATGTTTTTAAGTTTTTAGTCTTTTTTAATTTGCAAAAGTTACGTAAACTTTTACTTGGTTTAAACTGAGATTCTAATGACATCGAACGAATTTAAAACAATACGCTATCAACAGAAATACTTGTAGAATATATATATAGAGAGAAATAGAATAATATAATATATTAACGTGACCTTCAGGTGTGAATATGGCGGATATTGTTGACAGATAGATTGATAAGACCGGTGTGATCACCGAAATGTCATCATGTCCTCAGGTGCTGTGTATCAGAGGATGTTGACACAGCTACATCCGCTCAAGGATAATATCAACAAAGTGATTGCCGAAATGTCACCATGCCCACTGTTGTTGTGAATACGGTGGATGTTGAAAAAGGTGCATCCGGTCGAAGATATCAGAAAATCACCTGAACGGTGGCCGTGGTTGAATTCGGTGATAGTGGCAGATGCGTACGCCCACAGAACCGGGCTTGGGCAAGTAGCCAATGGGAAGCAGACAGCATAACCAATGGAAAGCAAAGAAGTGAGATGTAGGCATAACCATAGTTAACGAAAAAGAGGAATTGCTGCAGGTCACGTGACAGTTGTAGACTATGTAAGTTCCCGAATTTCGGCTAAAGTCAGTTGTTCACTGATTCTTCCGTCTCCCGACAGCTCCTCCGTGTGCGCGAAATCTCTGCGATTGCTTTTCTGTTCCACACAAGTATCATCGCCGAAAATAAAAATATAATCTTATATTTTTATATACACACGTGTTCCTCGTTGTTAATAACGACATAGTATACTATACAACAATATATTTTTTTACTTCCTTAATAACTCATACAAAAATACATATATAGAGAGAGACCGATTTTTCATCTTAATGTGGCATCTTCGAGACAAAAAAAGCTGAAATATTTCAAAATTTGAAATGACTTACAAATCTCAATCGTCTCATTAACGAATGTTACGTCACTAAATGTTTGACTTTTAGGAAAGAGAACGTAGACTAACCTCCAAAAACAATCAATCTTGAAATGTTAACTGAATTGAAAATACACAAACAAATGAAATGCAGTTATATTGCTTCAATGTTTTCAATCACACACGCACATAAATCGGGAAATATCGGATGATGCTCCCCGTTGTATCATCTTTAATTTAATACACACACAGACACACACACGTGTGTCTGTGCGTCCGTTTTTGTGTGTGTATAAGGAGTGAAAGGTTCAAAGGCTAACCAAGGTATTTTCATAAAAAGGGACCAAAAGAGGTTTTTGATTTTGAACACGATCCCATTTGCAGTTCACACATTACTTTCGTTTGTGTTGAAATGCATGTATCCCTTTGATTAAAAAGCCGTCAATAGGAAATATGATATGTCGTATCAACCAATAAACTTTTCAGCCAACTACAATATATGTATATATATATATATATATATATATATATATATGCCACCGGCTTATTGGCTAGTGGGTAGAGTGTTCGATAATGGTCCAGGAGACCTGGGTTCAATCCCAGGTCGCGTCATACCAAAGGATTTTAAAATGGTACTTGATACCTCCTTGCTTAACACTCAGCAATATAAGGTAGGTATCAAGGCTAAAGTGGAGCAATCCGAGGGAAGGAGTAGCACCCTCAACTATACCTCTGTGTAGTAGCTATTGAAAAGGGAACTTTCGAGTCGCCCTCGACTAAAGTCGCCAACTTTACGTATATATATTTACATATATATATATATATATATATATGCACAGGCTGGGTCTGTAGAATACGTTGACAACATCTTTGCTGAAAGGAAAGACACCCACCCAAAACAAGTGTACTGAATAGGACACTGTAAAATCTGATGGTTACGATCCAGTCCTGGATTTTTGGGGAATGTGACCCGGAATGATTGTACTTGTTAGGATCCCATGAATGGGTCAAACAGAAATATTGAATTAATTACTTTACTTGTAACTAGTGGCAAACTTTTGCCACTCTTGAAACCATTTATCTACGTACAAACTAAGAACCTTTGTCTCCTTTAAAAATGTTACCAGTAAACTATTAGTTTATATATATATATATATATATATATATATATATATATATATATATGTGTGTGTGTGTGTGTGTGTGTGTGTGTGTATGACGATATATATATATATATATATATATATATATATATATATATATATAAGCAGGATTTTGCAATAAATAATATACAATTTCTATATCAAAATGTATCAATTTTTGATATACCAAAAAAACACAACTAACCATATTTACCAACCCCTTTGCCCAGGCAGGATATGACACAAAGTCAATTTTTAAGCGGGGGTTTGAATTCAGAGTTTTCCTTCTCCTAGACTACTTGCCTCACCAAGGCTGAAGAACCCAGTCTTCCCTACTATTTACCCATAGTTGGAGGGAGAATAATTGGATTCATATGTTTCCCAAGGGTATTAGTGCTATGTGAAATACAATCAGCCTCGTCTAGGTTTTGAGCTCGTGTCTCCGTGTCCATTTCCTACGACGATAACCATTACACCACGGGCACACACAAACACAACTAACCATTCAATAAACAAAGTAATAGTCTATATCACTTTTAATTTATTAACATAAGTTCTGGTTCAAATGATCACAAATTATAACAGTTTGTGTCGAAACATCGTGAAAATTGTCCAAGCAAAAAGGAAATGGGAATCATCGACTTGACGTGAGTCATGTCTCTTCGCATATTTACAACTTGTGAAAAATTTAGAAAAATTCTGTAATCCAAATATCTTTGAATTTCTCATTCAAAGTTTGATGAATAAATCTTATTTTGCTCAGAATTACTTGTTTAGTTTTGTTTGCGTTCTCAGATAATTACAGTTCAAATGATTAAATTATTCAACTTCACGTTCAACCAATTTTCTCTTTACATTCATCTTTCTGTGATCCCTTTTCTTCATCCCATCTTCTATCTATTCAAGTAAATTTAACGCGTGGTATAACCAGAAGTCAGTCAAGTGTTCCTGGGAGCGTTTCGTGTCACCTGCATATGATAGTATGGTTGCACTAGACCATCACTACTAGGAAAACATGACAATCCTAAAGAAGCTCAAATAGGCTGCAATCGTAAATGGGTATGTCTCTCCAGTCAAGAACAGTTCATCTCGCTGTGGCTGTATAATACACCAACTGCCTCCCTGCAAATAGGTATGGAACCAATCAATATGTGTCCCGGATATGATATTAAACCATCTTATCGAAAGGCTCTAACCCTGGACCCTTGGAGATTTGATGTACACCTTCAATATCATTACTCCAAGGCCCACTCTGGCTGCACGTGATAGGGCCCTATCTATGAGTGAAATAGAACTGCTTGATCATTTAAACTGCGAGCAAATTACTTACGTCAAATTGAAATAGATAAAAATAGAATTGTTTAACTATATAACTGTGTGTAAACAAATGAATGATAACTCATTGAATTGGAAATGCTACATAGCAATACCTGGAACCACTTAACTGTGTGTAAATAAAATTATTTGAGGGGAATACTTGAAACCGTTTAACTGCATGCAAAATATGATTATTGGTACTAAATAGCAATACTTGGAAACACCAGAGCGTGTGCAAATGAATTAATTAATAGTGTCGAATAGATTGGTACTTATGCATCTATGTTACCGCGATAAAGCCGAACTTTCACGAACGTTTCCGGGCAGATAACGGACAGAATCGGACTATGCCGAAACGCCTAGTCAATCAAATTTAAGCAAGCAGACGATAAAATAATTCAATCAATTTGTTAACAAAATTACGAGAACCGTATTATTCAAGCAATTTTAAATAACATGGATTTATCGCAGCAAAGCGACAAACTTCAATCTCTGGAAAAAGTGATACAATTCTGCCAAGAGAAAAAAAAACTGGTGCTTCTGCACTTACTGTACCGGGCTATTTTTAAATTGTATTTTCAAGTTAAATTCAAGTGTTACGATATCTTTTTTTTAATTAAATTGTTAGGTGAAAGTACAGAACAGTTACAAAAGACCCTCCCCTCCCCATGTTAAGAATGGGTTTCTAAATAATCACGTTATTATTTCAGCGTGGTACATGCAAGCATCCTTGCCATTTAAAAAAAATGAGAAAAAGCTATGCCTGGAGATGGTCTTCATGCGTTTTGTCGGCATATTCTGATTCTTTCGGTTATCGGTCCGGAAACGCTCGTGAAAGTTCGGCTTTATCACGGTAACATAGATGCATAAGTACCAATAGAATGATTTGTGTTAAACTGTAATACTACAAACCACTTCACTGCGTACAAACAAATGATTACTATTAAGCTAAAATAGTTGTGTTAGATCGCAATGATTGAAAAAAAAATATGTGTCGAAAAAGTAGCAAAACTTGTGGGCAAACAAATTAGTTCTCACTCATTTAAAAATAAAATTACTGTTATGGGACCGTCACGAACCCATTCCTCGAGGAGACTGGATACACTACCGATATTCGACTGACAAGTAAGCCTACCTTACGCCACAACTTTTCTCTGTGTCTTGTTACTTCAATATATCTTTAAACTTATACCGTGTTCCGAGTTGTCTTTTCGTGGTCCCAACCTGGGTCCACATCAATTGCCTACAAACTATTCATTTATAAATGATATATGTTTAACCGTTTAATTGATTGATGTTAGATTAAATTGTTAATGTTACTGAGCAGCACTTGAGATATTATAACAGTGTGCAATATATATACATATATATATATAAAGAATATTTCATATTAAATAACTTTCACGACTTTATATGCCATAAAACCCAACCAACCAACCTGCCCAAAGAGACTCCAGTTTCTATGCAGACCCTTCTAATATCAAAAGAAAAAAAAAACACAGAATGACATAATTATCACCATTATGAATGATAAACACCTGATTGATTGGATTAATAACTTCATATGTCTCCTCCAAAGCATAAACTTGATTGTCTATGAAAAATAGCTGGTAACGTAACTCACTGACAAGGTTATGTATCACCTGTCTTTCACACTTCTATAGAGATTATACTGCCGAAAAAAAACGACTGAAGGGTGGGTATTTTCAACTAATACCATTCAAAGAAAAATGATATGTTGTTAAGTGAAATTCACGTATAATAGATTCAGAAGAGGCTCGAGAATCTAACACCGTTCCTGGCTAGGGACTCAATAAAGATTCTCTTGTCTAACAACTAAACTCCCTGTCGAATTAACTATATCCTGTATGATATATTGACTGTTGCTTTTTTTTTTTATTTTCGAGCTGTGTTCAATTCTGTCCACATCCTACAGCAACCACAGGCATACTTACTCAACTACACTACCTCTTTATATATTACCTTATTTGCCAGAATCCCCATGGGAAGTTGGGATGGACAAAGTATAAAGTAAAACAAAGAGAGTGTTAAACAAGTCGGCATCAAGTACAATTTCTTGAGTCTTTGATATGATACGACCTGGGATTGAACCCAGGTCAGCCGGAACATTTGCGATTGCTCTAACCATTAGGCCGATGTTCTTCCTGAGAAGTCTTCTGATCATTTTCATCAAACTAATGTGGACGTTTTCTTTCCCTTGGGGTTTTGAATACGAACTTTGACATTGTAAACTTAGGTAATGAAGAAACCAATATATATATATATATATATATATATATATATAACTCCGATCTAAAAATTAATGAATTCATTTATTCAAATTATGTAAAAATTTTGTAGATATACAGAGGGTATAAATTCTTCCCTGAAAGAGACTATTTTCATTTCACATAGTAATAATACGATTGAGGAGGGCAAACAGGTATAATGTTGGTAATTACATAATTTTTAATTTGAAATCTCTCTATCTATCTATCTATCTATATCTATCTATATATATATATATATTAATCCCCCTCTCAGGTCAGTCTCATGAATGTAAGTTTCATCGTCTGACATAAGGAAGTGGGTTGGTTGTTTTGTTTTACGGCGTCTCAACCTTTTTCGGGTTATTTATCGCCGAATTCAATTTCTAACAATTCAGTTTAGTATAAGCATAGTTTTTGAATAGAAACAGTTAAATGTCTAAAACAGTTCTATTTCAAATAATTCCGTTCAACATAAGTACACAGTTTAGTTCTATTTAAAAGCAGTTCTATTTCAAACAGTTCAGCTTCGCATAAGTATACAGTGTCAATGTTAAATACAGGTTCTATTTCAAACAAATCACTTTAGCATACGTACACAGTTTAGTTATATTTGACACATAGATGGGACCTTATCAGGTGCTAATACTCCTGGTTAGAGTTTGCCTGGGAGCGATGACAATGAAGGAGTACTCTGCATTCCCAAAAGCTCAAGCATTAATGAAACCTCCGCATCAGATCGTTTTCTGTCATATCCTGGACACTCGTTGGGAGGAGGGGTCTTATCCCACCGCAGGGAAGCAGTCACTGTATTCTATAGACCCAGCCGACTGAGCAGCTGACTAAGGAGGTAAAAAAAAAAAACAGTTCTTTTTTTTATTCTTTTTTCTCTAAAAGAAATTTGCCTAGTCGGCTGGGGCTGTAGAATAAACCGACTGCACCTCTGCAGAGGGGTAAGACCCCACCAAGGAGTGTCCTAGATATGACACTAAACAATCTAATGGTGAGGTTCCAGTAATGCCGGAGTTTTGGGGAATGGGGAGTACCCCTATTTTTCAGAATATTTTGTCCACAGTGAGCATACAACTATATTCTTCATATATAAATACATATATATTCAAATAGAATGAAATGAAAATATTATTTTCTACATTTTCGTGTCAATACAATAACTAGAGAATGAAATATGAATTTACAATTTGTTTGAATATTATAACTAGTTGTCTCAGCGCGCAGAAAGAAAAAAATCAGGAAATAAAGGGAAAGTAATGAATAAAATTCAGAAAATATATGAAAAAATATATATTTGTTCTAAATTTGATGTGACAATTTTAATAGGTTTCAATAAAAATCTTTGTAGAATTCTTCTTTTTTATGTTCTTTGAGACGTGTATATCAATAATAAGCTCACATAAAACAATTAAAAATGTTTCATTTAAGACAGTGAGATATGATCTAATTACACGTATTGGTAATGAAACAAACAATTGTAGAAAAACAAATGCCTCCTCACTCAAAAGTCATGGGTTTCCGTTTCTTTGTTTAATGGTATATCAAACTTTTCGGGATATCTAATGCTAAAGCCATCCTTGAAAGAACCTAAGTGAAAGTATTTGATCAATAGCTGAAAGGATAGATAAGTGTGGGGTCATATTTTTATTAAGAGTTAAGTCTGAAAATGAACGTATTAGTTTGACCTAAGTTCAAACTACCTTCTTAAAAACTGCTGCCCGCCATCTTAGGGACAATGGCACTTGGATTTCACCAGCAGCAAAGGAGATATCTGCATGAATTTATACCCCCACACACACTTTCTTCCAAGCAGCGATCGTGTCGATACTGCTATATGGATGCACTACATGGACACTAACTAAACGGCTGGAGAAAAAGCTTGACGGCAATTACACAAGAATGTTGCGAGCAATAGTAAACAGGTCCTGGAGGCAACACCCCACAAAGCAGCAACTGTACGGCCACCTTCCGCCCATCACGAAAACTATCTAAGTTAGACGAACCAGACATGCAGGACACTGCTGGAGAAGTAGGGACGAGCTCATAAGTGATACACTCCTATGGACCCTTTCACAGGTTCAGGGATATCCGCGCTGATGGCACGACAAGATTATATATATATATATATATACACTCATTTTCTCTATACGCTTAATCAGTTTCCAGGTGGTGCATCCGCGAAGTAGAATGGACACGACCACTGCTTGAAAGGAGGTGCCCGTGGTGTAGTCGTTATCGCCGTAGGAAATGAACACGGCGATACGAGTTCAAATCCTGGACGATACTGATTGCATTTCACATCGCACTAATACCCTTGGGAAACATATGAATCCAATTATTCTCCCTCCAGCTATGGGTAAATAGTAGGACAGACTAGGTTCTTCAGCCTTGGTTAGGCAACTAGTCTAGGAGAAGGAAAACTCTGAATTCAAACCTGTATAAACTCCGCTTAAAAATTGACCTTGTGTCATATCCTGCCCGAGTGGAGAGGTTGGTAAATAGTACCACTGCTTGAAAAGAATTGCATCATATTTCATTGGATATGTCTGTCTTCCATCTGATCGATAACCTATCGATGTCTGACCAAGCCTTCCTTAGTCGCATATTGATATCATATTCAGTAGATGTGACGCTGCTTCCGAGGTAGGTGAATTTGTCTAATAGTTTCGGAGAATGTGGAGATGTCTTCTTTTTCTAAGTAAAAAACCAAGACGTAAATTGCACAAGAATGCTATGAGCTACATTGAACAAAACCTGAAAGCAGTATCCCACACAACAGCAACTGTACGGCCACCAACCTCCCGTCTCTAAGAGCATCTTAATAAGACGGATAAAACATGAGGGACACAGCTGAAAAAGTGGGGATGACCTTTTAAGTGACGTTCTTCTATGGACCACTTCACACGGACGAGCGTTATATATATACATATATATAAGTGTGTGTATGTGCGTGTGTGTGTGTGTGTGTGTGCCCATTTACATGTGTTTATGTGTATTTGTATAAATATATTGTGGTCGCTTGATCTCTTTTAAGTTATATCTGTCGTTTATTCAGTGACGAATCCTGTTCATACATATATATAACATATATAAACAGTTTGTCAACGAATAGTTTGTCGGTAATATTTTTAAACGAGCGAGAGCTAATTTGTTTCCATACGGTTAAATGGTTTCAACATTGCTTTTTACAATTTGTGAACGGTTAAATGGTTTTAAGTATTGATATCTAACATTGTTAAATCCATTTATCAAGTATTATTTTCTAATTTACGACTTATCTTTTGTTTTCACAGAGTTAAATGGTTTCAAGTATTGCTATCAAACAGCAATAATTATATTTACCATTATTCATCCGTTTTCAAAGACTTAAACATTTCCAAGTATAGAAAATATCTAAATATGTTTATTTGACCTAAATTTGGAACCTAACAGGTGCTCGCATTCTGAGTGAGAGCTGACCTGAGATTAATGATCGTGAAGATGTACTCTACATTCCCCAAACACTATATGATGCAGTTTAAAGTCATACTTTACATATATATATATATAAGTGTGTGTGTGTGTGTGTGTGTGTATATATATAATCAGACACAGGCAATGGTCTAAATGGCTGAATAAAAACACCAATCAACAAAATAATTTCATTTCTTAAATTTGAGTGAAAACTTTGTACAAAAACAGAAATTATAGTCTTTTCCAGAATGAGACTGTTTTCATTTCACATAGGGATAATAAGTTTTGGAAAGGTATAGATCTATCTATTCTCTCTTCAGCTTCGTGTAAATAGTAGGGCAGTCTAGGCTCTTTAATCTTATTATAGAATACAGTCAAGGAGAAATCAAACTATGAATTTATACCCTTTAAAAGCCGCTAAAAATCACCTTGTGTCACTTCTAGGTAATTCTGAGTGTTAGGCGAATTCATAAAAGAATTAGGAGGGGTAATGGATAAGTTTGTGGTGTAACGAGAAAAACACAAGTTATATATATCATCATCATCATCATCATCATGTCGTGCCACAGTCATGGATATCCTTGACCCTCTATCGCCACTCCTCCCAATCGTTCATCGCTTCTGGCAGGTTCTCAGGGCTACATCCCGTATCCTCACAGACCTGCTGTATGTAGGTTCGAGCTGGCCTGCTTTTGCTCGGCCATATGCGGGGTTCTATAGAAGACAATCACTTATTAGCTCGTCCCTGCTTCTCCAGCAGTATCTTGCATGTCTGGTTCATCTATATATATATATATATATATATATATGTGTGTGTGTGTGTGTGTGTGTGTGTGTGTTGTTTTATTAGAACGTTTCCAGACGTAACCATTGAGAACCTTATTCGTACTTTATTTGCATCTGGCTTCTATTACATTCATGAAAGTCACTTAGAGAAGCAATTCACAGCTTCTAACACATTTGGCACGTTTATTGAGTATGGTGGATATGAAGTGATCATTGGGCTTGACTAGGGAAAACCTCCCGCGTTTTAGGGTATTATCACGTGGAAGTATTCAGTTCGTTTCGCATCATAGAACAGGACGTTCATATCGATTCTAAGGGATGAATTCACTGTTTACATCTACACAGATAGATGGTTTGGTTTGGTTTGTTGGGTTTTATGGCATATCAACCTTTGTAGGTTATTTAACGCCAAATGCATTTTTATGTAAATAATCTCTTCTATTTAAAACAATTTAGTTTATCATAAGTACACAGTTTAATTGTCAAAAACATTTCCATTTCAAACTATTCAAGCAGTTATATGTACTTAAGCATAAGTACGCAGTTTAAATGTATGCACAGTTTAATTGTCAAAAGCATTTCTATTTTAAGCAATTCAGTTTATTCAAACAATTCAGTTTAGCATCAGGATGCTGTTAGTTATATTTAACCCATAGATAGGGCCCTATCAGATGCTACCACTCCGGGCCAGTGTGGACCTTGGAGCGATGGCAATAAAGGGTTACTCTGCATTCCCTAAATCTCTAGCACTGCTGAAACCCCGCCATCCGATTGTTTAGTGTCATATCCAGGGCACTCGTTGTGGGGGGGGGTCTTACCCCTCTGCAGAGAAGCAGTCTGTGTATTCTACAGCCCCATCCGACTGGGCAATACATAAATAGAGAAAACATGACAAGCATACATTCAGTCATTTACCTTCACCTGTCTAGCCATCTTTGAGATGAAGTTGAATTTGCTTCTTAATTTGAAATTGATGAAGTTTGTTTTGTTCCTTAAAAACTATGAAAGCATCTTCACAAATTGTGTTTTCAATTACCTTTAGAATGTAAATGCAAAAAACTTCCAAATAATCATTGATTTACCATGTAAAGTAAGTTAAGTTGGCGACCGTTGTCGAAGGCGTACAGAAGGCTCCCTTTTCAATAGCTACTACGCCGAGGTGTAGGGAAAGGTGCAACTCCTTTCCCATGATTTCTCCCCTTCACCCTTAATCCGTACCTTATATTGCTGAGTGTTATGCAAGGAGGTATCAAGTATCATTTTTAAAGTCTTTGGTATGACTCGACCTGGGATTGAACCCAGTCCCCTCGGTCAATTGGCGAACACTCTACTCACAAGACCAATGAACCGATGAAACTTATTTGATGCCTTTTAGAAAGATGTATTAATTTACCCAAATCTTCCGCTACTAATAAAAAATGACATTTTTACGGACCCTTTTAGAAAACTGTATATTTTGACGGAAAGGATGTTAATATACTAATTCTGTCTCTGAAAATGATATTTCTATTTACTGTAGAGTCATTATATTTAGGGACACTCGTTTAAATTACACAATATCCTTTTCTTTTTCTTTTTTTTTTTTTGACAACAAGATGAATAGTGCAACTTGAATTATAAAATGAAGTAAAGAAAATAGTACTCAAAATTAATATGAATAATGACTGATAATGTTTCATTTAAAAGATAGAAATGAAAAAATATACAATTGGCACAGTTAGTTTTAAAGACAATAACAACTAATATTGCACTGATAGATCGAAAGACAAAGTTATGGATAAGTTATCATCATCATCATCATTGTCGTCATAATTAAGTCTTGCTGATTGTAAAGAGTTCCTTGACTCTGTCTTTCTCTTTTTCTATCTATCTATCTATCTATCCTTAGTCGCTCGTGATAGGTCCTTCAGACTGCATCAAGTGTCGATACAGAGTTATCCCTACTTCCGTCTTGAGTGGGTAATGTATGTATGTAACGGCCAAAAGTGAAAATTATAAAATAAATCCCCGATTTACAAATTAGTTAATTTTTATTCCTTTAAATTGGGTGAAAAGTTTGCTAAAGGACAAAAGTTACAAAAGCTTTTCTCGTATTAAGTTAATATTAGTCTGAGGGTAAATACATTTGAAAAAGGATTGGTTTGGTTTGAGTTGTTGGGTTTAATGGCATATCAACCCTTGTAGGTTATTTAACGCCAAATCCATTTCATGTAAATAATCAGGTCTATTTAAAACAATTTTGTTTTGCATGAGTACACAGTTTCATTGTCAAAAATATTTCTATTTCAAACTATTCAAACACTTATATATAAGAATTCAGTGTAGTGTAAGTACAGTTTCAATGTGAAAAATAGTTCAATATCAAATAATTCAGTTTAGCATGAGCACGCAGTTTAAAAGGTAAGCACGGTTTAATCGACAAAATATTTCTATTTAAACCTATTCAGTTTTGTCAAACAGTTCAGTTTAGCATGAATATGCCATTAGTTCTATTTAACTCATCGAGAGGGTCCTATCAAGTGCTACCACGCCGGGCCAGAGTGGACCTGGGAGTAATGGCAATGAAGGGGTACTCCGTATTCCCAAAGGCCCCAGCGTTACTAGGACCTCACCATCTGACTGTTTAGTGGCATATCCAGGACACTCAATTGGGGGAGGTCTTACCCCTCTGCAGAGGGGCAGTCAGTGTATTCTACAGCCCCAGCCTACAGGACAATTAAAAGAGGAAGTATGACAGTTCTTGTTAGTCTAATCTAAAGTGAAATATTTTGTATTTGTAAAAGATCTCTTTTGACAGCGTCACTTTGTAAAGAGAAAAAATATTTATGCGTTAAAAGCTTATGCAGCTGTTCCTAGTATTTTAATCATTGAGCTAAGGCTGCAGTAGTAGTATTAATAAATATCATCATCATCATTATCATCATCATGTCGTGCCACCAGCATGGATATTCCTGACCCTCTCTCGCCGCTCCTCTCTATCGTTCATCGCTTCTGGCAGATCCTCAGGGCTACATCCCGTATCCTCACAGAGCTGCTGTATGTAGGTTCTAGCTGGTCACCCTGCTTTTGCTCGGCCATGTGAGGGGGTCCATAGGAGAACATCACTTATGAGCTCGTTCCTGCTTCTCTAGCAGTTTCCTGCATGTCTGTTTCTTCTAACTTTGATAGTTTTCGTGACCTTACAGCTGGTACTTTGTAGGGTGTTGCCTCCAGGACTTGTTCAAAATTGCTCGCAGCATTCTTGAGTAGTTGCCGTCATGCTTTTTCTCCATCCGTTTAGTTAGCATCCATGTAGTGCATCCATATAGCAGTATCGACACGACCGCTGCTTGGAAGATACTGTGTTTCATTTTATCGGTCCGGTCTGACTTCCATATGACCGATAGGCTATCGATAGCTGTCCATGCGTTTGTTAGTTGCGTGTCGATGTCTTTTTCGGTCGATGAGACACTGCTTCCAAGGTAGGTGAACTTGTCAACTAGTTCGGGAGAGCTACCACCTAGTGTGGAAATGTCGTCTGTTTGATTAAAGCACATGTATTCCGTTTTGTGTGCATTGACATGGGGGCCAATGCCTGCGGCGGCTCGTTCCAAACTATGCAGTAGTGTTTCGGCTTGGGCGGGTGCATTTGCCAGAATTGCTATGTCATCGGCGTAGTCGGCGTCGGTAATTGTTTTTGCGCGGTACTTCCAGCTTCTTTTCTTTGTCAGCTCGAATCTGTAAATCCATGCGTAATCAAGAAATATTCATTTATTCGCTTATTCATACAATTGAGCTTCGTTCGAAATTAGATAAAAGAAAAGTTAACGTTTAACCTATGATTCTATTTGGTTAAAATCTATGAGGGAAAAGATTTCTTAAATTAATTTGAATTTTAATCTTTCAAATTTTTCGCGACAAATCAAGTATTTTAGTCTGCGAAATACCTCAAAGAAATTTTAAAACTTGTGGGTAAACGCTGATTCGGCGGTGAATGCACTAATATAGATTAAAACATAACAACTTCCGGAGCCTTTTTATTTATTTATTTTATTTGTTGATTTATTTTATTTTATTTCATTTTTTGTACAAAATGTAACACATTTTTAGCATGGAAATGTGATGATTTCCTATCACCATATCATGGATTTTGTGATTCGTTCTTTTTTAGTGCGTAGAGACAAACACTCTAATGAATGGAATGGAACAGAACGAATCAAGGATCGTAGAGTCAAGTTCTGTTGTCTCTTGTTTCCAGGTTCTACGGCCTCAAAGTCTGAACGGTGAGAGATACAATTTAAAAAAATGTTGAGTTGTGTTTCTGTGTATTTCCGTCCTCAGCCGTCAAAAAAGCCATCTGTATCAATATAGCAGCCGTTACTTACTGCGCTATACAAGAAGGTCCATTTTTTCTTAAAAAGCAGAACTCACGTCTAATTTGCCAAAAATCATGAGGATTGATTAATGAATCAATGATGTAAATTAAAAGAAAAAATTATGTAGAAATCTAGCATCTTTGCCAATGGTTAAAGGGACGTTAAAAAATTGAGCAAGCATTACACCCTGCCCATATATTGCACTGGAACAAATGTTCCGAAGAGACTAAGAATGTTATGGTGCAGAGTTTCATTTTAAATTCGTATTTGCCTGTTGTATTAAGTTAGAGACATTATGAAAAGTAAGTATAATATAGAAATCTCGGATATTTTTATTTATTTAGACAAAAGATCAAAATTGTGGCGAACATTATTTTTTGGAAAATTTACATTTTAACTTTGTATGGGACATGTTAATGGTTTTGTATGTTAATGTACTCTGTTTAGCTATTCATTATGTAATAAATCATATGAGGTTTTTGGTTGGTTCTCTTGATTTTTTTCTTTTTTGGTTTGTTATCGTTTTTTCGGCTGTTTCTGAAAATAATTTTTTATGCAATTCTTTTTGAATTGTAATTCCGCATAACTGCTTCTTTCCATTTTCTTTTCCTCTTTCTTTTTTTTTCTTTCTTTACAACTCTCCAAACTTTCTTTCTTTTTCTTTCTTTCTTTCTTTCTTTATTTCTTTCTTTCTTTCTTACACAGATAGACAGAAAGAAAGTAGGCTTTCTTTTTTTCTATCCAGACTTTCTTTTTTTCTTTCTAGAAAAGGTTTCTTATTTTCTATCCAAACTTTCTTTCTTTCTTTCTTTCTTTCTTTCTTTCTCTTTTTTTTTCTATCCAGACTTTCTTTCTTTCTTTCTTTCTCGGAAAAGTTTCTTTTTTTCTATTCAAACTTTCTTTCTTTCTTTCTCGAAAAGGTTTCTTTTTTTCTATCCAAACTTTCTTTCTTTCTTTCTTTCTTTCTTTCTTTCTTTCTTTCTTTCTTTCTTTCCAGACTTTCTTTCTTTCTTTGAAAAGTTTCTTTTTTTTCTATCCAAACTTTCTTTCTTTCTTTCTTTCTTTCTTTCTTTCTTTCTTTCTTTCTTTCTTTCTTGCCATAAGTAGCCATCTTCTTTCTTTCTTTCTTTCTTTCCCTATGTTTCTTTCTTTCATTCGTTCTGTCTTCCTTTTTTATCGGGATAATCAGCGTTTTTGTTTGCTTGTTTGTTTGCTTCTTTTCTTTCTTTATGTAAACTGAATAACTTTTCAGATTTTTTTTCTTTATCGCAATAAAAAGTATCTTTTTTATTGCCCTTTGAATATTGACTTAATCCTTTCCCTCTTACCAGATCATCTTTTAATACCAACTTTCTTTCTTTCTTTCTTTCTTTCTTTCTTTCTACTGTTCGTTCGTTCTTCACTAACAAAAAGCATTTTTCATTTTAAATGAAGTATAAACAATAAATAACATTGCCTTCATTGTTTGGCATAGTCCATATATATCAAATCGCCATTATAAAATATGAATTTTATTATTATTATTATTGTTATTATTATTATTATTCAACATTTTTTACGCGAATTCTCATCGACTGACAAGATTAATTGCTAGCATATCGGCGAAGGTAGGAATGTATATATTAAAAAATTATATATATATATATACTCGTTCACATTTATTAACTGACGAGTCAAAATCAATATAATGTATCCCTATATGTTAATAGGTTTGCATAAATACATTTCCTGGACATGTACGAAAAAAAAACAATATGTTTAAAAGCTAAAATAAATCAATGAATCTATTTACACAAATATTCACAAATATATGTGCTAACGTGTGGAAGTGCGAATGTGTGTACGTGTGTTTGCTGTTCTGTTTGGTTTTATGGAATATCAACTAATTTAGGTTATTTAATGCCAAATCCTGCTTATACTGAGTTATTATATATACAAATTTATATATATATATATATATATATATATATATAGTAACGAGCACAAAGATCAGAACGATGTTCAGAAAAAGTCTAAATGTGAAATAACTTTTTAATTTAAAACTTCATAGAACATTTCATCTGTTATATAGTCATCTGCTGATTCATGCAGAAATATACATATATATGCTGGATACATACTGATGCAATAATAAGCAAGAACAAACGACGCACGCAAGGAAGACGCAGGAAGATTTCGTTATCAAATATTATACCTCACATCTTTATTTGTAAGTTTCGAAAGGGTTGTTCCAAGTTTGCGTGTGAGAGGGAGCTGGGGACCGAACATTACTGAAATATTTTGACCCCCAAGTTATGGCCGTCAGCGTTGTGTCTTTCTCGTTCTCCATGGTTGCTCAACCGGAGCACTGGCTTTCCTTACTACATCTCGTCTACCACCTCAACTCTACTCGCCTGTCTCCACTGGCTCGTTGAACCCAACTGACCGGAACTCAACTGTCCTCTGTTCAATTCGTCGGCCTTATATTACCTTCAAACTCCAACGCAGTGATATGGACACGCCTCCGCAACGTCTTCCGATATCTAGCGACCGGGATGTGTCACTTCCGCATTCTTTGGAATGGCCTGTGTGATCGTCATCGAGCGGAAATAACTGTCATCCAGTTCAGAGGTCACTCTCTTCCGGTGCGTCAGTCTATGAGAGTATAATGGGATTTTTTTTTACCTCGTCCCATTTCATCAGCCAATTTCCGCCCACGCGATTTCCTCTCATAACTGCCATCAGAATGTGTCACTTTCTTCCGGTGCATTACCTTAAATGGCATTTTTGGCCGGGTCAACAGGTCAAAACATAACACATCAAGGAAAAGTAAAGATTTAAAAGTAAATTATATAATTTTTAAATATAAAGTTCAATAAACTTAGTTTGATAAAGATATAAGAATAATAATATAATATTCGAATAAGTAGATGATCAAAAACCTCAGAACGATTGAATAAAGCCGTAAAATTTTAAAATTATTTTGTATTATTAAAAAAAATTAGGGTAAGAATATAAAATATGGTATTCTACTAAATTATACCGGCTCTTCATCGGCTCTAGCATAGTAAACATGGCGAAATACTTGGTGACATCATTGGAACTATGAAAACTCAGAGTCGAGTTACGTAATAAAGATAAACTCTCAATTGGGGATATTTCAAAGACCGTAAGGAAATCTAAAAGTGTTATTCATAATATTTTAAGAAAACTTGAGGAAACTAGGTAATGTGGAGCCAAGAAACCACCTGACATACCATGGAAAACCATTTCAAGGGAATCAAATCGATTGGTAATGAATCCAAAAAAGGATCGATTTGCGACAGCAACCGAAGCCTTACATTTCTAAAAGGAACAGAATGAGCCGATTGAAATTTGCCACCGAACACGTCATATGGACTGACGAAAAGTGGGATTGTGTTCATTTCAGCTATAGGCTAAAGTTTAACCTGTTCGGTTGTAACGGGAAAAGGTTCGTTCGACACAATCCTAAGGAACTATATTCGTCTCAGTGCACTTAGAGCAGCGTTAAATTTGGAGTGTTATGGTGTTTGGAAAAATTTCGGTTACTGGTACAGGACTTCTTGTAAGGCTATAGGGTATAATTAATGCAACTGTAAACTAAAAGATATTGAAGAAACATGTACCTAATTTGAGAAACGCAATTAATCATCCGTCCGTATTTATGTAAGATAACGCTCCTTTTTACACAGTGAAGTCTGTTAAGACATGGCTTTCTGAGAAGGATGTTACTGTTATGGAGTGGGTTGCTCAAAACCCAGACATGAATACTATTGAGAATGTTTGGAAGTTACCAAATGAAAGAGCTAAGACAAAGAATCCAAGAAACGTCAAAGAACTATGGACTAATTTAAAAGGAGAATGGGAGAAAATATCCGTTGATGAATGCAATATATTAATTCGCTTGTGTAGCAAAAGATGTCAACCTGTTATAGAAAATAAAAGTCTACACATCAAATGCTAATGAAGTAAGAACCCTATTTTCGTTTAGATGTGATGTATCCATTATAATTGTATAATTTTGTTCATCGTTCTGATGTATTTGATCATCTATTTTTTCGAATGTTATATAATTATTCTTATAACTTTATCAGACTTAGTTTATTGAGCTTAATATTTTGGTTGCCCAGTCGGCTGCGGCTGTAGAATACTTAACTGCACCTCTGCAGAGGGGTAAAAGCCCACCCCCAACGAGTCTCCTTTATATGACACTAAACAATCTACCAGCGAGATTCCAGTGATACTGGAACTTTGGGGAATGCTGAACACCCCTTCATTGCTATTGCTCCCAGGTCCACTCTGTCTCGGAATGGTAACACCTGATATGGCCCTATCTATGTGTTGAATAGAACTAAACTTCATACTTATGCTAAACTGAATTGTTTGAAATAGAACTGTTAGACTACACTGAATATCTTGAAATAGAAATGTTTCTGACAATTAAACTATACTTACATTTAAACTTCGTAATTATGCTAAACTGAATTGTTTGAAAGGAAGCTGTTTTTGACATTGACACTGTACTTACACTAAATTGAATTGTTTAACATAGAACTGTTTTGACATTTAACTGTGTGTAAACAAAATCCGTATTTATACTAAACTGAAACAGCTGAATTACAATTGTTTGAATAAACTGAATAGCTTGAAATAGAAATGTTTTTGACAATTAAACTGGGTATTTACGCTAAACTGAATTGTTTGAAATAGAATTGATTATTTGCATAAAAATGGATTTGATTATGCCATAAAACCAACAAACCAACCATAATATATTGTAATCATATAATTTCCCTTTAAATCTTTTTTTTTTCTTTAAAAAATGTTATGTGAAGCTTTAAAATAATAGAATTTTTCTTAACATCGTTCTGATCTTTGTGCTTGCTACTGTATATATGGTCGGTAAACACATTTAGTAGTTACCATTTTTAAATGAACTTGAGCTCTGTATTAATGCAGACAGTAAAATAGTTTTAAGTATTGCTTTATAACTTTCACTATTTAACACCAGTCATTTGAAAGTAATTTAATTTTAAAATGAGAACTAATCTATTTGTACACAATTATTTTTTCCACAAAGGTCAAATAATTTCAATTATTCTCATCAGGCACTAATAATTCTATATTTACATTAAAAGGAAAAATGTCGTTACAAGTATAGCTATTTAATCCTAATTATTCTATTTAACACTTTTCGTTCATTTTCATATAGTTAAATGGTTCCAAATATTGCTATATATCAATAACAGTTCAATTAATCACCAGCTATTTGTTTATACACAGTTAACAATCAGTTATTTATATATAAAGAGTAAAATGTTCAAACAGTTCTTTTTCAAACAATTTAATTACGCATAAGACATTTGTTTGCCAACAGTTTAAATTCCAAACATTTCTATGCGATGCAAAGACGGAACCCAATCAGGTGCTACCACTCTGGTCAGAGTGGACTTGGGAGTAATTGCCATGAAGGGGTACTCCACATTACCAAAAAAGGCATGAACCCCCTTACCCTCCCAGCTATGGGTTAAATAGTAACACTACTGTTCTTCTGCAAGAATTACTTTGGCATTAAATAACCTACAAAGAGTTGATATGCCATTAAACAAAGGAACCAAACATTACCGAAAGCTCTTCGACCAGAACCTCCCTATCAGCTTGTTTGATAACATATCCAAAACTCTTAGGGTGGGAAGCTTATCCCTATGGAGAGATGCAGTCGGTGTATTCTACAGCCGTGTGGGTACTTATATATTCATTTCTTGTAGATATGAAGGTATAAATATATAAATATACGTACAGATGCTTATGTTAAAGAATTTATAATTAAGTTAAAGCCAGCACATCCAACCCTCTGTTGGGGCCATGCATGGTGTAATCCGGGACAAAGCCGTTTGCATTTCACATATCGCTAAAAACCTTAGGAAATATATGAATCCAATTTTTCTCCCTCCAGCTAAGGGTAAATGTAGTAGGGAAAATTGGGCACTTCAACCTTGGTATGACTACCGGTGTACAAGAAGGAAAACTCTGCATTCAAATCTTTTACATCCTGCTCGAGCAGAAGACTATATATATATATAGGATCATTAAATAAATTTCCAGATTTTTTTGTATGGACTTTTATTGATAGTACACACATGAAACTCTAGTCCCCTTCGAATTAATCTCCTCCAGCTGCAAGGCACATGTTCTACCGTTCCAACAACTTCTGGAAGGCCCCATGTAAGTCCTCTTGTGTGATCATGTCAATGACCTTCGTCACAGCCTCTTTCCTCTCCTCAATTGTCTCATAACGATAGCCTCTGAGCTTAGGGAATAACCAAAAGTCACAGGGAGCAAGGTCTCGACTATAGGAAGGTTGAGGAACTGTCTTGATACCTATCTTGGTAAAATAGACTGTTACAAGGATGGAGTTGTCGACTGGTACATTGTCCTGATGGAAATGCCACTGACCCGATTTGAAGAGTGTTGGCCTCTTCCCAAGGAATCTCTTCTTGAACTCCTTTAAAACTTCAACATAGTAACCCTAACTCTAACCCTTTGGCCCATCAACTGTGGTGTATTGACTTCCTTACTCCTCCGACATATCTCATCATCTCTCACAAACTCCCTGCCTTCCTTGAATCTCTTATGCCACTCAAAAACTGATGCTCGATTCACGCAAGATAGTCCAAAAGCAGTCTGGAGCATTCCATACGTTTCTGTGGCTTTTTTCGAGTTTAAACAGAATTTTATTGCGTTTTTGAAATTCACCAGCTGTTACAATCAGGCGTTAGTAGGGTGTATTCCAATTGCTGCTGTAGCTCTTCATTTGAATCTGAAATCTTAAAAATTGGTCTGTCATCTCATAAGATGTATAGCAATAACATACTGAATTATCAACAGTCTACGACAATTTTATATGCCTGTACAAAAAAGTCTGTAAACTTATTGAATACACCACCTATATATATATATATATATATATATATATATATATGTGTGTGTGTGTGTGTGTGTGTGTGTGTGTGTGTGTGTGTGTGTGAATATATTTTATGAAAATGCAAGTGCAAAGGTGATTATACCTGTATCAATAACTGCTGTTATATATATATATATATATATATATATATATATATATATATATATATATATATATATATATATATTCCCTGGCAGCTGGGGGCTGTAGAATACATCGAATGCTTCTCTGCAGAGGGGTAAGAACCCCACCCACGCGTATCCTAGATATGACATTAAACAATCTGATGGTGAGGTTCCAGTAATGGTTGAGCTTTGGTGAATGTAGAGTACCCCTTCATTGCTATCGCTCCCTGGTCTACCCTGTTTCGGTAGCATCTGATTGGGTCCAATATATGGGTCAAATAGAACCAAACTGTGTATTGATGCTAAACTGAATTGTTTGCAATAGCTGTACTTTACATTTAACTGTTTGTAAACAAAAACTATTCAAACTGAATTGTTTGAAATTTAATTCAGCGTTTAATGACTCGGAAAGTGTTGGTACACCCCCCCAAATAAAACAACCAACCAACCAACACTGCATACATATATATATATATATATATAGTAAAAGACGAAATTATTCGTACACCCATCAATTTATTATATTTTTTATCCATATCTCCGAATATATATGCCTGAATGATACCTGAGTTTTCCTATGTTATAAAGAACACAAACAACTCCTTGCAAAATAGCGAATGACAAATTATTCATGCAGAAAAAATATCGTTTTGAATTTATTGATTCGTGTAAGGTAATTGCATGGTATCTGAGGTTGGCTCAAGAGGGGAATCTTGTCGTGGCAAGAATTTTTAATCCTGCTGCTCATGAGTCTGGATATGTGCGCCACTCCCTGCATTAAAATAACCTCATTTCAAGTCCTTCCTTCTGGGAGATTTGATAAATAATCAACCAAAATATCATGGCAATCGTGCCGGTAGTTCCGGCGGCTAGATCCTACGACATTCATACTGTGATGTCTTCTATTTAACCTTTCTCCTCAGGAGGCTTTCACCACTGACTTGATGTGCTTTGCAAGGTTATGTTAATTGCTAGGCGTCTGAGACGACACTGTAGAGGAATTCCAACAGAAGCAAGAATATTTTTCCTGTCTTGTATGAGTCTCAATTTGTGCGCGACCCCTCACAGTAACATGATCTTGTGTCACATCTAACCTGGTGGGAGGTTGGCCTCAACGGCCCATTCCCCCAGGCTTAGCCAGTTTTTCAGATTTGAGTGAATTGCTCGGCGTTTTAGGGTCATAGAATTTTGTTTCTGCCTCACGTGTGTCATGGCCAGTGCACGAACCCCATTTTGAAATAGAATTTGGCAGCATTTCCACGCGTAGGAACGTCGGATAAATCATCATCATCATCATGTCGTGCCTCTAGCACAGATATCCCTGACTCTCTCTCTCGCCACTTCTCCCTATCATTTATCGCCTCTGACAGGTCTTCAGGGCTACGACCCTTATCCTCACATAGCTGCTGTATGTATGTTCGAGCTGGTCGTCCTGCTTTTGCTCGGCCATATGTAGGGGTCCATTGGAGTACATCAATTATGAGCTTGTACCTGCTTTCTCCTGCAGTGTCCTGCATATCTGGTTCGTCTAACTTGGATAGTTTTCGTGATTGGAAGAAACTGCGTTTCATTTTATCGGTCAGGTCGGATTTCCATATGATCGAAAGCCTATCGATAGCTGTCAATGCCTTCGTAAGCTGTGTGTCGATGTCTTTTTCGGTTGATGAGACGCTGTTTCCTAGGTTGATGAAATTTGTCTACTAGTTTCAGAGGGGTTCCGTCTGGTGTGGAGATATCACCTACCCAGTAAAAAACATTACGGCATTCGAACCGGGTGTTTAGTTAGCTGTTGAAAGCTTTGGTCTCAGGAGGGAGTTCCCTCAGGCTGTAACTGCTTTGCAGTGTTGATGGTTTTGGTTTGGGTTTGGTTTGGTTCTTTGTTTAATGGCATATCAACTCTCTTTAGGTTATATAATGCCAAAGCCATTTCCTAGAAGAAATGTAGTAGTACTATATTAAACAATAGGTGGGGAGGATAAGGGGGTTCATACCTTCCCAAGGGTATTTGCCGAAAGTGAACGTAATAGCGCGACTGGGAGTACGAACTCGCGTACTACAATTCCGCAGTCCATCGCTTTAACCATTACACCACGAGGACACCCCACCTTGCAGTGTTGATTACATTGGTCGTCATTTGAGGTGCCCAATTAACCGGATAAGGACAGGGGTCAAGTATATTTTGGACCTGCCACCCATGAGTCACAATTCGTGGAGCGGTTCCCACACTAGAATGGCCTTGTGTCGCATCCTGGTTTTGTGATAAGTCAATTAAATAAGAGGAAAGAATATCACGTAGTGCATAAATTATCACCATTTTTATTCTTACATTAACAACACGATGGGGGAATACAAAGGTGCTAAGCGTTGACTGAAAACAAGTTGGGAAATAGTTACAGCACTATTTCAAACGGTTATATATATATATATATATATATATATATATATATATATGTTGTGTCACGAGTTTTAAGAGTTGACACACTTGTAAGATATTTGGTTACATAGAGAAATACAGTTCGTCTTCTAATGTAAGCAACCTGAATCGTTTTGTTATCGGAACGGACAGATAGGCAGGTTATTTGTCGAACACCCCACGTACGCCAGAGTACGGCACTAGGTATTTTTATTGTAGGCACCAAGGGCATGGCCGGAGCCCACATAAGCCTAGCTGTTTCTAAAATATCTTGTGGTCGTCGGATTCCTCTAAAGTGGGGCACCTCAGACCACAGCCGATAAACTGAACTCTGTTGAAGCAGGTAAGAGCCTTCGGGGACGGCCCCCTGAGGCCCAAGAGAATGTCGGTCTCAGTCATGCAGCATGAGTTCTAGGCTTCACTGATACTCATTTCAGTTGATTTTGACCGAGTACATGATACACCTGACCAGAAGCGTTGCGCCATTATCAGATAGACACACTGCTAGAGCGTGCACCGCTCTGATATAGTTCTTAGACCAGTCAATTCTGGGGAGGGTTCTGGTCTCTCCACAAGATCTCCCTTTCTTTGAACTCACTACTTCCTCAAAAAGCTGTACTTTTTTCCTTTTCTGGTTGATCTCAATAGCCTCAGAAGATATTCTTTTCCGTTTATTACAACGTTTCTCCTCAGGTGCTAAAAAGGTATTGGTATATTGAATAAATCATAAATATCATATGTTGTTTCTTCCTTCTGGTAATTTATATCCTCCAAGTGGTTGTGATGTCTCCTAATAGTTTTTTTTTGGGTCTTTAATTTTATTCATTAATCAATTGATACGTTTATCAATAACACCAACTTTCTAGATTCCTTTCCCCGTATCTGCATTTTTTAAAGAAAATGTTTTCTCCTGGTAGATAGGGTTTTGTGCCTGTTTTTTCTTTATTATCTTTTAATTTTCTTTTGGTAAAAGTTTGTTCATCAATGATGTTATTGTTCTCCTGAATACTAACTTCATTGGTGACAATCCTGAAGAGTAGTTGTTTTCGATATCACACGATACACCCTTTAAAATTGATCGATATCGCCGAAAGATGGATATCGCCGACATTTTTAATGCTCGATTGAAAGTGTCTAAAATTTTCAGGAAAAATAATAGAAATAACTCAATACACAGTGTAATACCCTCAGTGAACAAATAAACTTGGTAAAATAAGTAAGATTAAATAAGAATTTAACTTAGAATTAAGAAAAACAGTAGAAATAAAACAGTTGAGAAATACCAGATGAGCAATAAACATATTCGTTAATATAAAACGCATACAAAACAGTTGATTTATGAAAATAAATATCAAAGTTTTTTTCCCTTGATAACAGAAACGATACTTGATGAATCATTTAGTAAAAAAGAATAACAAACGAATAATTAAAAGTCAGTAAACACAGCCAAAAATCTCAATTATTTCACGATGAGACAACACGAATAAAGAAAGGCACTCAAGAAACCTCTGACATAATAATGGGCAACTATGAAGGGGCTAGACCTTATCAGCTGGTTGGAACATACTTATTAGCAATATTAGCGGAAACCAGAAATAAAGATGACACAGACTTATACAGATATAAACTCAAGCCCCAATGCCGGGGTTACTTATATTGGTCACAACCAATATGCCACTACAATCTCACTCGTATTTCTCATCGACACGCAGCTTAGTTTAAGCTGTCCTTAATCTCAACTCAGATGCCAGAATTTTGGGACGTTTTTCTTTCGAAACTGTCCCAAAGGCAGTGTCTCATTCGTTGATCGTCTAGCTAAGTATTGAGATCAATTGTTGTAGTTTTTAAAGGAGAAAGAAGTGGAAGTGTCACCAACCAATAAGCCGTGGTAATCTCTTTTGGTGACGAATGTTCTGAACTGGATAAGTCGTCTTCGTCTTCTTCAGAAGAAAAATAATGCAAGTTGATTTTTATATAATCAGTTTAAAAACAATGTATTAAGTGAAATACAACCAACTATCGTATGGCTCCTATAATTACATAAAAAAATACAGCCTTCAGATTGGCGAGATATGTGTCGGTCTCAAGTTAACTTTGGCAAGTTAGTGAAATATTTGTATCATTGACTCCTGGTGCTGATGCTCATATACGGAGTTATATCTCGGCCGACAACTATCAGCTTTGTCTCTTTCAATACAAGTCGATCTTCGCTGTCAAAACATCAACTAACTTGAGACATCAAAACTCTGTGATTATCTATACATCTGTACATTATCTGTGATTATCTGTATATCTGTACATTATTTTTGATTATCTGTACATTTGTACATTATCTGTACATCTGTACATTATCTGTGATTATCTGTACATCTGTAACTTATCTGTACATCTGTATATTATCTGTAATTGTCTGTACATCTGTACATTATCTGTGATTATCTGTATATCTGTACATCTATATTATATTATTATCTGTGATTATCTGTACATCTGTACATTATCTGTGATATTTGTACATCTGTATATCTGTACATCTGTACATTATCTGTGATTGAATGTACATCTGTACATTATCTGTGATTATCTGTATATCTATACATTACCTGAGATTATCTGTATATCAGTACATTATCTGTCCATCTGTACATTATGTGTACATCTGATGGACATATAATGTTCATCTGTATATCTATACATTATCTGTACATCTGTACATCATCTGTGATTATCTGTATATCTGTAGGTTATCTGTGCATCTATCCATCAGTACATTATCTGTCCATCTGTAATCATCTGTTAACAATCTGTACATTAATTATCTGTCCATCTGATAGACAGATAATGTACATCTGTATATCTGTCCATATGATTATCTGTACATTATCTGTACATCTGTCCATATGATTATGGACATTATCTGTACATCTGTACATTGATTATCTGTATATCTGTACATATGTACATATGATTATCTGTATATCTGTACATTATCTGTTGACATCTGTACATCTGTTAATCATCTGTACATCTGTCAATCAGTACATTATCTGTTGACATCTGTACATCTGTACATCTGTCAACCGCCTGTACATCTGTCAACCATCTGTCAACCATCTGTACATCATATACAGATGGTACACACCTGTACATCATATACATCTGGTACATCTGGTACATCATATACACCTGTACATCATGTACACCTGTACAATCTGTCAACCACCTGTACATCTGTCAACCATCTGTACATCTGTCAACCATCTGTCAGATGTACAGATGGTTGACAGATGGTTGACAGATGTACAGGTGGTTGACAGATTGTACAGGCGTACATGATGTACAGGTGTATATGATGTACCAGATGTACCAGATCTATATGATGTACAGGTGTACCATCTGTATATGATGGACAGATGTACCAGATGTACAGGTGTACCAGGTGTATATGATGTACAGGTGTACCATCTGTATATGATGGACAGATGGTTGACAGATGTACAGGCGGTTGACAGATGTACAGATGTACAGATGTCAACAGATAATGTACTGATTGACAGATGTACAGACGATTAACAGATGTACAGATGTCAACAGATAATGTACAGATATACAGATAATCATATGTACATATGTACAGATATACAGATAATCAATGTACAGATGTACAGATAATGTCCATAATCATATGGACAGATGTACAGATAATGTACAGATAATCATATGGACAGATATACAGATGTACATTATCTGTCTATCAGATGGACAGATAATTAATGTACAGATTGTTAACAGATGATTACAGATGGACAGATAACGTACTGATGGATAGATGCACAGATAACGTAAAGATATAAAGATAATCACAGATGATGTACAGATGTACAGATAATGTATAGATATACAGATGTACATTATATGTCCATCAGATAATGTCCATCAGATGTACATTATCTGTCCATCATTATCTGTCAACCATCTGTCAACCATCTGTACATCATATACATCCCAAGAGGAATACAAAATACCAGAATTGATGACGAAGTCGAAAACCATCCAGATCTAAAAAGACCTCTTAAAAGGAACCGTCCCTAACAACAACAGACCTATAACGTGTTTATCTATGATTTGGAAAATCCTAACCGCCCGCATAAAAGAAGAAATCATTTAAAGCTTGCATGCGCGGATTATTTCCAGAAGTGAAGAAAGGATGCCACAGAGGAACAAGAAAAACTGTTGACGTACAATAGTTTAGTAAGTCCTCAAGGAAGCCAAAACAAGTTTTAAAAATGTTGCCATAGTATGATATGCTAAAAAAGGCCAATGGTAAGGTCTCAAAAACTAGGAAAATCGAATGTCTGTAAATATTCAACATAACCAGCAATGTTAGAGTTCATCTCGAAAGCCATGGAAAACTGGAAAGCAGAATTAACAGCAGAACCAACCCTAGCAGGGGTTTAAATCCAAAGATGCATCGTCTAGGGAGACTCATAATCGCCTCTACTATTTGTTATACAAATTATGAGATTGAATTATATACTAAGGTAAACCACAGAAGTATACAAATTCGTTAAAAACAACACCCTATGTATATAGATGATATTAAAATATTTGAATATTGGGCAAAAATTACAAAGAAACTCTAAGACATACAATAAGAATCTACAGCCAGAATATAGTGAAAAAATTTCAGATATAAAAATCTGTCATGCTGATAAAGAAAATGGTAAGAAGAAAAACTGTGGAAAGCACAGAACTACCAAATCCTGAGAGTATCAGGATTCTTAAGGGAAAAGAAAATTAGCAATATCTAGGAATATTAGAAGTGGACACCATCAAACCAGCGGAGATGAAGAAAAAAGTAAGAAAAGAGTATGTCAGAACAAGGAAACTTCTCGGGATCAAACTCTGCGACAGAAATCTCATCAACGGAATTAATATCTGAGCGATTCTCCTAGTAGGATACTCTTGACCATTTTTTTAAATGAAAAAGGAGTTACTCAGACAAATGGACCGAAGATCAAGAAAATCGAAGACTACGCACAAAGCTAGTATCAAAGAGATGATACAGACAGATTTCATGTGTAGGTTATTTAACGCCAAAACAATTTTCATGAAAATAGTTCTAATTCAAACAATTCAGTTCAGCATAAGAACGTAGTTTAAATGTAAGTACAGTTTAATTGGGAAAAACATTTCTATTTCAAGCTATTCAGTTTAGTCAAACAGTTCTAATTCAAAAAATTCAGCACTTAGTTCTATTTAACCCATAGCTAGGACCCTTATCAGGTGCAACCACTCCGGTTTAGAGTGGACCTGGGAGCGATGGCAATAAAGGGGTACTCTGCATTCCCCAAACCTCCAGCATAACTAGAAATTTACCATCAGATTGTTTAGTGTCCTATACAAGACACTCGTTGGGGGGGGGACTTACCCCTCTGCAGAGGTGCATTTGGTGTAATCTACAGCCCCAGCCGACTGGGCCAAAAGTACCCAAAGAAATAGACGCAAAAGAGTGATGTCAAAATCAAAACAAATGGCAAAACAAAAAAATCTATAAAAAAAAGCAAAGAAAAACAACTGTATGGATACTTCAAGAGACAAATGGTGATGTTATTCATGAGATTAGATGGAAATTGCTAAGAAATGGAAACCTGAAGCGATGAACTGAATCTCTTGATAATACTTTCATAAATAAAAATTACCACAAGGCGGAATTTGATAACTTGCAACAGAGTAGCAAGAGTAGTTTATGTGGAGAAAGAGATAAAGAGGTTTATCACATATGAAGAAATACTACAAACTGGCACAAAAAGAATACAATAATAGACATGACTGGTTGGGAAAAGAGATGTACTGAGAACTGATCAATATAATAACATTTGAGCATGCTACCAAAGCTATTTGCACAAACCAAAATCCATTCCTTGAAAATGAAACTCGTGAAATTCTCTTGTATTTGAAGATACAGACGGATCAAAGAATCCTGGACAATTATTGTTTTCAAAAAAAGGTCTCGGAACTCCTGAATTTTGTTATTTCGTTCGACCACAGATTGAAGTTAAAAGATAGCAAAAAGATCGGTAAGTACTTGGATTTTGCCTCAGAACTAAAAAAAACAACTGTGGAACGTAAAGTGTAGATGGCGTGCAAGGAACTGTTCTCAAAGGTTTGGAAAGGAGTAAGAAAGAAATGGATATTTGAAGAAGGGTCGATTTCATTAAGACCACGGAATTCTTAAGATACGTTAAAATACTAAGAAGAGTCCTGGGGAGTTGAAGAGACTTGCCGACTCTCAGACTCCAGGGGAAGACCACCAGCTAATGAGGCTGTAAAAAAAAATGCCAGAAGTAAAAAAAAAAGAACCAGCCTAATAACAGCCGTTGCCGTTCCGGGTGACCATAGGATGAAAGTGAAGGAAAGCCGAGAGATAAGTATTTTTACCTTGCTAGAGAACTGAAAAAAACTATGGAACATAAAAGTGACAGTGTTACCAATTGTAATTCGTGCGGTCGGTTTGGAAATTAGATGTCGAGTGGAGGCCATCCATACTACAGCATAATTGAGATCAGCCAGAATACTGAGAAGAGTCTAGGAGACTTGAGGAAACTTGCTGTCACTCAAACTCAATAGGAAAGCTATCAGCTAGCACTTTGGTGAAAAAGTCTCAAATAATAATAATAATAATAATGGGGACTTTAACATACAAACGGATCACCTAATCCCGGCCAGAAGACCAGACTTAATAATAATCAACAAAAAAAGAGAACTTGCAAAATAGTCGACTTTGCAGTCCCGGCTGACAACAGAATAAAACTGAAAGAATAGGAAAAGAAGGATAAGTACCTCGACCTTGCTCATCATCATCATCATATCGTGCTGGCAGCACGGATATCCCTGACCCTCTCTCGCCACTCCTCCCTATCGTTCATCGCCCTAGGTAGGTCTTCAGGACAACAACCTGTATCCTCACATAGCTGCTGAATGTACGTTCGAGCTGGTCGTCCTGCTTTTGCGCGGCCATGTGTGGGGATCCATAAGAGTACATCTCTTATGAGTTCATCTCTGCTTCTCCAGCAGTGTCCTGCATGTATGGTTCGTCTAACTTGAATAGTTTTCGTGATAGGGGGCAGGTGGCCGTACAGTTGGTGTCTTGTGGGGTGTTGCTGCCAGGATTGTTCAGGATTGCACGCAGCATTCTTGTGTAATTGCCATCTAGTTTCTTCTCCAGCCGTTTTGTTAGCGTCCATGTAGTGCATCCATATAGCAGTATCGATGTGACCGCTGCCTGGAAGAAACTGCGTTTCATTTTATCGGTTAGGTCTGATTTCCATATAATCGATAGCCTATTGATAGCTGTCCATGCTTTCGTTAACCTCGTTTCGATGTCCTTTTCGGTTGATTCGACGCTGCTTCCTAGGTAGGTGAATTTGTCTACTAGTTTAAGTGGGGTTCCTTCTAGAGTGGAGATGTCCCCCGTTCGATTATAGCACATATATTCCGTTTTGTGTGTATTAACATGGAGGCCTATGCTTGCTGCTGCTCGTTCCAAACTATGCAGAAGTGTTTCGGCTTGGTCAGGTGTATTTGCCAGTATCGCTATGTCATCGGCGTAGTCGGCGTCGGTAATTGTTGTTGCGGGGTATCTTCTGCTTCTTCTCTTCGTCAGTTCGAAGCCAATCTCTTTGATTTTGTCAATCGATGTTCTAAGTACGTAGTCTAGACAAATGATAAAGAGGTACGGGTCCAGTGTGTCCCCTTGTAGTACTCCTGCTACAATGTCAAAGTATTCTGTGTCTCCATCTGGTGATCGTACTTTTACTTTAGTGTTTCTTAGGAATTGAAAAAAATGTGGAACATGCGGGTGACAATTATACCAATTGTAATTGCTGCGTTTGGAACAGTAACTAAAGGATTGCTAAAGGGACTAGAGGACTTGGAAGTTGGCGGACGAGTGGAGACCATACAAACGACAGCATTGTTTAGAACGGCCAGACTACTAAGAAGAGTCCTGGAGACTTGAGGAGACTTGCAGTCACTCAGACTCCAGTGAAAAACCATCGGCTAACGCTGATGTGAAAAGCTCTAATGAGTGAATAATAATAATGATAAAACTGAAAGAATGTGAAAAGAGAGATAAGTACCACGACCTTGCTAGAGAATTGAAAAAACTGTGGAACATGAGAGTGACAATAATACCAATTGTGATTGGTGCTTTTTGCACGGTAACTAAAGGAATACCAGAAAATAATATAAAAATAACAGAAAATAATATATTACACAATAATACATTTCATCATCAAGTCATGCTGATGTCACTGAGGCCCCTAATTCACTCTCGCTGTTCCTATCATTGTTTCTGGTCGGTCTTCTAGACTCCATTCAGTGTCTGCACAGAGCCGATGTATGTAAGTCTTATCTAGTCGACCAACAATTGAGAGTCCATTTGTTGGAATGCATAGGAAAACGTCGCTTAAGAGTTTGCTCTTACTTCTCCATCCTACGCCCTGCGTGTTTTATTTGTCTTTGCCCGCTGGTTTGTGAGAAAAGAGGTGAGTACCCGAAATGTTACATCTTACGTTTTGACCAAGGACAAAGAAGATTAAATAGTAAATTTAACTAAAACTAAAAAAAAAATTCATTTTTTTAAATCTTGATCTATAACAAGGAAATAACGAAATGAACATAATTTGTTGCAAAAATAGACATCATACACACACAAACACACATACAAACGCACACACATAGATTGATAGATTGATAGATAGATGTTTCAGATAAAAAGACGATATTGCCAAGAGTTGAAAAGCATCATTTCGAGATAGCATAAAATGTTCACAGAAAAGCTCTCGACGAAGCAATTGCACATTCACCAGTCTTAAAAAGAACGTTTCAATAGTAAACGCTCAGTGTGCACCAGTCCAAGCAAAGATCGTAACTGATCGTATCTGCAAGAAATTGTAAAACATTCACAGTAGATGGATCTATCTTTAACACTAGCCTAAGTTCACTTAAACCAATCAGGTGATAGTGTGAAATGTTGAAAGTATTTTCGTAGCGCGCACACACACACACACACTATATATATATATATATATATATATATATATATATATATATATATATTCATCCACAGACAGATCTGTTTCGTTCTATCAGAACTTTTCAGTGTGGCTAGACCGGCTAGATTCCCGAAGCTGGGATCGAAACCCGGTTAACTCAAACGCCAATCCAAGATTCTACCACTCAGGTACGAGGAAACAAGCGCAGGCGAAGGAAATTTAAAGGGTTATGTATCACAATTGTTGTTTACATATATCCGCTTAACGGCTACCGAGAGCTCGATTCATATGAAGAGCCTTGCATTACGCTATTGTCAAACACATTTACTTCCTTCGCTAGTGCATTTATATATATATTCATATATATATATATATAAATGCACTTTGTACACTCAATTCTATGTAGGTCAAAGAGGCGAAGTAAGTTAATTGACAAAATACAAAATGCATCAAAAAAGGATTGGTGGCCAATTAGCCAAAACTTATAGGACAAGAAAGAAGCGGTTAAAATGTAGGACTAAAAAGGCGGTAAGAAATATGCCCAAAAATTAAAAATGAAAGAACCGGCAAGAGATGGGGAAATAATTCTTTTTTAAGAAGAAAGAAGAAATTAAGAAAGAAAAACAAAGAACTGATATCAACAAACGTTATTGAATTTAGAGAATTGAAAAGAAATGAAGGAGAAAAAAAAGGGAAAGGAAAAGAAACAAAGTAAACGAGGCAAAAACAAAACAAAAAAATTGACAAAAACAAAACGTCATTAAAAAGGCGATAAAACTGTCAAACAAACCGAATCAAAAACCAAAGGGGAAATGTTGGAAGCTTAATAGAAAAAAAACTTCATTTAAAATGTTATTTTTGTGAAAGAATTTGTAAAAGAAAACAGAAAGTAGTGTCTCTAATTCAAAAAAAAAATGAATCATTATTGAACACGTAAATACTGAGACAAGCGGAAATTACCTCAAATTAATGACGATAATATTTTAACTATAAGGATGTTTTATTGGAGGACAAGCAGCTATCAAGATGCTTCAAATAAAAAACACATTGTTCTTGGGATAAAAGCCAAGAAAATTCATGCGCCTCCCCCAGAGTAAAAATATTTATTGTATAGAAAATTGAATCAAAATGCATGTGGCCTGACTGTTATTTATGAAATGAAGTGTGTTTTGAAATCAATAACAGAGCAATTCTCAGGCTAAACTTGCCTCATTTCGTCAATCACTTTATCTATCTATGTTGTTTTTGTTTGTTTTTTTGTTATTTATTTATTCATACTTTTTTTTTTTAATCTGGAGAAATATCTTAAAAGTTTCAGTTGAAATGTCATTTGAGAAGTGTTCGTTATCACAAAGGAAGTTTAACACGATTAAATCATCAGATTAAAAAAAAATCTAACTTAACTCCAATGATTGATTTTAACAATATATCCACACGTTCAGGGTTATTTTATATCTAGAGATTTGAGAATCAGTGTCATTGTACATTCATATTTACAGTTTTGTATTGTTATTTTAAGAGCTTTATTTTGCGAATAGTCTTATCGAATGATAATTAATTTTAAACAGATCTATTAGACATAAACTGTTGGAAGTTATTAAGCATCTCACATAAACTTTGATATTTCAAATTTTGTAAGAAAAAATTCTCAAATTTTAAACAATTAATTTTGATATCAAAACAAAGCCTAGAGAAAAAATTTAGGTAGTGCCAATGTTTTATTAAACTAATTGAAGTTGTTTAATGTATTCTAAAAACTGCCGTCTGAATTTATAAGGCAAAACCAAATATTCATATTTTACTTAAAAAAACATAATGAAATCATTAAACACTGATCAACACCTGTCATCGTCATCATCATCATCATGTCGTGCCGCAAGCACGGATATCCCTGACTCTCTCTCGCTACTTCTCCTGATCGTTCATCGCCTCTGGCAAGTCTTCAGGGCTACATCCCATATCATCACATAGCAGCTGAATGTATTTTCTAGCTGGTCGTCCAGATTTTGCTCGGCCATATGTGGGGGTCCATAGAAGTAAATCATTTATGAGCTCGACCCTGCTTCTCCAGCAGTGTCCCTTATGTCTGGTTCGTCTAACTTGGATAGATCTCATGATGGGAGGCAGGCGGTCGTATAGTTGGTGCTTTATGGGGTGTTGCCGTCAGGACTTGTTCAATATTGCTCGCAACATTCTTGAGTAATTGTCGTCTAGCTTCTTATCCAGCAGTTATTTAGCGTCCGAGTAGTGCATCCATACATGTATGGAAGAAACTGCGTTTCATTATATCGGTCAGGTCTGATTTCCTTATGATCGATAGACTATCGATAACTGTCCGTGCCTTCGTTAGCCGCGTGTCGATGTCCTTTTCGGTTGTTGAGACGCTGCTTCCTAGATAGGTGAATTTGTCTATTAGTTTCAGAGAGGTTCCGTCTAGTGTGGAGATGTCGTCTGTGTGATTATAGCACATATATTCCGTTTTGTGTGCATTGACATGGAGGCCAATGCCTGTGGCAGCTCGTTCGAAACTATGCAGTGGTTTTTCGGCTTGGTTAGGAGTGTTTGCCAGAATCGCTATGTCATCGGCGTAGTCGGCGTCGGTAATTGTTTTTGCGGGATAACTTCTGCTTCTTTTGTTTGTCAGCTCGAAGCCGTTTTCTCTGATTTTATCAATCGATGTTCTAAGCACGTAATCTAGACATATGATAAAGAGGTATGAGGCTAGCGTGTCTCCTTGTAGTACTCCTGCTACAATGTCGAAGTATTCTGTGTCTCCATCTGGTGAACGTACTTTCACTTTGGTTTTTCTATAGAGAATCGTTATTGCTGCTACGGTTTCTTTAGGTAGGCCATATGCTAGTAGGATTTGTTCCATCGTTCCTCTGTGAATGGAATCAAAGGCCTTGGTAAAGTCGACAAATAGTAATGTCGCTTGTAGTTTTTTTGCCCGTACGCCTTCAAGGATAAATCTTTGAATCCTTTACATTTTAATACAGAGACTCATCTTCTCAATAACAGCCGGTAAACTATTATCCCTCGCTTTTTAATATTTTTTCCTTAAAAGGTCCCATTTCTGATATGATAATTTTAATTTCATACTCTAGGTATGCTTTGCTGTCGTAATGTTTTTCACCTCTATATAATTTTATCTTCAAAACTGATCATAAATTTTCAATCAGATTCAGATCAGGACTTGACGGTGGCCATTCCATTATCTCTTCTCGTAACTCTTCTAAGCTAAAAGAATTCACTGCTAAGCTTAGATACATAGGAAGGAGCATAGTCGTGCTTAAATACACATTTCACTTCGAAACTGCAAGTGTTGTGTTTTGACCTTTTGACCCGGCCAAAAATGCCATTCCAAGGTGATGCACCGGAAGGAGGTGACACATTCCAATGGCAGTTATGAGAGGAAATCACGTGGGCGGAAATTGGCTGATGAAATGGGACGAGCTAAAAAAAATTCCCATGGTACTCTCAAAGAGTGATGCTACGGAAGAGAGTGACCTCTGAACTGCATGACAGTTATTTCCGCTTGATGACGATTAAACATTCGATTTCAAAGATCGAGTGGGCATCGAACGATTATATAATTCAGTTGAGTTCGACGAGCCAGATGAGTTGAGTTCGAGTTCCAGGCCAGATGGAGACGAGATGTGGTAGGGAAAGCCACACCCGGCTGAGGGGGCCCTCGGGAACCCTGATGGAGTTTGGGGTCCAGATAAGATGCTGATGAGATGCAGTAAAGAAAGCCAGCATCCAGCAGAGTAGGCCCTAGGCCTCCGGTTGAGCAGCCCTAGAGAACAAGAAAGACACAACGTGACGGTCATAACAGTGGGGTCAAAATATTACAGTTTATGTTCGGTCTCCAGCTCCCTCTCACAGTAAAACCCCACACAACAGCTCCCTGAGGATACGGGATGTAGCCCTGAAACCTGCCAGAAGCGATGAATGATTGGGAGAAGTGTCGAGAGAGGGTCAGGGATATCCGTGCTAGCGGCACGACATGATGATGATGATGATTTGTCCAAGAGTATATGCAATAGAATGACTGAAGTTCGAACACAGCTACTACAATGCCGCAGACAAGGACGTTAACAATTATGGCAGGAAGTTTTCCTTTGAATGGAGATTTAATACGAAATAGATATTGTAGTGCCCGGTCTTTAATCAAGAAAAATTCATCTTACTTTTTTGTTATCTTAATCTATTCGTTTCGCTGAGTTTTGTCTCATTCTCAATTGTTCAACATCGCGTTTATCCAAATTGTTTTCTTATGTCTTCTTGTCGATATCTCACCTCAATGTACCTATTTTCTTGGTTCCAAACTCTATATTATATTATATTTTTTCTATATCTAGACGTCCAGTCAGAAAACATTTTCCTGGTGAGTGTTTTTTAATCCCCCCCCAAAAAAAATAAATACACTTGTGAATCATTTCATAAAAGCTAAAAATAGATTAAACATTTCAAAAAGATAGGCGCTGGATCTGACACATGATCAGTCACACGGTTGTAATCTAGAGCGGCTATACGTTTGAAAAAATGCATTTTTAAACCAATAAAAATTGCGAGAAAAGTCTAAAACATTATGTATTGGACTCAAGATACTCCGTATAAAGATAGCAAAGAAACCTTTACTGGCGGACAGTCAATCAATCACTGCCAGTTACCGAACATCTATAATACATATTTTCTCTTGGATGACCAGGACGAAACATAAAGTCATATGATGCATATATACAGCAAATTTCCATGACTTGCACTCATTTTAAACATAAGCGCCCCATATATATATATAGTCATCCACTGACAGATCTGTTTCTTTCTATCAGAACTCATCAGTGTGGCTAGACATACTAGCTTCCCGTGGCTGGGATCAAACCCGGTTGACTCAAACATCAATCAAAGACTCTACCCCTCAGCCACGAGGAAGTAATTTTTAAACGGTTACGAATCACAATTGCTATTGTTTACATACATCCACTTAACGGCTACCGAGAGCTCAATTCATATATGAAGAGCTTTGCCTAAATGCTAATGGCAACACGATTACTTCATTCGCTAGGGGAGCATATATATATATATATATATATATATATATATATATATATATATATATATACATATCTGATATATAAATATATAGAATTAGATATGATATATAAATATATAGATATAAAATAATAAATACGATATATAAATATAAAATCATAGTTTCATATACATATACATAAATGTGTATATATATATATATATATATATATATATGTGTGTGTGTGTGTGTGTGTGTGTGTGTTTGTGAATGAAATAGGCGCACGTGTTGTAGTGGTTATCGTCGTAGGATATGGACACAGCCACCCGAGTTCAAACACCTAGGACGAGGCTGTTCACATTGTAAAAAACACACTTAGGAAATGTACGAATTCAACTAATCATTCTCTTGTTATGCATAAATAATAGCGCAGACGGTCCTCTTTAACCGTGGTATAGCAAGCGTTCATTAAAAACGAAAACTCTGAATTCAAGCCAATTAAATTCTTCTTAAAATTTACCATGAGTCGCGTCCTGTTAGTGTGGGATATATATATATATATATATATATATATATATATCCCACACTAACAGGAGGCGACTCATGGTTAATATATATATATATATATATATATATATATATATATATATTGTTATCCACAAACTGACTGTTTTGTTTTATCACAATTCTTAAATATGTCTTGACATATAGGATGCTTAAAGCCGGGATCGAAACCCACCCAACTTTACGTTAGACTTAGTATCATATTATCGGTAACAATAAGGCATTATGTCGTAGCTTGTTTACATTTTGCCTTACCGGATACCAGAGTGCTCAATTCATTGGAAGAGCTTGCATTACGCAAGTGTGAGTCATTAATTCCTTTGTCAGAGTGCTCAACCCCCGATGGTGAGTATATATATATATATATATATATAGACTATAGAGATATATACTCCCCTACCCCCGTGTGGTTGATTTCTCTGGCGAAGAAGTAATCGTGTTGCCATTAGCGTCAATTGCAAACTTCTTCATATATGAATTGAGGTCTCGGTAGCCGTTGAACGGATGTATGTAAACAATGGTAATTGTGATTCATAACCGTTTAAAATTTACTTCGCTGCTAATAGCTCCTCGTGGCTGAAGGGTTAGAGGCTTGGCTTAGCATTTGAGTCAACTAGGTTTCAATCCCAGCTACTGGAAGCTAATGTCTACCCTCACTGATGAGTTCTGATAGAACGAAACAGATCTGTCTGTTGATGACTATATATATATATATACACACATTAAAATGAGTAGGTCCACCAAGAGATCTTTATTTTCAAAAATGTTTTTATTTATTTTGTTCTTACAAACGTGTATATTTCCTGGTTGATGCTCTCATCAGAGAACACATATGGTTCAAAGCCCAGTTAATAAGGTGTGCAATGAAACTTGAACTCACCCGTGTTTGTAATTTTAATGGTTCTCAGTTGGCTATTTTTTTTATGAATGCCGGTTCTTCCTTTTTCTTAGACTGTGTTTCTCTTAGCCTAATTTACCTAATTTTTTTTTTTTTTTGTTTTCTCCTTGTGTGGATGCGCAGGTTGGCTGCCGGGATGGGAGTTGGAGTTAGATCGATGCCAACTGGGTCATTTGGGTGAGGGGGTCTGATGTTGAAAGACCCGAAACCCCCCATGATCCCAAAGGAAACATCACTGACGACCCATCCCGAAGCATCAACTAAGATGTATGGTATAAATACCTCTCATTTAATTTCTATACTTGATACGTTGTGTGTGTGTGTGTGTGTGTATTTCGAGTTGTATTGAATTTCACTGGTAATTACTTTTCTCTGTGTGTGTGTGTATGAATGTGGGTCTTGTGTGTGTGTGTGTGTGTGCATGTGTGTGTGTAACAAAAATTTATCATAGAGGGTATAGAAATAATCCTTAAAAATAATTCCTTCCAATTCAATAACATCAACTATATCCAGACCCTAGGAACAGCTATGGGAACAAAAATGACGCCAACATACGCTATCCTAACCCAAGCATATTTAGAAGAAAAACTTTATGAAATAATTGGTAAAAAATACGACAACGACATAAAAGAGGAATTTATCAAATCATGAAAAAGATATTTGGATGATTGTTTCATATTCTGGAAATGCCTGTGGGGAGACATCAACGAATTACACAACCAACTACAAAACCAACACCCCAAAATAAAATTTACTATGAAAAACAGCTCAAAAGAATTAGCATTTTAGAAATCCTTATAAAAAACGAAAATTGCAATATCATCACTAATATCTACCACAAACTAACAGACAACCAACAATACCTCCACTTCAATTATCACGACCCTAAAAAATGCATAAAATCCATTCCTTACTCGCTAGCAAGTCGAATACACACAATAATCACAGATTAAAACTCGCCCTTAAGAACTACACACAACCCCAAACCAGAGAGGATACCCATCAACACTTATAAATAAAGGATTGGAATTAGCAAAAAAATACCACAGAAAGAATTAAGGAACCCGAAAAACCACAACAACGAGAAACCCCTTGCATACATCGCCACCTACATCAAAAACAACGTGGAACTATTCACATAAATAATGAAAAATCTAGAACTTAAAAGTAAGGACAAAAACAAAGAAATACTCGACGCAACAAAAAGTATTAAAATCCAGAGACAACCCAAAAATCTTAAAAGAATACTCACCTCTTCTAGATTCGAAGAAAAAACAACACAAGTTGTTTCCAAATTTAATAATAAACGATGCAAAATATGTGATATAAATATAAAAAGAAAATCCTATACCTTTAAAATTCCGGAAACAAAATGCAGAATAAATGAAGACTTAAGCTGCAACTCAAAAAACGTAATCTACATAAATGAATGTGGCGAATGCAAAGAAATATACAGAGGGTCTACACAGCCTCATAATACAAGGACATCACAGCCCCTTAATACACGGACATCACAGACACTTAATACAAGGACTTCAAAGCCCCTTAATACAAGGACATCACAATCCCCTAATACAAGGATATCACAACCGCTTAATACAAGGACACCACTTCAAAAGAGTATTATTAAAATAGAAGAAAACAGAAAAATGAATGTAACGAAACATCTATACCAATGCAGTCAAGTAAATTCAAAAGTATGCTAATATATCAAACGAATGACTACACGCTACTTCAAATAAAGGAAAAAAATTCGACGGATAAATTCCAACCAAATTTGAATTAAGCATGAATCGTACGCACACAAATGGTAACAAACGTAATGTATATATATATATATATATATATATATATATATATATATATACTCAAAAAAATCTCAAGACACACATCCACACACACACACACACACACAAAGAAAAAATAATCTAGAGTAAAATTTCAAACCATTCCAACACAAACACAAAGACGATGTATCAAATATCCAAATAAAGTGATGAGTAAATTAGGCTGAGAAAAAAGAAGGACCGGTATTCATAAAAAAACCCATAACCAACTGAAAACCATTCAAGCTACAAACACAATTGAGTTCAAATCTCATTGAATACCCCATTAACTAGGCCTTATGTCATACATGTTCTCTGACGAAAGCATCAAACTTGAAACATACATGTATGTAAGAACAACATAAATAAATAAATTCTAAAAAATACAAATCTCTTCGTGGACCTACTCATTCTGAAATATTTTTATTCTCTTTAGATCTACAACAAAAAATTAAATATATATATATATATATATATATATATATATATATAAATGAATAAGGAAATCATTAGTAAAAGGGGAAACTAGTTTAAAACAATAAAACAGCGAAGGTACATGCAGTCTAATTTTCATTTCGAGGCGCTGACAAATCCCCCTATATATGTCGAACTACATCGACATACGAATTTATATATCAACATAATCTGCTTAAAGATAGGCAACATGTACTTGTATGTAGAACTAAAGGCCATCCTTGTAGTTAATATTGATCTTAAATTAACAGAATGATAACAGCGATACACCGCTGAGGCAATCCTCTCAGCAAAGGACTGGCTGGCCGGACCAACCCAAGGAAGTGTTAAGTTAACAGGACATTTCGGAGGACCGAAGATTCTGTTCTTATTTTTTAACCTTGTCACTGTAAACTTGATATTATCATCGATGACCTCCTCAGGATACCCGTTGTTAATAAATGTGAGAATTAGACAGTATGTACCCTGAGTTAAGCAGTTCTTGTTTGTTTTTTGTTTTTTTTATTTAATGTTTGATTAATAGTAAGTTGGTTGGCGACCATAGTCGAGGGCGACAAGAAGGCTCCCTTTTCAATAGATACTACACTGAGATGTTGGGGAGGGCGCTATTCCTTTCCCTGGATTGCTCCACTTTACCCTGAGATTGAACCTCCGGTCTCCCAGACCATTGGTGAATAAAATACAGGTGGTATGAATGAGTTTATTTCTTTCTACCTTCAGTCCTTTGAGACACGAGAAGAGAGACACAAATCGTAAAATACTTTGCTGATCATTCTATATTAACCCCAACCACAACGCACAGCATATTTTGCGATGTAAACGATCTCAACTCATTTATGCCGGTAGAGAGCCAAACTGATCTGATCTGATCAGATCCGAAAAACTCAAACGTGCACTTCAACGGTCGAACCTCAACTAACCGTCTTTTCAAAATCTTCATATTTTCAGGACAATCTCTTTCCGGGGACGATATCATCCACACTCTCTATTCATTCCAACGACCGTCCAACCCCATTTTCATTTTGTGAGTTTATTATGACAGATGATGATTGTCATATCCTTTCAACGTGGGCGTAAGAGAGCACCATATGACTCAGGCACCTGAACTAAGAGACACCCAGGAGTTCAAAACCTTACCAAACTAAATAAGGAAATGTAATTAACGGAAAATGATTAATAAAAAAATCATTACCTTAATTATATAACACTATCGCATATAATGAAAATATACCTGAAATTAAAAATTCTTTGTCCTACATTTTAGTTGTTTTTATTAATACACAAAGATTTGCTGTTTTCTTTGTAAATGTTTCGAAATGAATAAATTACAATACATTCGTTAATTAACTTCAAAAACAGGATTTATTATTTATAATATTAAAAATATACCCATGCCTAATCTTATGCAGAGCAGCATATATATATATATATATATATATATATATATATAAATATTTACCAACCACTCTGCTCGGGCAGGATATGACACGAGGTTAATTTTTAAGCGGAGTTTAATAGGTTTGAATTCAGAGTTTTCCCTCTCCTTGACTATATATATATATATATATATATATATATATATATATATATATATATATATATATATATATTGTAATCCGACAATATGTAGAGAAAAATTGATAACAAGGCAATCAAAGTGGACGGAGAGATTTATTGAGAAGTAAAGTCGAGACAATAGCGTTTCAGTTCTACTGAACCATCATCAGAACCACTATTTGTTATACAAATTTTCCCCTAGGTTTTTGTATTCTGCATTTTTAATGAAATGGAAGGCTACAAATATGCACAGAAGCACTTCATTAAACAAAACTAAAAACTCCCGACTAAAATCCAATTCCAACACCACTGTAAAAGGACAGACTAGGTTCTTCAGCCTTGGTGAGGCAACTAGTCTAGGAGAAGGAAAACTCTGAATTCAAACCTGTTAAACTCCGCTTAAAAATTGACCTTGTGTCATATCCTGCCCGAGCGGAGGGGTTGGTAAATAGCAACACCACTGTAAAAGAAAAATATATTGTTCTACCACAGAATCACAAATTCTATTATGAAAATAATTTAAACCATTTAAGTTTAAAGACAATTACACGAACCTCCAAAACAATCAAACAACACTTCGGAAACAATAATAACAATAAAACAAAATCTTATTCTGATATAGGTCTATAGTGAATTTGCAACCAAGACTCATATTTACCAACCCCTCCGCTCGTGCAGGATATGACACAAGGTCAATTTTTAAGTGGAGTTTAACAGGTTTTGTATTCAGAGTTTTCCTTCTCCTAGACTAGTTGCCTCACCAAGGCTGAAGAACCTAGTCTACCCTACTATTTACCCATAGTTGGAGGGAGAATAATTGGATTCATACCTTTCCCAAGGGTATTAGTGCAATGAGAAATGCAATTAATCTCGTCCAGGATTTGAACTCGTGTCGTCGTGTCCAGTTCCTACGACGATAACGATTACACCACGGGTACCAAGATTCCCCAAAATCTTTTATAGGAGAACCAAGTAAAAATCCACCAAAGCAAATCAAAGAACATAAAAGACACTTTAAATCTGGCCATTTTTTTCAACACTTTTCTTCAGCGAATCTCCGTTTTCGCTCTTTCTTTCAGTTCATCTTCCTTGATGGCGTTCGGGTTGTAGTTTTCTTTTTCTCCAATTATAATTTTATTCCCTGTGATTTTTTTACACCTGCGTTGTCTCTCAGTCTTTCTTTGGAATCTGAGTGATGGCAAGTCTCTTCAGTTCTCCAAAAATCATTCCAGTATTCTAACTGACCTCAACAATACAGTAATCTTGATGATCTCTATTCATTTTTTGATTTTCAACCCTTCCAGCCCCTTTTCCAAGCCTTTCGGAGCTGTTCTGATTGCGCCTATTAACATTGGTATCATAGTCAAGTGCCACAACTTTCTTAGTTCTCCATCAAGGTCCAAGTACTTGTTACTTTTTATCTTCTTTAACTTTCAGTGTCCAATATTCGGCAGGTTGTTTTTTTTCTTTCTTTTAATCTTTTTTATCATTCATCATTAGGTATGGTCTCCTGGCCAGGATAAGATGATCCATTGGTATCCCAAAATCCCAAAGCATTTAATGCATTTCATTTCCTTGGATGGATTCCTACTTGTGCATGTAACATTTAGTAGTAAAGTCAAATTTCAATTTTTTGCACAATTCTCAAAGGATCACGTTCTCCCTGCCCACCAGTCGTCTCTAGTCTTATACTCCTTTTGCACTTGTTTGCAACATTCACTTATGTGATAAATCGCTTTTTCTTGGTCCTTTAACATTTATTTTATATTTTGTTGTGTATTATCGATTTTGGCTTCAATATAAATGGTCTTTATAGTAATATTTTGTGATGCAATTTGAAGAGATTCTCTTAAGGTTTCACTTCCGCGGCCATATTAAAAGATTCTCTTAAGGTTTCACTTCCGTGGCCATATTCGGGTCTTATCGTGTGAAATCTCACCAGTTTGTCGCATGAAATATTCATATAGTTGTTTTTCTTCTGATTTCCGTTTCCCAGTATTTGTTGTTGTTGTTCTTTTTTCTTTATGTTGACAGTCCTTTTACTAGACTTTCTTTGGTCCTTTTAATGTAGTCTTGTTGTTGTTTTCAATACTGGCGACTCGTCTTTCTCCTTTTCTTGATACATACATTCTATCTAGGCTATCTCTCAGATGTAGAACCTTGTGCATAGTCATCAATTTTCTTGCCTGCTGGTTTATTTATCATCCTTTGTCTATCTAAATAACGGCCCCAAGTATATTACATCGAGTTTATCTAGATATTTATCCATTTGATGAGATTTCTCTTGCAGGGGTTGATTTCCAGGAACTTTTTCCTTCGTCTGAAGTATTTCGTTCTTTTTATTTACTCTCCGTCTGTTTGAAGATGTTCGATTCCCATTTTCCAACGTACTTGAAATTTTCTATTTCTCCAGCCGTTCTGATTCTTTTCTGATTTAAGAGTACTAATCATTCTTAGTAAGTGAGCTCGAACGCTAGATGTGCTATTACATTCACGTTTAGACTATTACCGTTAAGAATGGTATAAACCCACAAATTATGGGTTAAATAGTACCACTTCTTTTCTACTACAAGAATGGCTTCGGCATTAAATAAACCACGAAGGTTTATATTCCACAGAATAAAGAAACCAAACCAAACCATCATCTTCCTTTGTTCATCTTTTATTCTTATAATCCCGGTTATCGATTTTTCTTTTTTTAATCTTCTTCCTTGCACCGGCGTTCATTTAGTTTAACTGGGCAATAATACACTGAAGCACATTCAACAAAAAATGGTCAATGACAAATTATATCATTTCGAGCCAACACGACATTTCTGTCAATATTATCTGCTTGATCTATACTGCTGATTGACAGTAACTCGCCAGTTTTGACAAATCTTAAATGCCAGCATACATCACAGCAATCACAGTACAGTTAATGACTAACACAGAAGAAATATATGGGTCAAGTTGATACAATATAATATCAATGAATTTGCGTCCTTATGCCACTGAATTTCAATCTAAAATGTTCATTGTATAACGTTTGACTTATGTTATCTAGTGAGAAGCAGTCAATTTAGTGCATTGACACGAAGGAATTATAGTCCAGTCGACTGGGGCTGTAGAATACACTGACTGCATCTCTGCAAGGGGGTAAATCCACCCCGCCAACGAGTGTCCTGGATAGGACACTAAGCCATCTGTCAGTGAGGCTCCAGTAATGCTGAAATTAGGAGAAATGCAGAGTACCCCTTCATTGCAATTTCTCACTGGTCCGCACTGACACGAAGTGACAGCACCTGATAGGGTTCTATCGATGCCTAATTAAATTGTTTAAAAAAAGACTTTGATTATTTAACTGTGATTAAACAAATGACTGATGTTTAATCGAATTATTAGTGATACATAGCAATATTGGAACCATTTAACTTTGTTGACTTACGCAAAAGCGAATTATTTGAAACTGAACTGCTGAATAACTGAACTGTGTGTAAAGAAATCTTTGACGTTTAATTAAATTGTTCTTCAACTATTTAACTTTGTTCACTTATGTTTACAAATCATGTATATATATATATATATGAATAAACGGAATTTGGCATTTAATAACCTACGATGGTTGATATGCCATAAAACCAAACAAAACCAAAGAATAATATGACTGATGGATTTTAAAGGCATTTCAATCCGTATAATGTTATTTTATGATTAGTGTATATGGAATTGAGTTCATTATACATTAAATTTTGCATTTTTGTGTGGTTTTTCTTAGATTTTCGAACACAGTTATATTTCAAGTATTTGTTGTATAGTGGTAAGGAAAAGGTACACTGTGAAATAGTTAATAGTTTATTTACTCGAGTGGTACAGTCCGAATAGTATTATAAGTCTCTGGCTGTTGGTGTTATGTCCGAATAATAAACCACCAGACAGGAAATAGGGCTGGAGTGTAGATGACGTCATGCCCCGAGGAGATGGACCTGAGAATTTGAGGATTTTGAAAATACAGTAGTTGAGATTCGAGCATTGAAGGTGCAGTTGGGTTTTCTACCATTGAGCCGTGTGGTCGAGTTTTTCGGATCTCGACCGGCAGAGATGAATTGAGATCTCAAACATCACAAGATGCGCCGCGAGTTTGGGTGGAAGGAGTATAGTATCGTTAGCAGAGGCTTTTAAGAATTGCGTCTCTCTCCCCGTGTAGTCATTGACCGAAGCCAGAAATTAATAAACCCGTTCGTATCCGAAACAAAAGACTTCGCCTGTATTTGTATATATGTTTGTATTACTGTTGTGATTGATATCATTATGGCTATACAACACTAGTTATAAGATTTCAAGTGGCTTATGATAACCCTAGTAAACTATTATGGCTTCCAGTAACAATTCTTAATAAGAATAAATTACATTTACGCATCCCTTTCGAAGACTGATAATTATATGATATAATTTTTAACAAGGTCTTAATTCGTGTATAACTCCCTGTCGCTTATATTGCATTAGATTATCCTATAGAGAGTAACCTTCCACAAAATATTCAGTTGGAAGCAGAACAGGTCAATTAATATAATAAGGCATTTAATTGTACACAATACGAGTTAAGAACTCGGTTCCTTCCCTAGACTACATAAGAGTCACATGCGTTCAAGAAACAAATAGAAAATTCCATACAGCAAAAAGATTTGAACCATTTACTCTTCTCAGATCCGGAATATAACGGAGGAAGGCCCTGTGTACTTGCTGCTGAGTAGCGAACCACCACTTCTGCTCAACTCCAAGACCTGCTTGTGGAAGAGGCGGATTATCCGGTTCACCTTGTCACGTGACCAAAATGAGTTCGTGTCGTGGGAGAGTTCCTCAAACATTATGAAAAGGGAGACCACTCCGTTTAGTCTCCCAACAATGGTTTCAATTAATTATTTCCATTTTATGATGCCACTTTTGTACACAAATAAATGGTTTCAAGTAATTAGTAATAATCCTTAGTAAGCAATTATAGCGTCAATTAACTTTTCTTAATAAAAATCGTTTACAATTATATAGCATCAAGTATGTCTATTGAATAACAATAATTTTTAAACAGATGAGACCCGAATAGATATAATCCCTCCGGGTAAGTGGAACTGGGAGTAATGGCTATAAAAGGAACATTCCACACTCCTCAGGTTTCCAGAACTAGAACCTCACCATCAGATGAATTTTAGTATCATACCCAGGACATCTACTTTAGGAGGGTCTTATACATCAGAAGTGGATCCAGTAAGCGTATCTTAAGCCCTGCTCACACAAAAACAAAGAATATGATGACCGATAAAGTTTCCTTGAGTAAACGACTTAATCATATTCCAAATGCATACCCCTAAGGGAACAATGCATCGCTTGAATCGATTAAGAAAAGAAAAATGCCAATACGTGAACGTCAGAATTATAGAATTGGTTTTAGTTTATTTGTTTTGTTTTTTTTTGTTTTTTTTTTATGAATCTCTATTTTTTCTGTAAATATTCACAATGGAATTTTACCTCAATATCTATCGTTCAGTCAAATATTTATCTATTTTTCCACATTTAAGATCCAGAGGAAAATAAACTAATGGGGAATCAAGAAATAATCATTTCATTCCATTTCTTTTTTTTTACTTTTTCCACCCTGTTTAAATTTTATTTATTCATTTGTGCGTCACGTGTGTTTTCCACCCTTCAAATCCAGTTTAGAACAGAATAATGGAGAAACAAATGATTATTGTTTTATAACATTTTTTTTCTTTGGCCTCGTGTGTAAACTTTATTCATTTATTTGTGCGTCACGAATATGAGTTTCATACCACATTAAAAATTCTCCTACCTTAAATTATTGTTGCAGAGATACTTTTTCTTCTCTTTCTGTCAGATTGTTAGCTATACGTGAAACTATGAGTAACGGATTCAACAGGAGGAACATTTTGATGTTTTAAGTTTTAAATCAATTCTCTTCTCTTAAACAATATTCACCGGATCTTGGTATTTGTCATTCGTCCCACCGACCGGACGTATGTGGTTTGATGGTTTCTTTGTTTAATGGCATATCAACTCTTTTAGGTTATTTAATGCCAAAGCCAGAAGAAGAATAAGGGTACTATTTAACCCATAGTTGGGAGGATAAGGGGGTTAATACCTTTCCCAAGGGTATTTGCCCGAAAATGAACGTAATAGGGCGACTGGAGTACGAACTCGCGTACTACGATTCCGCAGTCCATCGCTTTAACCATTACACCACGAGGACACCCCCCTCCGGACGAGTGTGACGCAAGGACATTTTAGTTGGGCCGTAACCCAGACTCGCCGGGTGGCTCCAAAAACGCCTCCGGCCCCATCAGCATTTCGCTAAAAACAAGCGACTCACGAGCCAGACGATAATGCTAGCCCCTCAAAGGCGGTTTAGAGCCTGGGGAAACCCCCACTGACGCTCGAGGATCCCGTTCAAGGCAAACGTCAACCGACTACTACTGGAACCAGGACACACCCGACCAGATCCGTGTACCGATCAACGCGGTTGACCGAGGTGTGTCCCAGTCCATTCATTGGACGTTGGTTAAGACGGATATTCATCTGTGGAGTTTTTTGGAGATTGGCGTCCAGATGTGGTCCCCAGCCACATTTGCTCTTGAAATCCGAGTATTCTTCTAATGATTTCCTTACCAACGATTGAGAGATCAGTCTTCCCTACTATTAATCTATAAATCGAAAAAGTAGATGGTTCTATGCTTTTCACAAGGACATTAGTACAGAATTGAAATAGAAAAACCTTGTCCAGAATTTGAATTACTGTCGCTTAGTCTAGAAAGAAGTTACTTACCAAATAACAGAAACTCACCAAAAAGTGAGCGGATAGAAAATGCTCCTTTAGCCATTCTTATTTCCACCGAGCAGTTCAACTCCACTCTAGTTTTGGGGTCATCAGGAGAGGATATGCACCGTTTCCTTTCTACGGTTTTATTTGCACATTGGACTCTCGCATTGACATGAGGCCCCATTATAGCATCGTATCAAATTAACGTCTAACGGCGAAATGTAAATTTTCAAACCTGCCACGCGTTATTGGAATATTATTACGCATTCGTGAGCAGGTGATACGATGGCGTTTTTATTTTGAAATATTCCACGGGACGTTTCTTTTATTCCATATCCACATTGGACAATTTTCTGTTATTTCTGTGAGGCGTTTCATACTTTTGCTTCTGTTACGCCGACTGATTCCAATTTGTCCCAGAAATTGGTACAGGGTACCTGCAACGAAACCTCTTGTTCCAATCTCCACAGCTTTAACGATAACGCTATATCCCTCCTTTTCAAGTTCTTTTTTAAGATCTTCATATTTGCTTGTTTTGTAGTCGCGGCTTTGTTCTAGTTGGCTCTCAAATGGTATTGTTAATTCTACCTTGATGACCTTTGTGTTCGCTTCGAAAATAAAACAATGTCAGGTCGCAAACGCTAATTAGATATCATTTTCGGGTAATCATTACGCCAGCCAGGGAGGTCCGCAGATACCGCCTAGTTGCCACCTAATCCAAGAAGATTTTCACCGTGTATAGCTCGATGGTAGGTTCATTTCTTTGAACCGACATATATAATACCCACCTCAGTAACAAATTTCTGTGTTGACTTAATTGACCCATGCATCATCAAGTACCGTTTAATTCTAACCAGCTCGTCCAATACACTGTTATGTCTCCAAGTGTATCTTCCATTAGCAAGAGCTGTCTTACAGGAACTCAGGACATATTCAAATGTTTGAGGTCTCTCATTACACAGGCGACAGGTTGGATCACTTTCTTTCTTCCATTTGACAAGGTTGCAGGTCATATGTAGAACGTATTAAAAAACTCAACTGGAATGGAGCAATTTGCCAAATGTCGTTCCAAGTAATATATCTTGGCAGTATCTCCACCCAGCTTGTCCATTAACCTTGTTGGGACTGTGGTACTCCCTTTATGGTTCTTTTGTTTTACTCACCATTTCTTACTTCCTGAATGACCATGTCGCGGCGATCTTAACCAATAGTTTGTGACCACCATTTCTTTTCATTCACTCCTACACCTTGTGTCCCTGTTTGAGTGAGACCAATTACTTCCTTGAAAGCTAGGTTTTCCTTCGCACTTATTATATTGTCTTTGACTTTCTACTTTCCTACTGTTTTCAACGAAGGGTTTAAGGATTTTATCACTTTATCCTTGGAGTCATCTAACATCATTTGAAGTCTGACTTTACCGGATTTGAATTCCTCCATAATCGATTTTAGTGGCAATTTCAGTTCTACTTGTCTGCAGTACATTGGAACATCAGACAAACCTGGTGGTAACCCCAACCATTTTCGGGTATATTTATTTATCTTTGCCTCTATCGTCTCAACTGCACTCGTCGAAATTTCATATACAAGAAGGGGCTATATCTTACAAAGATAACCGTTAGACTACGTGCCTCCACTTAAATATACCTAAAAAGCAAAAGCAGGAAGAAAAGGTGAAAAGATCCACTATTACAAAGAATACCGGACATTGGCATAATGGTTAGAGTGTTCGCCAATGGCCCGGGAGACCTGGGTTCAATCGCAGGTCGAGTCATACCAAAGACTTAAAAAATGGTACTTGATGCTAACTTGCTTAACATTCAGCATTATAAGGTGAGGATCAAGTGTAAAGTGGAGCAATCCAGGGAAAGGAGTAGCGCCTTCCCCTACATCTTAGTGTAGTAGCTATCGAAAACGGAGCCTTCTGGTCACCCTCGACTACGGTCGCCAACTTTACTTACTTTACTAACAAAGAAGAACGAACACTTGTACTAAATCCTAGGATACCGTGTAAGACCGATAGATTCCTTTAAATTGCTGCTCTGTAAAAGAAAAATTACAGCATTGATGGAAGTTATTCAAAAATCATGGCAAGTCTTTCCATAATACTGAAGCTAATATGTGTAACATAAAATTGTTAAAAACAGAAAGATCAAAAAAGTATCCTTCTGTCGGAAGACAAGTCTTAATTGAAAACCTATGTCAACAAACCATCTGCTTGTGTAGCAGGATGATACCTACTGTTCTCTGTTTACCAGCAAGAAACTCCCAAAATCTATCGATAATTCTGATATCTAAAAAATAAACCAAACAATTTAGATAATATAGCAAATCCTTTGTTCCATACAAAACAAAAAAGACTGACCAAATGTGGGGAGGGGTTTCTGTGGAAGAGGCTAAAATTTCTGTTTAATTTTAGCATTTAAATTCTAACATATTATTTTAATAGTAGGTGTATAAGAAATCCACATGCTTAATGATTAAAGTGTCCTCATTGTTATGTTCGATCACTTCTTTCATAATTTGATTTTGAAGTTTATATGTAAGTTTTACATGAGTTCAAGCTTAGTCAAACTTTTGCTTTATGACAATACGCAGCCACTGATTTTGAGATATGATACTTTGCCATATCCACCATATTCTCCTGATCTATCACCTACAAATTATCATTTATCTAGGTACTTTTTTACGCCCAAAAACATTCCATCCCAAAGGAGAAGTCGAAATCATATTTTAAGATTTTGAGTTATATTGAACAGACATAAGTAAAGTTAGCGACCGTAGTCGAGAGCGACCAACAAGATCCTTTTTCAATAGCTACTACACCGAGGTGTAGGGGAGGGCGCTACTCTTTTCTCTGGATGCTCCACTTTACCCTTGATACGTACCTTATATTGCTGAGTGTTAAGCAAGGAAGCATCAAGTACCATTTTAAAAGTCTTTGGCATGACGTGACCTAGGATTGAACCCATATCTCTCAAACAATTGGCGAACACTCTACCCACTGGCCCATTTGAACAGGCATAATCGAGATTAAATGCACTGATGTTCATGTATCCCATTTTTTTTCAGATTAAAGTACTATTTAAATCAAGAAATGAAATTTATTAAAAAATCTGACATTATTTTCCGAACAAATTAATATATATTTAAAATAAGGTTTGGTTTGGTGGGATTTATGGCATATCAACCATTGTAGGTTATTTAAAGCCAAATCTATTTTTATGTAAATAATCTGTTCCATTTTAATCAATTCAGTTTAGCATGAATACACAGTTTAATTGTCAAAAACATTTCTATTCTCACACTATTCAAGCAGTTATATATAACAATTCAGTTCAGTGTCAGAACAGTTTCAATATCAAAAACAGTTCAATTTCAAACAATTCAGATTAGCATAAGTACGCAGTTTAAATGTAAGTACAGTTTAATTGTGAAAAATTTCTATTTCTAGCTATTCAGATTAGTCAAGCAGTTCTAATTCAGTTAATTCAGTTTAGTATAAGTAGAGATTTTGTTTATACACAGTTAATTGTCAAAACGGTTCTATGTTAAACAATTCAGTTTAATTTGAATACAGTTTCAATGTCAGAAACCGTTCTATTTCAAATAATTCAGTTTAGCATAAACACGCAGTTTAAATGTAAGAACGATTTAATTGTCAAAAATATTTCTATTTAAAGCTGTTCAGTTTAATCAAACAATTTAGTTTAGCATAAGTATGCCGTCAGTTCTATTTAACCCATAGATAGGGCCCTATCAGGAGCTACCACGCCAGGTAAGAGTGGATCTGGGAGCAATGGTAATGAAGGGGTGCTCCGTATTCCCCATCGCCCCAGCATTATTGGAACCTCACCATCAGATTGTTTAGTGTCATATCCAGGATACTCGTTGGGGGAGGGATTTTACCCCCTGCAGAGGTGCAGTCAGTGTATTCTACAGCCCCAGCCGACTGGGCAAATATTTAAAATAACTATCATTTGATATGAATTTACTAGCCAACTATTAAATAAACGTAATGAACTAATATTTAAATGGCGCAATAAAAATAGATGTAAAAACGATGTTAATAGAAAAATTGATCATGAAAACAATAGTAGGATAAAATTTACCGATACTGGCACATTGGTTTAGTGGGTAGAGTGTTCACTAATGGTTAAGGAAACCTGGGTTCAATCCCAGGTTGCTTCATACCAAAGACGTTTAAAATGATACATGATAACTCCTTGCTTAACACTCTGCAAAATAAGGTATGTATCGAGGGTAAAGTGGAGCAATCCTGGGAAAGGAATAGCGCCCTTCCCTACACCTCGGTATAGTAGCTATTGAAAAGAGAGCCTTCTGCTCCCCCTCGACTACGGTCGTCAACTAATTATTACAAGTATTGTTGGTGATGTTATAATGGTAATAATAATAATAATAATAATAATAATAATAATAATAATAATAATAAAGCGAATGCAGCAAATTAGGACAGAAGGAGTATATTTCTAGACATGACAGGGTGAGCAAGGTTATCAACTGAGGGTTGTTGCAGAAATTTCATACGAACAAATGGTATATACATATGTCCTGGAGAATGAGACATATAAACTCCAACGGGATTTTGACTTACAAACGTATCACCTAATCTCGGCCAGAAGACCTGACCTTATAATAAGCAAAAATAAAAAAGAGAGCTTCAAAAATTGTGGACTTTGCTGTCCCGGTTGACCACAGAAAAAAATTAAAAGAAAGTGAAAAGAAAGATAAGTACCTTGACCTTGCTAGGGAATTGAAAAAAAACTGTGCAACATGAAAGTGACAATTATACTAATCGTGATTGTTGTGTTTAGTACTGTTACATAAGGATTATTTAAGGGACTGGAGGACTTGAAAATAAGAGGACGAGCGAAGACCATCCAAATAATCATATTATTGGGATCAGCTAGAATACTGAGAAGAGACCTAGATACTTGAGGAGACTTTGTGTTACTCAAACTCAAGTGAAAGACCATCAGCTGATGCTGAAATTAAAAAAAAACTCTCAGGGAGTAAAAGATAATAATAATGATAACTAGTAACGTTGACGAACATAATTGAGGGTTACCCGAAGGCTTCCCTTTCAATAGCTACTACGCTGAGGTGTAGGAGATGGTGCTATTCCCTTTCCCTGGATTGCTCAACTTTACCCTTGATTTGTACCTTATAATACTATTAAGCAAGGCGGCATCAAGTACCATTTTTAAAGTCTTTGGTATGACTCGACAAGGGATTGAACCCCGGTCTCCCGGACCATTGGCGAACAATCTAACCATTATGCCAATGGCCTGGTTATGATAATAATAATAATAATAATAATAATAATAATAATAATAATAATAATAATAATAATAAGCACTGCTAAGAACGGCCAGAAACATGAGACGAGTCCTGGAGATTTGAGGAGACTTGTTGTCACTCAAACTCCAGAGAAAGACCATCAGCTGACACTGATGTAAAAAACTCTAAAGAATAATAATTAATTAACAATAATGATAATAGATTACCAATAATCGTAATAATAGTTGTTTTATAATTATTATTATTATTATTGATATAATTTTTTATGATTATAGTCATAATTATATTAATGATTCTAACAGTAATTGGAATGGCAGTATCAAGAATAAAAAATGTTTATAAGAATATTAAGACATTATGTAAAGGCTAAATCTTACTTTTATAAAACACTAAAGAGTACTTCACTAAAGATATGTTCGATATTAGCAATAGTGTTTATCTCCACGTTTTCCATCATAAATAAATAAATTAACACAAAGAATTTTGTCTTAGAATAAAATGGTTTAGTTTACTTAAAAGATTTCAGTTTCTAAAGGTTTTGTGAGTCTTGTTGAATTATTTTTAGATACATAAGTATACATGACAATAGACATTGACATTATATCCAGTTTTGACACCAACTTCTAGCCTATATTTTTTTGTCCCCACTTTTTCTTTCTTCATTCATTCATTTTTTTTAAACGAGCAAGAATATATTGAAACCATGTTTTAATAATTATTCCTCTCCATGGCTATCTGATGAGGTTGGCTTTTCATACAGAGTGACCACCTGAAAGAAATTTATAATAGCCAAGTGGCTCTTTTCTTCCAATTGTATGAATTTGTTCTGTATGAAATAGATAAATTTATATATCAATTATCATACATAGAGCACTCCTGGAGATTTATAAAAAAATTCTTATATATTCTCAAGTCAAATCATTCCCAACTCATTTTCTTTGAATATATATATATATATATATATATATATATATATATATATATATATATATATATATAGTACGCAAAATAAACTGAAAACAAAGTTCTAAAAATATATTTTATTAATTTGAAATGTTATGAGAACTATATATTTTTTATTAACGTAATTTCTCCGACCTTTCTTTCTGATATTCTTCTATATTGAATCACTCGACGTTTGCTATGGGTGTCCTCGTGGTGTAATGGTTAAAGCGATGGACTGCCGAATCGTAGTAAGTGAATTCGTGCTCCAGCCGCGCTATTACGTTCACTTTGGAGCAAAAAACCTTGGGAAAGGTATGAACCCCCTTATCCTCCCAGCTATGGGTTAAATAGTACCACTACCGTTTTTCTAGGAGAATGTCTTTGTCATTAAATAATTTACAAAGGTTTTTATGTCATTAAACAAAGAAACCAAATCTACTTTTACTTTATCATTAAAAATATATTAGATTACTTTATAGGATTTAATCGACTAAAAATGTTGAGGACTCATTAATCACTGACTTTTCTAGCATTCCACCAATTTTAACAGTATTATAACGCTAAATAATAAAAGGTTGATGCATGTGTGTTTGCTTTTCTGTATATTTAAATTTACAGAAAAAAAAAAAATTAAGCAGTTCTTAGTTGCAATTCCAATCATCATCATCATCATGTCGTGCCGCTAGCACGGATATCCCTGACCCTCTGTCGCCACTTCTCCCTATCGTTCATCGCCTCTGGCAGGTCTTCAGAGCTACATCCCGTATCCTCACATAGCTGCTGTATGTATGTTCGAGTTAGTCGTCCTGCTTTTGTCTGGCCATATGTGGGGGTCCATTGGAGTACATCACTTATGAACTCGTCCCTGCTTCTCCAGCAGTGTCCTGCATGTCTGGTTCGTCTAACTTGGATAGTTTTCGTGATAGGAGGCAGGTGTCCGTATAGTTGGTGCTTTGTGGAGTGTTGCCGCTAGGACTTGTTCAATGTTGCTCGCAGCATTCTTGTGTAATTGCCGTCTAGCTTCTCCAGCCGTTTTGTTAGCGTCCAAGTAGTGCATCCATACTGCAGTATCGATACGACCGCTGCCTGGAAGAAACTGCGTTTCATTTTATCGGTCAGGTCAGATTTCCATCTGATCGATAGCCTATCGAAGCTGTAGTGTCATATTTCCGTAAAAGTTTGGTAAAGAGCAGTTAGCAGTGACATTCATACGACTAATTTAAGAAAAAGGGAATTGGTGTGTATTCAGTATTGATTTATTAACTCTGTTCGGCTGCTGACTCGTGTAATATAAACCAATGTCCATAGGTATCAGGTTTCACTTACATTGAATCTTTAATTCTTTCTCTTTCGTGTGACGCACCTTGGGAAGATGTAGATTGCTTCCAACCTAGTTACAAACGTTACAATATATAGACAATAACAGCAACCGCAGTGAATGCCTCAAACTTCAACTTCTGTGATTAGAAATGTAAATATTGAATCCTCCTGAGCCGAAATATGGAACAACTCGATCTATAAACCTGTCTCGGTAATATTATTGATTATTTACTATTGATTAGTTTAAAACATAAAAAATTGGTACGCTTCATTGATTTTAAGTATAAAAACAATGCAAAACACACATACGTTTGCCAAAATATATACATATCTACGTATGCTCGATGTTTGCCCATTTGTGTACACAAAAATGCACATTCAAGGATCAACCAAATTGTCCAGGAGCTTAAGGCGTAAAATGGCGTCCTCGAAGAGAGAGAAAAATGCAAAAAAAATTTATTTATCTATTTTCTAGTGGAGGGATTCCGAGTGGAATATGAATAATTCGGCGAGACAAGGAAACCGCTGGACAAAGTGACAGATTAGCTGGAATAATGGAAATTTTATATACTGAAAGCGATTATCCATACGTTCCTGCGTTAACATTAGCACTTGCTGATATCGGCTACCTCGTTTTTTACCCTAGTTTACGACGATGCCTCAGTTACGCCTTTAAATGCGTTTTAGTAGGTACTAACTCATATCACATCTTAAAGGTTGATATGCCATAAAACAACGAAACCAAACCTCCTCGAAAAAAGAGGTGTCCTGAGTATGGTACTAAAGTGGATCTATGTGTTGTATACTACAGCCGTTTCTTGATGAACAACGAAGAACACGTATATATAAAAATATAAGATTATATTTTTATTCTTGACGATGATACTTGTGTGGAGCAGAAGAGCAATCGCACAAACTAAGGGGTCGTCAGGAGTCGGAAGAGCCAGTGAACAACTGATTTTAGCCAAAATTCTGGAACTCATATAGTCTACAACTCCCACGTGACCTGCAGCGATTCCACTTCTTCATTGGTTATTTTTACGCCCACGTCTCACTTCTTTGTTTTCCATTGGTTACTGTTCACGTCTATGTGTTGCTTGTTCCCCATTGGCTACTTGCCCAAGCCAACTTCTATGGGCAGACATATCTTCCACCATTCACCGAGTTCAACTATGTCCTTAGGTCAAGGTGATATTCCGATAATCACCTTGTTGATATTATCTTCGGCGGGATGAAGCTTTCAACAACATCCACCGATACACAACAACTGCAGGACATGATGAAATTCCGGTAATCACTTTGTTGATATTATATTCGGCCAAATGAAGCTGTCAACAACGTCCGCTGTGTTGAACACCTGCAAGTCACGTTAATATATAACACGTGCTGAGGCTCCGTTTCTGGAGATTTGGAGAGTCTATAGTACCCTCTTCAATTATATCACTTCAAGATCAAATCTGACCCGCAGTGGTAGAACTTGTAAGGGTCTCATCTATGGGTCAAATAGATCTGTTACAATTATTTGTATTTGATACGACTATGTGCCAAAAAAGTAAACACCCAGCAAGCCCACAGGGCACATGGCTGCGTAACACAACTTTGATTAGTAAAGCGAGTAGAGTGTTCGGCAATCGTCCGAGAGACGGGGGTTCAATCCGAGGTTTAGTCATACCAAAGACTCAAAAATGGTACTTGATACCACCTTCCTTAACACTCAGCATTTTAAGGTAAGGATGAAGGGTAAGTGGAGCAATCCAAAGAATGGAGTACCACCCTTCCTTACATCACGGTGTTGTAGCTACTGAAAACGGAGCTTTTGGGTTATTAAGGTCGCCAACTTTACTTACTTTCAACTTTGATTATGATTTTTAAACGGGTCTATTTTACCTATAGAGAGGACCCAAACAGTTACTATGAATCCGGCCCAGAGTAGACCTGGAAGTAATGACAATAAAAGAGTACTTAAAACTCTCCCGATCTCCAGAAGTGGTGCTTCCCTATCAGATGAAGTTTACCTTTGGTTTCTTTGTTTAATGGCATATCAACCATTGTACATTATTTTATTCTAAGTCTATCCTTCTAGAAGGACAGTAGTGGTACCAATCAAGTTAGAGTTGATTTAATCAAAGGGTTCATGCCTTTCCTAGTAGTGTAGATCCGAAAAAGAAAGTAAAAACACGACTGGAATTCAAACACACTTACTACAGGGATTTCACTCAACAATTGACGTTTAAAAAGCAAACAAGAATTTTACTATTAAATAGGCTTAGCTTCATATTGTTACATAGCAGAGAAAGAGAACAACGGTAATATACAAAAATATAATGAGTTTCTTTTTTCCCTTGATTATCCGAAATATACAAATAGGTGGTGTGAGAGTCGAAGATGGCTGAGCCTGTCCACGTACAGTGAAACCTGTTCTCTTCTTTCTCTACTTCCACAAGACTGGTACAAAGCTACCTCAAGACATCGAACCATCTTAGTTCCTCCTCGCTTCGCAACCCTGGACAGACTGGTCCAAGGCCAGACTCCAGAGTGACGTGACGTCTAATTGATGCCTTCTGCAACCTTTTCTTCTCTACTCGTCTGTGTTGTTTATAAAATATTCTCGACACCTACCCAAATTCTTCTGGTCAAACCTCCAGTCTGCCACCTACGTGTTGCGCGTGAACACACTACCCATGTCATTTACGTGGCACTTCCGCTGGGGTACACCTGCGTCATGTTTACTTCAGGAAACATGTCTATTTTTTTTTGTTTCAGCATGACAAATGGCGCAGTATATCAAAAGGGAACTTCAAATCAACATCCAACAATATAACACATGACCTAAGACAACTATTAGGATCTAATTAGAGAGGTTAAAATATAGGTTTTTGTAGGAAAATCGTTTATTAGTCAGTTATATCAGACTAGCTGAAAAAAGAGAATATGCCTTGCCGGTGAATTTGATAGTTTTAGATATATGTTGCTTACTTGGCTGCTTTAGAATATGAAACGACCAAAAGCTACAAAAATTAGATGAGACAAACTAGCAAATGTACGTCTTTTTATGGCTTTTTACCGTGATATCATTTAAAAAAAATTTTATATCCTTTTTAACGTTTCATTCAACTCCAAATTGGCCCAGCTGGATGGGGCCGCAAAATACACGGATTGCATCTCTGCAGATGAGTAAGACTTCCCCAGCGACTGTCAAGCTTTATGGAATGCAAAGTACCACTTTAGTGCCATCGCTACCAGATCCTCTCCGGCCCGAAATGATAGCACCTAACAGGATCCTTTTTATGGGTTAAATAGAACTAAACTGTGTACTTATGCTAAAATGAATTGTTTGAAATAGGATTTTTTTATACATCTAACTATATGAAAACACAAAACTGTACTCATGCTAAACTGAATAGTTTGAAAAAGAACTGTTTATATCAATAAAAATGGATTTGGCATTAAATAACATACAATGGTTTATTTGCCATAAGACCAAACCAAACCAAACCAAACCAAAAAGCAAACCTACTCTGAACACCAAACATATGTCATTACAGCTGTTAAATTCACATATAAATTCCATACACTAATTGCATGGAACTGACATAAAATAAAAATCTTCATCAATTTTTATAAATTTTTTATGTATTACTGAGTATTTTCTTTTTCTTTTTTTTTGTATTTTTTGAGATGCATTTCCAGGAGGAAATATGGTTATAGTCATACCCTTGGGAAAGGTATGAATCCAAAAATCCCCCCTCTAGCTATGGGTAAATAGTAGGGTAGACTAGGTTCTTCAGCCTTGATGAGGCAACTAATGTAGGAGAAGAAAACTCTGAATTCAAACCTGTTAAACTCCGCTTAAAAATGTCCCTTGTGTCATATCCTGCCCGAGCGGAGAGGTTGGTAAATATGGTTATCATCATTGTTAAAGACTTTTACAGACAAATATCTCTATCATTTTCTTCTCTGACATAGTGCTTCTAGCGAGGATTTCTCAGATCAGTACAGACGCACTTAGTGTAACGGTTATCATCGTAGAAAATTAAATCGGTTGACCCGACTTCAAATCCAGGACGAAGCCTTTCACGTCCCACTAATGGTCTTGAGAACAGCTCGGAACTATCCCTAAACCTGTAATAAATAGTAGGGAGACTGGGTTCTTTAGCTTTGGTGAGGCAACAATTTAGGAGAAGAAAAACTGTGAATTTAAACCAGCTTTACTCCGCTTTAAATGATCTTGTGTCACATTTAACTCATGACAGCGTGGGGAAAAAATACAGAATGCAACTTGAAAGGTAGCCATGAGCCCAGTAAAAGCCAAAATAAGTGAATCGATCAGATGATATGGCAAAAAAAAAAAAATCTAACATTTGTACACTAAGAATATGGGATAGGAATTACGGTAAGATTATTTGGACAGCTACCAGCTGGAAAGCACCCCTTTTAGAAAAGAAATTAGAAAACTCTCGGCGATCGAAACTCAATTTTCCTCCTAGAATTGTTTCAGGGCTGAAGTCGTATTCGGAAACCTTTGGGGATTCTTAAACTAGTTTCTCTATTTTATCCAACTTTAAGAGTGGCGTTTTTGTCAATGGCTTTTCGTCACGTTCACTGTTCTTTCTAGAGATTTGAACAGGCTAATTTTTTCCACATACCGTTCTGTTTTATTCCTAGGACATAGATGAACTCCTGTGCTTATTAAACCAACAGTGTGTTTACCTATACTAGAAAAAGAAACAGACTTTTAAGATTTAAAAGGGTTAACTGCGTATGGCACAAGACCTAAAACAAACGTAAGGTTCTGAACTATCAGGCTCTTTTGAAGTGGGTAAGGACAAACTCATATTCGATACGCTCCAATGGATCCCTTCACACAGAAGAGCAAGTGCTGTACAACAGCCAGAGCTTATCTACAACAGCTCTGTATGGACACAGAATGTAGCCTGGAAGACATACCGGAAGTGATGGACGATAGAGACGAGTGGTGAGAGAGGATCAAGGAAATCCGTGCTAACAGCAACATTTCGATCCCGACTTTGAGTGTCCTGCGTGTCTAGCCACACGGAAGAGTTCTAACCGAACGAAACAGTCTGTTTGTGGATGACAATATATACGCTCCACCATGGAGGTTGAGCACTCTGGCGAAGAAATTTTCGGCTGCCACTCGCATAATGCAAAGCTTTTCGAAAGAATTGAGCACTCTGGTAGCCGATAGAGTATAAAAATGTAAACAAACAGACGCTGCTGCAGCTGTTGCTACATAATACCTTAAAAATTCCCATAGCCAACATGGTAAGCTTGCTGGCCGAGCGGTCTGAAACTAAATCTAACGTAAAGTGGGACGGGTTTCGATCCCGGCTTCGGGTGTCCTACGTGTCCAGCCACTGAAGAGTTTTGATAGAACGAAACAGTCTGTCGGTGGATCACGATATATATATATATAAAGTTGATGACTGTAGTCGAGGGTGATCCTAAGGCTCCTCTTTCATTTGCTAATACATCAAGATGTAGTGGAGGGCGCTACTCCTTTCCCTGGATAGATCCATTTTAACCTTTATCCGTATCTTATGAGGCTGTGTTAAGCAAGAAGGCATCAAGTACTATTTTTTTAATCTTCAGTATAACTCAACCTAGAATTAAACCCCGGTCTCCCAAACTCCTTTAGAATAGCCTAATGGATTATAAACTCATTGGAAGTGCCTGTGGTGTAACAGATATCGTCGTTGGAAATGGACACGGTCATCCAAGTTCAAATCCTGGTAGAGCTAATACCCTAGAGAAAGGTATGAGTCTAATCATTCTTTCTCAATTATGGGATAAATAGTAGGGCAGACTAAGCCCTTTAACAGTGATATGACAAAGAGAAACAAAAAATTCATTTCAACCAGTTAAATTCAGTTTAAAAACTGACCTTGTGACGCATCCTGATCTTACGGAGAGATTGGGTGAACCCCCCTATATATATATATATATATATATATATATGTATATATATATATATATATAAGACTCTGGGTTAACGGGCCGTTCAGAATGGCTTTAATACTTTGATGGAAAAGAAGCTGATGTAGATTTTAGAAAAATAAAGAAAATACATTGTGAATATATCATAGCGTAATGGGTTTTCGACAGGAGTGTATAAAGAATCATGTTGTTTATATTATCACCGATTTTTTGTTATGAACATTTTTGTTGTAGAAAACGAATGTACCATGTGGTTGATAAAAGAAAGTGTCAACATAGCGGAATCATTCGCTCACAGAGAGAATTGTGCAAATAATTATATGACACTTCAAAGTCATTGTTACAAAAAATAATTTACGCTTGTTTGGTGAAAAGGGAATACTCAAAGAAAGAAAATTATGAAAACAAAGTTTTGAAACTTCTAGGTTAGCCGTCCTGATTAAAGCGAATTTTCCTTGCAAAATTTTGCCATGGAATTCAGTGAGAGTTAATGGCCCTTTGAAGTCAACACTCCACACCGACTCTGACCGAGTAACGAATATACATAATTCAAACCGAAAGTGAAACGAGATCAAGACGAGATTGAAAGTGTGAATTTTAAATGCAATAATAACTGTGTTTAGCAGGAGGGTTGACAAAATACCTCCACAGCCCTGAATAGAGAAAATAAGGAAGCCGTCCAAATACGACGCAGTGAAGAAAAACTTACGTAACCGCCGTAAATATTGCCTTGTACCAAACTGCTTGCGTTGAGGATAAGCTGGTCTGAGGTGAATACCTTACGGTCTCTAAAATAATATACAATTATGTAAGAACGCTGAATATAAAAACGATTGAATGATATTTTCTTTATGTATACTAAATATTGTTCCTGTAGTTGGATCCCATCTGTTGGACACATAGATCTGTTTGAAAATTATTAGTATTATTCACATTCATAGCGTCCATTTTACATATTGGTGTGACCTTAACAGGTTTCCCTTTTCTATTTAATGACATATCAAAATTCGCGGAATACTTAAAGTCAAAACCATTCACATTGGAGAATAGTCGTAGTGCTGTTGTGCTTTGTTCCTGGGCGTAGATACTTTTCTTACGTAATCACGCCGTGGCATTTGTTTCTCCGCAAATAGCGTTTGATTCGTAGTCCGGATCTTAAAAGCAATGTGGGCTGTAACGAATATTTATTATCCCAAAATAATTCCATATTGGTACATTCAACGGATTGAGTGTAGAGTATCCTCTGTTTGTGACAAGGCGACGGTTCCGTCAATTACATATATATATATATATATACAAAAAAGTCTCTAAAGGCTTTTTTGTACAAGCATTTAAAATTGTCGAAGACTCTTGAAAATTCAGTAAGTTATTGCTATAAATCTTATGAGATAACTGACCAATTCTTATGATTTCAGGTTAAATTCAACAGATACAGCAGCTATTGGAATACATCCTACTAAAGCCTGATTGTCACAGCTGGTGAATTTCAAAAATGCAATCTGGATGTGACGACATTATAGAAGAACAATATGCAATAAAATTCTGTTTTAAACTTGGAAAAATGCCACAGAAACGTATGGAATGCTTCAGACTGCTTTTGGTCATCTTGCACGAATCAAGCATCAGTTTTTGAGTGGCTTAAGAGAATCAAGGAAGGCAGGGAGTCTGTGAGGGATAATGAAAGGTATGGGAGGAGTAAGGAAGTCAATACACCAGAGTTGATTGGCCAAAGGGTTAGGGTTACTATGTTTAGGTTTTAAGGGAGTTCAGGAAGAGATTCCTAGGGAAGAGGCCAGCACTCTTCAAATCGGTTCAGTGGCATTTCCACCAGGACAATGTACCAGTCCACCACTTCATTCTTGTCACAGACTTCCTCACCCTCCCAATAATCCAGACCTTGCTCCCTGTGACCTTTGCTTACTTCCTAAGCTCAAGGGCTGTCGTTATGAGACAATTGAGGCGATGAAAGAGACTGTGATGAAGGTCATTGACACGCTCGCACAAGAGGACTTCCACGGAGCCTTCCAGAAGTTGTTGGATCGGTACAACAAGTGCATTGCAGCCGTAGGAGATTACTTAGAAGAGGACTAGAGTTTCACGTGTGTACTATCAATAAAAGTACCCATACGAAAAAAGTCTGGAAACTTATCTAATGATCCTCGTATATATATAGCGCAGTAGCTAACTTGTGGGACTGGGACAATGTTGTTAGCGGTTTCGAACTTGACTCGTGCTATTACGCTGACTTTCTGACTAATGCTCTTGGAAAAGGTATTAATCTCTTTACCCCTCTAGTTATGGGTTCAACAGTACTATGACTTTTTTCTACGAAGATGGCTTTTGGTTTAAATAACCCACGAATGTTGATATACTACTTAACTGAAAAGTGATACCTTTCAAGGCACCACCGATGGGTTTAATGGTTGCAATGTATGTGAATAATTCTAAGAATTTTCAAACAGATCTATGTGACCAACAGATGAGACCCAAAGATGTACGGTTACATCCGGTGAGTGTGGACTTAGAACTAAAGACAATGAAGGGATACTTCAGTGCTACGCAGACCGGATGACCTGGAGCATCAGCGGTTTAGAATAACCTCCTTTTGAGTGGCGGGGGATCTTACCTCTCCACAGGATTTACTTTCAGCGATTTCTAATTCCCACTGAGAGCAAATGACTTTGGAAATCAGACCTGACCGATAAAATGAAACGCAGTTTCTTCCAGGCAGCGGTTGTGTCAATACTACTGTATGGATCTACTACTTGAACGCTAACTAAACGGCTGGAGAAGAAGCTAGACGGCAATTACACAAGAATGTTTCGAGCAATATTGAACAAGTCCTGGCGGCAACACCCAACAAAGCACCAACTATACGGCCACCTGCCTCCCATCACGAAAACTATCCAAGTTAGACCAACCAGACTTGCAGTACACTGCTGGAGAAGCAAGGACGAGCTCATAAGTGATATACTCCTATGGACCCCCACATATGGCCGAGTAAAAACAGGACGACCAGCTCGAACATACATACAGCAGCAATGTGAGGATACGGGATGTAGCCCTGAAGTCCTTCCAGAGGCGATGAACGATAGGGAGAAGTAGCGAGAGAGGGTTAGGGATATCCGTGCTAGCGGCACGACATGATGATGATGATGATGATCAAATTACATTGTCAGAGGACATATTTTTTGATGAAGAAATTTCAATTATTATTATCATTTTTATTATTATGATCATTACAATTATTATTAAGAATCAGAATATGCATTCAGCATCACGTAAGTCATGCTGAGAGGGGGGCTGTGGGTAGAAGATATGTATTGATGCTTTTTTTCAAGACCACAACGGACTTGTACAAGATGACATTTTCCACAAAGGATAGCAAATTTAGAATTTGCTAAAATAAAATGACAAACTTACAAAGAAAAACAATTTTAAACTTTATCATATCATAGATTCGATAAGTTTCACCAAAATGTTAATCTTTAATCAGTTTGAATGATCTTAAAATTAATTCTAAATAAAATTAACATTTAGCAAAGGGTCATTGAAAAAATATTAAGTCTCACCCTGATTTTTGATTTCTTACACATATCATATCTTTGAATGATCTTCACCTGCTCAGTAAATAATAGAGAAAGCTGAAAAAGTTTTTCTAGTTTTAGAAGATGTGATAGCGTGTTGGCATAACAAAAATGTGGTCCACTTTGCTGGAAGTGCAGAATTCACCGACTGCATCACAGCAAAGTAGTAAGATAGCCCCAAAGGTTGTCGTGTATATGATAGTAACAAATTTTATGGTGAGTCTCCAGTAATACTGAAGATTTGGGGAATCCTGAGTACCCTTCTATTACCATTGCTCCCAGGTCCACTCGGGCCCGGAATGGTAGCACTTAATAGGGTCTATCTATCGGTCAAAAGGAACTAAACTGTGTAATTATGCTAAACTGAATTTTCGGAAATTGATTGGTTTTACATTTAACTGTGTGTTTATACTGTGTACTTATGATAAACTGAATTGTTTGAAATAGAACTGTTTGGACGTTTAACTGTGTGTAAACAAAAAAACTGTTTTTACACTAAACTGAATTATTTGAAACAGAACTGTCTATTTGTATAAAAATGGATTTGATGTTAAATAACCTGCATTGGTTGATAAAACCAAATCAAACCAAACCAAACCAAACTACTAAAATGTTAACCTATAGCTTTTTTACTTGTGGCTTTAAACTTGTTGAACGACTCTTGTTGCAACGTGTATAGGGATTCAAAACAAACGTAACACACGTTTCCATACTAATTTGTCTGTGAGATACGGATAAAGGCAGAATGGTATATATATATATATATATATATATATATATATATATATATAAAACCATGAGGCATTTTTATCTAAAAGCTAAAAGAAAGACAAGATGAACAATATATCAGCTTTTAATAAGCTGTTTTTTAAAACTTTCAAAATATTCGATATCCGTTTCTTAAAATATCGAAATAATTGTGGCTGTCTTGGGTTGTGTTATATTTACACAAAAATCAATATAGAGGTATGTGCTAGGAACAACGTTTAGAGATAAAAGAAGATCAACGTGGATCAGAGGGCAGATTATATTGAGACATTATACAACAAAAATTGAAGAAGACAGTAGACATAGAGAGAAATGACGATAACGAATAGAGTAAAGGTTTGCAAGAATTGTGCTCAAGAAATATCAAGCGTTTTATGAAAAAAAAAACTGACTGGCGATGAAGAGAACAGGTAGTGGAGTTTGCTGGTAAGACATGGTCGACAATCAACGCGGCCATGAAAAACATCGGAAAAAGCCTTCGTGTAGCAGTATACTTGATTATATTTGTAGTAAACAAAGGTGCAAATTATTGATAAAAACACCGATTGACAAATTAATATATTTTTTTTTCTTTAAATTGAGGGAAAATTTTGTTGAAAAATTAAAGTTACAAAGTATTTTTGTAAGACAGGATAATATTAAACAGATTAATTAATGTTTCAAGAAAGAAAAGGTTCGTATAGCAATCTGCTTTGTCTTGGCCTTATCAATATTTTGTGAGTGTAAAAGATATTTGTGCGAATATATCACTATGTAAGAGAGACTATATATTAATCAATGTCATGTTAGTTAAAAATATAAAATTGAAGTAGCTGTGGAAACAAGATTCTCAAAAAAGTTAGACCAACTAGGCGACGCTGGAATCAAATTCCAACTTGAAGAAAAAAATGTTAGATTTTCACTCAGAAAAAAATAAAAACAAAAACTTTTGAGTTGGCTACAGAATAAATCTGTCAAACCTACTCATGATGTATTTATTTTATCACTATTCAAAAGTAGATTTTCAAGAAAGTTGATGATCTATCTATGGTTCGAATTGGTTAAAAAATGTATTTTTAACAAATTAAGAGGGAAAAGATTCCTCCACTTATTTTGGGTTTTGTTCCGTCAAATTTTTTAGTGGAAAGTCAAATATCGTCGTCTTGAAGTCTAAAAATGCTCAAACAAGCGCGTAAACGCTGATCAGACAAGAAATGCAACCATATACATAAAAAATACGGGTTCTCGAGGGTTTTTTTTCACAGAAACTAACACTTTTTTTTTTTGGTATGGCAATCAGTTGATCGATCTCTCTCTCTCTCTCTCCCTCTCTCTCTCTCTCTCTCTCTCTCAATCTATCAATCTATCTACCTATCCATCTATCTCTCTCTCTCTCTCTCTCTCTCTCACACACACACACACACACATGTATATACATATATAATATTTTACTACTTTTAGAACTGCTCTGACATTATAGCATTTAAAACTCTTAATACAAAAGGTTTTCTTTATTAAAGTTCTTCTATCACCACACACACACACACACACACACATATATATGTGTTATACACACGCACACAAACATATATATATGTATGTGTGTGTGATAGTGAAATTACTGTAATAGTCTTGACTAAAATCTTTATTAGAATAGTGTTCAAAATGTGTCTCAACAGAGCGACAAATAAAAAAGTTTACAATTTTGACACGATATTCCACCGTTTGGCATTGGAAAAGATGAAACTTAATGTGACTGTGTTAATTTTGATTCTCTCTCATTCTCTCTCTCTCTCTCTATATATATATATATATATATATAGAGAGAGAGAGAGAGAGACAAACAGACTGACTGACTGAGAGGGAGAGAAAGTTTGATCGTCCCATAACAAGAAACTATCAGTCACAAAGTGTCGTAGACTTAGTACCCTTAATATCCGAAATTAGATATATTTGCTCTTCCCAGATATTGTGTACATATTATTAATTAAAATACTAAACTACATATACATATTACAACAGAATGTGGATGTCACTATCTCATTTGGTGGATTTATGGCAGACCGAATGCGGTATAATTTAGAGGGTGGTCAATATCTGTGAAAGAGCTATCATATAGTATAATGATAAATAAATATATATCATTTTTATATCAATTTGATATATATCAAGTTTATATTTAAATACATTAAATAGATATAATAACAAATATATATATATATATATATATATATATATATATATATATATAATAATTCAAGCCAAGAATTAATACCTCGTAACCAAAAGACAAAAGAGCATCTTTTGTTGCCATTACTCCGAAGTCCACCTTAAGCCAGAAAAATTTTATTTCTTGTGGTCACATTTACAGGTCAAATGGATTTGTTTGCGATCCTAAACAAATCTTCTGCGAAGAAACTAATCTTTTTTAGTGAGATTGAATGAATATGATAATACGGTAGATTAGCCAATTTAAAAAAAATCTCACTTATGATTATGTATGAAACAAGAAACCATTAAGACACATATAAAACATATATAAAAGAGAGTACTATTCCTGTTTGAATATTTTCTCCAACTTGAATGATTAGGAGGTTTTTGGGGTTTATGGCATATCAACCTTTGTAAATTATCTAATGCCAAGTCCATTTTTATACAAATAATCTGTTCTATTTCAAACAATACAGTTTAGACTGAGTACACATTTCAATTGTCAAAAACATGTCTATTTCAAGATATTCAGTTTAGTCACACAGTTCTAATTAAAGTATAGCTTTGGTTTACACACAGTTAAATTTCAAAAGAGTTCTATTTTAAAATTCTGTTTAGCGTAGATACAGTTTCAATGTCAAAAACAGTTCCATTTTTAAAAATTCAGTTTAGCATAAGTATGCAGTTTAAATGTAAGTATAAAGGTTAATTATCAGAAACATTTCTATTTCAATCTATTCAGTTTCATTAAACAGTTCTAATTCAAACAATTCAGTTTAGTATAAGAACGCATTTAAGTTCTATTTGACTGATAGTGCTACTACTAGAGGGCAAAGTGGCCCTGGGAGCTATAGCAATGAAGGGGTGCTCCTCGTTCCCCCAAACTCCAGCATTATTGGAACCTCACAATTAGATTGGTTTGTGTCATATCTAGGACACTCGTTGAGGGCTTCTTATCTGTAGAAGTGTAGTCAGTGTATTCTAAAGCCCCAACTGACTGGGCGATAACTTGAATGGAACGGAACCGAAATCTACTAATACTTCAAAACGATCAAAACACCCAACGTCAAACAAATTACCATTTGGCGCCAATTTGAGCAAAATGCAGCGACGAATCTTTTTAGAAATGGAAAAATGGTCTGAAGTCATTTATTATTCAATAGTATGCATTATCTGTAATTGCGATGAAATAAAACATGTGTAATTTCTTCTAATGCAAAGGATTTATGGGGAAAATAGATTTGATTAAGAGAAAGAATTTAAAAAGAAATACTAAAAGACAGAGAGAAAGAGAGAAAGAAAGAAAGAAAGAATACATGAGGGTAGCGAATATACATACGAGATGAGCAGAGGACGTGACAAAAAAAAAAAAAAATGAAACAAAAACAAACAAGCCAACAGAAAGGGTAGATGTCCTCTGTGTTATCTAACACAACACTCGTAAATTTATTTGCTATCACCTATATACATAAAACGAAGTTCCAAAGCACACACGAAGATACACTCGACTACAAGAAAAAAAAGAAAAGGCTTTTGGGGGGGAAAGAATCTTGAGCACAGATATAAAAGCGATGAAAAGCAATTTAATATACTACTAGAGTGTGTAAAGCACTTCTGGTTGTAAAATGGTTTGCGAGTTAGACAAGCAAAACTCAACGAGTGAGTTCAAGTCTGATTGGGTGCCCCATTCATGTGGGCTTGTACCACGTCTAAGCAAAAAGCTTAGTAAATTTATAATACGAGGGTGAGTCAAACGTTTTCCACTGTTTTAGTAATATGATGTATAATTCACCGGCGCCCGATGTTTTTGCTGAAGTTATAAAGGTGGCAAAGAAAACTGGACTATGAGATTCTGAGCTCGCCTGATACTCTCTGTATTTGGAGCATAGCGTAGGAATCCACCGTTTTATGTCTACCCGATCTTGCCTGATTGTCGAGATTCTTGCAACTTAAGCGAAATCCATGAACGTTCTGGTTATTGCTCTATGATAAATTGCGCCTTCGCCTTTGTACAACACACAATTTTTGTAGCTTTCACGACACTCTGACTCAGTTCGATCTCGAAAAGGATACGTTCATAAATTAAACCACGTTCCCCATTGATGTTTGTGGCTTTCAAAACGCACAAAGAGTGAAGAAATGCACAATGTATCAGAATTACCAGGATACAATCCACTAGACCGGTAATATTTCAAGGCTTTAACTGCTTCGGTCATGTTATATACACGTATCAAACAGGGGCGTAAGAAAATATTGCCAAACGTTTGCCTCACCATCGTAATATACAAAAAAAAAAATGCAACTCTTTAGTAAATATTCAAAAAAGAAAAAAATCCGCCTAAAATTCAATAAATCTCCATATATTTTCAGTAAAATGAAGACTAACTTTATTTTTTGCCCAAAGAAAATTAGTCGATAAATATATTTAAAATTAAGTAAAATGTCATTAAAATAAATTACCGCTTGCAGCCAATACTGATTTCTGTCTATTAACACAACTGTGCTGAAGTGAATTTTAATCTGCTCGATACAAACGCGATGAAATCAAAAAGATCCGATCAGTTTGCCAAATAATACAAAATTGGAGAGTAATTGTGAGACAGCCATATGTCAGCCTATTCGTTTGTTTCACTGTATCTATCAATCATATATCTTATTATGTTTGAGTATATATATATATATATATATATATATATATATATATATATATATTGTCATCCAGAAACTGACTGTATCGTTGTATCACAAGTATTCAGTGTGGCTAGACATATAGGACGCTTGAAGCTGGGATCGACACCCACCCAACTTTACGTTAGACTTAGTATCAGACCGCTCGGGCAACAAGCGTAGCACGTCAGCTAGGGAAATATAAAATATTAAGTAGTAGCGTTCGTTTGTTTACATTTTACAACTCATCGGAATCCAGAGTGCTCAATTTGTTCGAATAGCTTTGCTTTATGTGAGCGGCAGCTGTAAAATTCTTCGCCAGAGTGCTCAACCCCCATATATATATATATATATATATATATATATATATATATATATATATATATGTGTGTGTGTGTATATATTTGTATGTGTATGTGTGTGTGGGGTAATTTTTGTGGTAGGTCTAAAGAGAGAAAGAAATATTTAAAAATGAGTTGGTCCACAGATTTGTTTTATTTTCAGGATTTTTTTTTTGTTCTTACATACGTGTATGTTTTCAGCTTGTTGCTTTCGTCGGAAAATATATACGGCACAAGACACTGTTAATAGAGTACTCATTGAGACTCACTAGTGTTAGCAGTTTGAATGGTCTTCAGTTGGTTATGGGTTTATATAGTGATCAATCATCTCTTTTTCTTAGAGTGTATTTACCTTAAACTGCATTACCTCTCATTTGTCTTTGATAGATTTTTTTTATTGTGTGTGTGTGTGTATGTGTGTGTGTGTTGGAGTTGTTTCGGATTTCAGTTACATTTTTTTCTCTGTGTGTGTCTGAATGTGTGTCTTGAGATCTTTTTTATGTGTGCATGTGTGGTAGAATGGTTTGAAATTTACTGGTAATTATTTTTTACTAATAATTTTTGTGTGTCTGTATGATTCATGTTTTATTCAACTTTGCTTTATATTCATCTCTATTTTCCCCTTTATTTGAAGTAGCGTATAGTCTTTAGTTTGGTAAATGGGTATAATTTTAAATTCGCCTTAACTACATTCGTATAGGTATTTCGATATTCGTTGTCTTATATTCTCGTAGCCCAGTCGGCTACAGCTGTACAATACTCCAACTGCATGTCTGCGGAGGGGTAACGCCTGGATATGACACTAAACAATTGATGGTGAGGCTTCAGTAATGCTGGAGCTTTGGGGAATGCGGACTAATCTTCATTGCCATTTCACCCAGGTCCACTCTGGCTCGGAGTGGTAGCACCTGATAAGGTTCTATCTATCGGTCAAATAGAATTTTTTGACATTTAAACAGAGCAAACAAAAGACTTACGTTAAATTGAATTGTTTTAAATAAGACTTTGATCATTTAACTGTGTATAAAAAAAGACTGATGTTTAATTGAATTGTTAGTGATACATAGCAATACTTGGAACTATCTGAATTTTTTAACTTATGAGTACAAATGATATACGAGCTGCCTTCAATAAATATCCAGACTTTTTTCGTATAGGCATTTAAAATTATCGTAGACTTTTGAATATTCAGTATGTTATTACTATACATCTTTTGAGGTGACTGACCAATTTTTATGATTTCAGGTTCAAATGAACTGCTACAGTAGGAATTGGAATCCACCCTACTAAAGCCTGATTGTCACAGCTGGTGAATTTCAAAAATGCAATCTGGACGTGAGGACACTTTAGAAGAATGATATGCAATATAATTCTGTTTTGAACTTGGAAAAAATTCCACAGAAACATATGGAATGCTTCAGACTGCTTTTGGAGCATTTTGCATGAATCAAGCATCAGTTTTTGAGTGGCGTAAAAGATTCAAGGAAGGCAGGGAGTCTATGAGGAATGATGAAAGGTGTGGGAGGAGTAAGGATTCAGAACACCAGAGTTGATTGGCTAAATAAAGAATATCATTGATAAGGACCGTTGTGTGTCTATAGAGACACTAAGTGCACAGTTTAATATCAGTGTGGGAACGGTACACACAATTATTCGCGAGGAACTGAAGATGCAGAAGATTTGCGCGAAGTTTGTCCCAAGAGTGCTCATGACAACAGGGAGATAGTCGAGCTGATCAATTCAGATCCCACAGTTCTTGATGCTCTGGTGACCTGCAATGAAAGCTAGATCTTCTGCTATGACCCAGAGACCAAGAGACAGAGTTCCCAGTAGAAGCATGCTGGCTTTCCCAGACCCAAGAAGGCCAGATAAAGCACATCCACCCACAAACTTTTGATGATCCCTTTTTTGGACAGCACAGGCATGATCTACATGCACTGGGTTCCCACTGGACAGACAGTCAACAAGGAATACTATGTTGAGGTTTTAAGGGAGTTCAGGAAGAGATTCAGTCGGAAGAGGGCAGCACTCTTCAAATCGGGTCAGTGACATTTCCACCAGGACAATGCACCAGTCCACAACTGACTATTTGACCAAGATGGGCATCAAGACAGTTCATCACCGTCCCTATAGTTCCGACCTTGCTCCCTGTGACTTTTGGTTATTCCCTAAGCTCAAGAAAAAACTTAGAGGCTTTCGTTATGAGACGATTGAGGAGATGAAAGGGGCTGTGACGAAGGTCATTGACAGGCTCACACAAGAGAACTTCCCTGGGGCCTTCCAGAAGTTATTGGAACGGTACAATAGCATTGCAGCCGGGGGAGATTACTTCGAAGCAGACTAGAGTTTTATGTGTGTACTATCAATAAAAGTGCCCATACGAAAAAAGTCTCGAAACTTATTTAAGGCCCCTTGTATCTAATAAATATGTATAAACCGGATTTGGCATTAAATAATCTACAATGGTTGATATTCCATAAAACCAAACTAAAACAAACCAATTGCCTTTTCTTTTTTCATTCTATCTAACTATCTATCAAAACTGTTTTCTTTTATTTGGAGGTGACAGAGCGCATTCGGCTACGGATGTAGATTATGCTGACTCTTTTTGTGCAGAAGAGTAAAGATTTGCCAACGACTGTCCTGGATATGACACAAAACTGCATCTGATGGTGAGGCTCCAGTTCGAGAGCTTTGGGTAATGTGCAGTACCTCTTTTTAACTATTACTTCCAGGTCCACTCTGATCCAGATTAGTAGTGCCTATTAGATTCCCATGAATGGGTTAAATTGAAATAGTGACCTGGGTATGACACTAAACTGCATCTGATGGTGAGGCTCCAGTTATGGGGCTTTTGTGAATGAGGTGTACCCTTCATTGCAATTAATTCCAGGTCAACTCTCATCCGGAGTGGTAGCACCCGTTACAGTTCATCTATGGGTCAAATACAACTGTAAAACGTACATATAATGTTTATAAAATGTCTATATATAACATAGGAATCCCGAAACACAAAAAACACTAACGACTTCTTAGTTCAGGTACGAAGCTTTTTATTACCTTTAAGTTTAAAGGTTTTTCGACATAAGGAGAGAGATACACCAGACTTTTCTATCTGCCCCAAACCACGTGTGGCACCCGCCACAAGGCCTCGGTGAGCAAGCGATAGTCACCCTTCTTCTTCGGACGGCAAGACTCAACAAACTGACTTTTCTCAAATCTCAGTCCACGCTTCCGGTGCATGACGTCACTCACACCCCTGGTCATAACCTCTATCTGGGATTTTTATTGTGACAACACTGAATGACACGTCCGCCCCGCGCACGCGTGAACACCTGCGCTCATGTTTGCACCTAACTAACCCATGCACTGAGCCGAAAGGTTCTCAGCCTAACTAAACCCAAAGGCAAGATATATAAAACGAAATCTCTCGGCCATTATATTACACATATAACATAGAATTTGTTAAATACTAATACTTGAAACGGTTTAACTGTATGCAAACGAATGATTAATGTTAAATAAACTCATTAGTGTTAGATAACATGAGCTCAAAATGCCTAGTGACTGCAGTGATCATGACGTGAAAGAGACAAAGCGAGTAAAATCAATATGAACCTTGCATAAGTAATCATATTCACGCATACACAAATAAAACCTTGAGGAAAGTAATCAAATGAGTTTAAATGAAGTAAAGTCAGTCGAAAACAAAAGAATGTAAAGTTTCCTCAAATGTCTCAAAGACTTATAATAGTGAATGATAACTTAAATCTTCATTATCTCTTCTAACAAGATTGATTTATATGACCTAATTGATTTTCCTAGTTCAAAGAATTTAGAATTGTAACCTTAGAAGACATAGGTGCTTGATCCTCAAAAACCGTGTACGTAAGCTGATAAAATTCGAACAAAGACATTTAAACTCAAGAATTTTTTGTTTTAATTTGTCCTATAAGCGCTGTAAATAGTCTCTAGATTGAACCTTTTATGGGTAGAATCTGATGTAATTCACCAAATTCAAAATATAAAATCCATGCTGCATAGAAAAAAAAAAAGAGAGAACTGAGCTCAAAATATCGGATTTATCAGTCTCTATATAGAAGCTTCATTCCTATTTTATCACAAAGGTGACTATAAAAACGAATGAAAAGAACTCAAAATTTATAATTGATACACTTACAAGAAAATAGAAAATAAACAATATGTCGCATAGTTTGTTCTATTTGACTCATAGATAGGACTCTATGGAGTGCTGCTACTCCGGATCAGAGTGCACCTTGGAGCAGTGGTAATGAAGGGGTACTCAACATAACCTAAATCTCCAAGGCTAAAGCCTCACCATCGGATGGTTTACTGCCATATCCAAAATACTCATTACGGAGTTTACTCCTCTAAAGAGATGCAGGCGGTGTATTCTACAGCCACAGACAACTGGGCTGGTGTTAAGTCTCCATGATTCAATCAATCAAATGTGATGGATGAATCTGATGTAAAACAGCATTTCAGTCTTGAATTTCATTAGAATCTACAAGTTTATTCGTTAAGATTACCTTAACTATCGTAGAAATAGAGACCTGGCTATTATGATAAATAAACAGAGATGACGGTAAACTTGTCAACGATAAATACCGAGGGATGACCTTAAGTGAATAGAAACAAGATTACTGTTTTGTAGAATTTATTTTGGCACAAATATCCAAAACAAGTAGTCATGGTTGACATAAAACTCCAAGAGATCTGTCATTGAGGTCAAGAATATGCTGACTGTATCTCCTGGTGAGGAGTAACACCCCACCCATAAGGAATGCCATAGCTATGACACGAAACTGTGTTTGATGGTGACATTCTAGTTCTGGAGATCTTCTGAGTGTTGAGTACCCCTTCGTTGCTTTCGCTCCTAGGTTTGACTCTGACTCAGAGAGGTTGTACCTGTTTGGAAAGCCCCATGGAAGTCCTCTTGTATTAGCGTGTCAATGACCTTCGTCACAGCCTCTTTCATCTCCTCAATTGACTCATAACAACAGCCTCTGAGCTTACGGAATAAACAAAAGTCACAGGGAGCAAGGTCGGAACTATAGGGACGGTGAGGAACTTGATGCACATCTTGGTCAAATAGTCTGTGATAAGGATGGAGTTGTGGACAGGTGCATTGTCCTGGTGGAAATGCCACTGACCTGATTTGAAGAGTGCTTGACTTTTCCGACGGAATCTCTTCCTGAACTCCCTTAAAACCTCAACATAGTAACCCTAAACCTAACCGTTTGGCCAATCAACTCATATTTATTGACTGCCTTACACCTCCCACATATCTCATCATCTCTCACAGACTCCCTGCCTTCCTTGAATCTCTTATGCCACTCAAAAACTGATGGTCAATTCATGCAAGATTCTCCAAAATCAATCTGAAGCATTCCATATGTTTCTGTGGCATTTTTTTCAAGTTTAAAATAGAATTTTATTGCATATTGTTCTTCTAAAGTGTCAGGTTGTATTTTTGAAATTCACCAGCTGTGACAATCAGGCTTTAGTAGGGTGTATTCCAATTGCTGCTGTAGCTGTTGAATTTAACCTGAAAACATAAAAATTGTTCAGTCGTCTCATAAGATTTATAGCAATAACATAGTGAATATTCAAGAGTCTTCGACAATTGTAAATGCCCATACGAAAAAAGTATGGAAACTTATCGTATGTACGTAAAATGAACATGATTCTTTAACCATTAGGCATAAAATAAAGCCAAACTGGTTCACATGCCGCTAAAGTCAATCAATCAATTAATTTTTTTAAAAAATTTCCCTACTTTATCTGCATTGGAACATTGGTGGTTAAAACAGTATCAAGACACACCCCATACCCTACAAAATACCTTTTAAAACGCAGCATTAATAGTAAAGCGAAAATGTTGCTCATTACGAAAATAGAAATAAGTTGAAAAAAGGTAATATAAAAAAAGAAAGATGGAAATAAAAGAAAGCTGAACGCGAAAAAAAAAAAAAAATAGGAAATCCGCCAAATAAAAAATCAAAGTTGGAAATAAAAGAAAGCTGAACACAAAAAAAAAAAAAAATAGGAAATCTGCCAAAATAAAAAAAAAGAAAGATGGAAATAAAAGAAAGCTGAACACGAAAAAGTGATCTTAAAACGTTTCGTTTTAATTTTTAAAACACATTAAAAATACTTCAAAGAAAATTTTAAACAAACTACAGAGTGGGAGAAATAACATTAATTTATTGACCAAATAAATTAAAAGAAATTGAATTAAACTGATCAAAAAACGTCGCATTTGTTACAAAAAGAAGAAACGGTTGAACGAATTCTCAATGATTCAAAGTTGTGTATATAGTGTTTTTTAAAGATACAGTGACTACATTAAAAACACTTTTGAGGTAAATAAAATCACTAAAAAAAATGGTGAGAACAATATTAGAAATATATGTACAAAAACTGTCAATGAGACATTATCTGAATTGATTAAAAATTTGCCATAGAGAGATAGATAGATAGATAGATAGATAGATAGATATGGAGGGAAGAAAATAGTGACAGAAAAAAGGGATATAGAGATAGATGTGGAAGGGGAGAGAAGGCTAAAGATAGATAGATAAATAGATAGATAGATATGTAAGGGGAGAGAAAGGATAGATAGATAGATAGATAGATAGATAGATAGATAGATACACAGAATAGCTAGAAAAAGAGGTTTTATACACACACACATACACACAGACAAACACACACACACACACACACACACACACACACACACACACATATATATATATATATATATATATATATATAGTTTAAATGGGAGTCATGGTAATATCAAGAACTTATCTATAACAGCTGTGTACGGACATAGGAAGTAGATTAGACGACCAGCCGAAAGCGATGAATGATAGAAACAAATGGCGAGAGAGATTTAGGAAAATCCGTCTTAGCCATGCGACATGATGATTATGATAGATAGATAGATTGATTGATTGATACATACATACATACGAATGAGTTGAAATTACCTGAAATAAAATTAACATTTCGTCCATGAAAAGAGTGAATTTCCATTTCAATTAAGAATTTCTTTTCGAGATCATATATCATCATCTAATTAATCTTATTACCGAACGATATGAAACGGTGTGAAATGGCAAGTTTAATTGTGCTAATATTCAAAAAGAAACAATCTACGAAAACAGCATTCAATTTCTGATTTTCTACCAGGTTTATAATGTATGACCAAGGTTATGAAATATAACTAGCGTTATAAGAAACACACAAGATGATTTACATTGAGCCAATAATAAAGGAACCCTCATTATATAGTTATGCTTTTTTAAGTAGTTGTAAAAACCGGTACTATCGTAGTGAATCGAATGTCTCAGAAACCTGACACTATATAACGCAAAGGAAAGCATAGTGTCCATAATTTTAAAGCAAGTCATTCTAATTACAAGAGCCATACGAATTACTGAATACTACAGAAAGAATGTCTCTTATAATTCAAAGACTTCTGAAAATAGCTAAGGATATCATAAAGGAAGTGTCGATATTGTAATGGTTAAAAATATAATCGTAAAGACCTTTATTGTTATGGGAAGTCTTCATGGTGTAATGGCTAACATACTGAACTTGATATAGCACAAATCGACTTTGAAATCAAGCCAAGCTATCACATTAACTTTTAGTTTATACCTTTGGAAAAGATATGGGCTCCCTTAACCCTCGGATATATTTAAATAGTACTACTATTGGTCTACAAGGATAGCTTTGATATCAAGCAATCTCAAAGGTTGATATGCCATTAAACAAAGAAACCATATTATCGTAACATATTGACCCCGGCCAAGCTGTCAAAATAAAAAAATGTACCTGTGGAAACAACAGGTGCATCCGGTCAAGGAATATCAGAATATAAGCTTGGCGTGGACGGGTTGAATTGAGTGCGATTTGTGACGCCCACAAGAAGAAGGTGTGCGTCGAACAATTATATAACCCGGGTGAAGACAGGAAGTCAGTCAGTTGGAGAAAGATGCGGTAGAGAAAACCAGCACCCAGCAGAGGGGGCCCTTAGGACTGCCGATTTAGCAGTTGCAGTTGGAGAGAAGATGCTGGAATGAGGAACATGTCCCAGAGAGGCTGGGCCCCAGGCCCCCGGTTGAGCAGCCCAGGAGAACGGGAAAGAAATGCTGTTATGGACATAAGAGTGGGGGTCAATATGTTGCAGTTCTGTTCAGCCTCCAACTCATCTCTCACACAATAAAACCTTTAGTTACCCTTTCGAACCCTTTCAAATAAAGTGAGAGGTGTATTTTTCTAAAGAACTGTGTCGCTCGTCTTCATTGCGTCGTTATGTTTCTGCATGCAGATGTATTATGTGTCTATACAACACCATTACTACTGCAGTAAATCTGATCCTCACTAGGTGCCTCAGGAATCTGGCTATATGCAATGCAAAACTAAATATAGGGTCTATAAATTTAAAATGGAGGTGCCCGTGGTGTAATCGTTATCGCCGTAGGAAATGAACACGGCGACACGAGTTCAAATCCTGGACGAGACTGATTGCATTTCACATAGCACTAATACCCTTGGAAAAGGTATGAATCCAATTATTCTTCCTCCAGCTATGGGTAAATAGTAGGGCAGACTAGGTTTTTCAGCCTTGGTGAGGCAACTAGTCTAGGAGAAGGAAAACTCTGAATTCAAACCTGTTAAACTCCGCTTAAAAACTGACCTTGTGTCATATCCTGCCCGAGCGGAGGGGTTGGGTAAATAGGATAAATTTAAAAGGGGGTGTCCTCGTGGTATAATGGTTAAAGCGATGAACTGCGGAATCGTAGTACGCGAGTTCGTACTCTAGTCACGCTATTACGTTCACTTTCGGACAAATAACCTTGGGAAAGGTATGAACCCCCCTCATGGTTATGGGTTAAATAGTACCACTACTATTCTTCTAGGAGAATGGCTTTGGCATTAAATAACCTATAAAGGTTGATATGCCATTAAACAAAGAAACCAAACCAAACCAAACCAATAAATTTTTAAAAATCACTGTAATTTCGAGAGAGTAGGGATAATTGAACACTTAAAAAATAAAGACTTCAATATATCAAACACTTTTTTTAAAAAAATAAAGCATATTCCAAAGGAAAACCACATACAAAATATTGCTTCAACCTAGATTCGAAACACTGATTAGAAATAGCATTTCCGTAACGACGTAGGTCTGTTATATGATACCTTTAAGGAATCGCAGGATATAGCAGTTTTTTCTTGGGAAAAAAATATTATATATATATATATTGCAAGTTTTCAAACTATGGATTTCCTTTATCTTAGTGAAACGTGGCCAACATTACAAATCAATTAATTGTTAGGCATCAAACCAAACAAATCTCAGCTTTAGTCTCATATTCTCTTATGTTAAGAAAGCACACAAAAACAGTAAAGAAAATATCAAAAAGCATAAAAAGAACAATAAATGCCAAGTCAAAATATAGAATTGTATTAGTGAAATGCCATTTACAAAGAAAGAAAATAAAGTATATAAAGACGAATGTATATTACACAATATCCAAAATTCAACGGTTATAAAAAAAAACGGGTTTTGCGTGTAAGTAAATCATGAAGGAATTTTATCTATATTTTTAATTTTTAAGAGCATCTGTTGGTCTTGCAGATCCGAGGTCTGTGCCCAGATCTTGTCAAAGGCCTGATTATGGATATAGAAGTCTGACAATCAGCTATGGAGTAGGTCTTCTCTGTTTAACACAGCAATGTTGTCCAAGGAGAGGAGAAGGTACTAGATAACTTGTCCAGAATAAGGTATCTTTATATATCCTCCCCTTCCCTAAAAAGGGTGACCTCGGATTAGCCAAAAACGACCGAGGCATAACACTTACATCCATAGTAGCTAAAATCTACAATGCTCAACTACGAAACCACATAGAACCCAAAATCGACAACATGCTTAGGAAAAAAAAAATGGCTTCCGAAGAAATAGATCCACGACCTCACAAATATTAACCATCCGGAGAATCCTTGAAGGTGTACGGGCAAAAAACATACAAGCAACATTCTTATTTGTCGAATTTACCAAGGCCTTCGATTCCATTCCCAGAGAAAAGATGGAACAAATCCTACTCGCATACGGCCTACCTAAAGAAACCGTAGCAGCAATAACGATTCTCTATAAAAACACCAAAGTAAAAGTACGATCACCAGATGGAGACACAGAATACTTCGACATTGTAGCAGGAGTACTACAAGGGGACATGCTAGCTCCATGCCTCTTTATCATTTGTCTAGACTACGTACTTAGAACATCGATTAATAAAATCAGAGAGAATGGCTTCGAGCTGACAAAGAAAAGAAGCAGAATGTACTCCGCAAAAACAATTACCGACGCCAACTACGCCGATGACATAGCGATACTGGCAAATACACCCAACCAAGCCGAAACACTGCTGCATAGTTTGGAACGAGCAGTCGCAGGCATAGGCCTCTATGTCAATGCACACAAAACGGAATATATGTGCTATAATCAAACGGGTGACATCTCCACTCTAGACGGAACCCCTCTTAAACTAGTAGACAAATTCACTTACCTAGGAAGCAGCGTCGCATCAACCGAAAAGGACATTGACACGAGGCTAACGAAGGCATGGACAGCTATCAATAGGCTATCGATTATATGGAAATCAGACCTAACCGATAAAATGAAACGCAGTTTCTTCCAGGCAGTGGTCACATCGATACTGCTATATGGCTGGACTTAATGGACTCTAACAAAACGGCGGGAGAAGAAGCTAGACGGCAATTACACAAGAATCCTGCAAGCAATCTTGAACAAGTCCTGGCGGCAACACCCCACAAGACACCAACTGTACGGCCACCTTCCTCCTATCACGAAAACTATCCAAGTTAGACAAACCAGACATGCAGGACACTGCTGGAGAAGCAGGGACGAATTCATAAGAGATGTACTCTTATGGACCCCCACATCTGGCCGAACAAAAGCAGGACGACCAGCACGAACATACATTCAGCAACTATGTGAGGATACAGGATGTAGTCCAGAAGACCTACCGGAGGCGATGAACGATAGGGAAAAGTGGCGAGAGAGGGTCAGGGATATCCGTGCTACCAGCACGACATGATGATGATTACATATACTTGGTGTTTGTTTTATTTTTTTCTATTAGCTTTTTTGTTGTTATTGTGTTACACATACACACACACACACACTCAAGCGCAAATACGCAAACACACACACACATATATATGTATATACATATATATATATTGGGAGAGAGAGAGAGAGAGAGATTATATATACATATATATATATATATATATATATATCTTATAACTGACGATTGTCACTATCTCACTTCGTAGTTTTGTGGTTGACCAAATGTGATATAATTTGAAGAGTGCTCAATATCTGTAATAGAGCTATTTTATAATAATAATAATAATAATAAGTATATATCAGTTTATATATACATTTACCAGTATGGAAGTTTGTGACTTCAGGTTTCATGAGGTCTTATGAACGACAATTATCTGGCGGAGAACGAATGCTATTGAAGAAATCAAAAGATGTGAATGCACCATCTAGACGCTAACAAAATCCATGTAGAAAAAGCTGGATGGGAAGTACGCAAAAATGCAAAGTGCTGTTTGAACAAATCCTTGAAAGATCGCCCAAGAATTTTAGTTATACGGCCAATTAGTTCACATCTCACAAACCACCCAAGTTAGCCAAACAAGATATGCTGACCACTAAAGTAGAATAGACAAACTCGTCTACGAGTTCTTTTACGGATTCTTTGACAGGGACGCGCGATTGTTGACTGGTCAACAAGGACTTACATCCATCAGCTTAGACACTAAAGGGAGTCTAGAGGACAGACAAGGAGAGATAGACAATAGGGATGGATAGGGGAAGGGTGTCATTGAACTCCATGTTATCAGTATGGTTTAATGATCTCTCCCCCCCCTCTCTCTCTCTCTCTCTCTCTCCCTCTTTATCTATCTATATACATACATTTTTTTTTTCTTTAAAGAAAAAAACCAAAGATTTTAGGATTACAAATTTATTTCCATCCTGTTTTGCGTTTCTGATGTAAACCAAAAACACGAAGCAAAATATAACAGGGCTTCTTCAGATTGCTATATATATATATATATATATGGTGCAGCGAAAATACCTTTCACATTTTAAAATTCTACTTGTGTGTTGAGTGTGAACTTTGGCAATGACAATAGAAATCTAATTCAACCGATGTCTACTTATTTTATTTTATATTCGATCAGTAATAATCACGTCTTTCACCGGTACACACCGCATTTTTACAATTGAAATGTTTTTTTCTTATCTTTATTGGGAATCCTTTTGAGATGAGGTTTCTTAATCTGAGAATTAATTTTTATTTATTGCAGACTTTTTGTCCTCATCTTGGTAGTTATTTTTGTTGTTTCTTCTCACTATATTTCGGCCAAATTTCACTTCTGGCCTTCTTCAGGTGATTAACTGTGACCTCGGATAGGAATGCGGAGTTTTTTTAACCGTACCCCCAGTAATTACTGCCTTCCGTAGTTGTTGTCTATTGCACCACGTTTTTGACCAAGTAAACCTCTGGCCGGCTTGCGTAGGAATTGAAACCGCTATTTTCTGACAATGCTCACCTGGAACCGAAGAGACTTAACGCCTCTATCCGCTGCGCATTAATATCCGAGATCAGGGTTAATAACCTGAAGAAGGCCAGTGGTGAAATATGGCCGAAACGTATTTTTTGTTAGTTTTTTTTTCTTTTTTGGCGGGTGGGGGAAGACAAGTAAATTTTCAATTGCTACACAGAGGTTTTCGTGCTGATGTCTTGTTTCTGGATAGGAAATAGATACTTGTAGTTGTTGAAATTTTCAAAACTACATGTCCATCGAATAAAAGATAGTGAACTGAAAGAATTAAAGGAAGCTCCCCTCCAATAAGTGGCTGTAATATCCCCAGACTCTTGATCTTTTTGTCAAGTTATAATAAAATGTTCGGTCCAATGTAGGATTGTAACTGATGGTATCTGAAAAAATGGTACCATTGATGGAAGTACCACTTGTACTTGGCTAAGATCACTTGCATGACAAAGTTAACAGTTTAAAATATTGTGAGGTATTTTTCTGCACTCTCTCTCTCTCTCTCTCTCTCTCTCTCTCCTATATATATATATATATATGTGTGTGTGTGTGTGTGTGTGTTTGCGTGTTCGTGCATGAGTGTGAGTGTGTATGTGTAACACAATAAAAACAAAAAATCTAATAGAAAAAATAAAATAAACACCAAAAGTAGAGCGGAATAACTAAAATCAATATAGACTATCGAAGAAAAACTTCGACATTCAAGATCTGCTTTAATATTCAACTTCATCTGAGGATGGGAGCATGTAAGAAACTTAATCTATGGAACTGGTATCGCAAGATATACATACAAAAGTATCCAAAAAATTCACTGACAATTTAATAAATGCTTCTTACACTATCCTTTGAAAAAGTGCAGAAGTACATTCTTCGATCTGTCCCCAAAGTGAACTACTTGCTAAAATAGATAAGATTGATAAACGTGCAGCTAGGGAATTCCTTTGATAGACTACGAGTTGCATATTGACCCATGACTGAGCCGTCAATCAGAGATATCTCTGCACAGGACACACTTGTGTAAATAAACAAAAGTAGCATACGTAGGTGCAGCCATATCACGGGAATCACCGACTGGAAATGCGTAGGCGTTGTGAAATCATATATGCAGATACCTACATTAGATACGGTCAGACTTGGATCAAATACAGTTAGTCACGGAGAGTGTCCGGCATGTACTCGGTGGGGCAATGGCACACATTGCCCTTCGGTTGAGTACGTTTCGTCAAAGAGCAGAAGAAGTCCTAAGTGAAGCTCTGAGTGTGGCATGAAGCGGCTGAAAAGAAGATAAGGGTCAATATAGCAGTGTCCAAGTGTCTTAGTCCTTCAGGTTCTCTGTCTGTCTCTCACTGTTACAATCAACTTTATACCATCTCGAAAGTAATTAAAATAGAGAGATTTTTATAATAGGAAGTGTCATGGCTATTCTTTTATCATTCATCACAGCAATATAACACTCCCAGGTCGAGTCATACCAAAGACTTTTAAAATGGTACTTGATACATCCTTGCTTAACACTCAGCAATACAAGGTACGTATCAAGGGTAAAGTGGAGCAATCGAACGAAAGGAGTAGCGCCCTCCCCTACACCTCGGTGAAGTAGCTATTGAAAAGGGATCCTTCTGGTCGCCCTCGACAACGGTCGCCAACTTTAATTCTATATGTCAAACATCTCTTTCTTGTTGCTGTGATTCTATCAATAAGTATGAAATAGTTTTACAATAATCTTATTTTTCAGTCATTATCAATTTAACCATTACAACACGAGGACACCCCCCTGATACTTTTCATCGTTAGATATTTTACCAAAGTAATTCATATATAATTTGAAAATCAAATAAAGGCGTGAGTACGGCTGAGCAATTTAAAGGAACAATTACTTGACAAACGAGTCATTTTTCAGAAAATTCAATGAGTATTTTTCTTTTCTTGTTCATTTTTAATAGTTTCCCCACGTTGACTGGATTACGAACATTTGATTAAGAAATCATATTATTGACATTATAACCAGTTGGGATACAAATTTTGGCCTTTGGTCCAGCATTGACAAGTACTTCGACTAGTACCAACGATTACAAAATTGTTTAGGGTGTGGGGATGTGCAAGATTATTGATTGGCTGATTTTAACCGTATATCAACTTGTCTGGGAATTACTCTATGCCTAGAGGTTAGGTTTTCGAGTATATTGTACATTCATTTCAGTTGTATAGTTTTGTTGTTGTTGCAACTGTTTTTGTTTTGCATTAGGTTATATGATATTGAGTATTCCTATGTAATATACATGATTTGCTAGCAGTTTTAGAGTTTCAAGTGTAGGGGAGGGTGCAACTCCATTCCCTAGATTGCTCCACTTTACCCTTGATTCTCACCTTACATTGCTGAGTGCTAAGCAAGGCGGCATCAAGTACCATTTTTTAGTCCTTGGTATGACTCGACGTGGGATTAAACCTTGTTCTCCCGGACCATTGGCGAACACTCGACTCATTAGGCCAAAGTAAGTAAGTAAAGTTGGCGACCTTAGTCGAGGGCAATTTGAAGGCTCCCTTTTCAATAGCTACTACAACGCAGTGTAGGTGAGGGTGTTACCAAATTCCCTGGATTGATCCACTTTACCTTTGATCCGTACCTTATAATGCTGAGTGTTGAGCAAGGCTTGCACAAAGTAACATTTTTGAGTCTTTGGTATGACTCGAACTGGGATTGAACCCTAGTCTCTCGGACCATTGACAAACACTCTACTCTTTCGGCCAATGCTCATTCTCAGGAAATCATTGAATAGATCTATTTGACCGATAGATGAGACCCGAGCAGGTATTACCCTTCCGGGTTAGAGTGAATCTTAGAGTAATGACAATAAAAGCGTATTCCCCATTCCCCAGAGTACCATAATTAGAATTTCACCATCAGATGTACATTAGGGTCAAAACGCAAGATTTATCTTTTTGTGTGTGTTCTTATCTCCTTTGAAGTCAGTGTGTTCTCAACCCCAGAGACGCAGCATATGATGAGCAAGTGATATCTTGGCTCTTGATAGAAAAATCATGATTAACGATAGTGATTGTTATACTAATTGATTTATCAGAAACACAGTCATTGATAAATCAGTAGTTTTTGTATAGCATGCATAATTCTTATTATTTTGGAACTAAATTCACCACCAAGTTTGACATGGTGACGATTGCTTTTTATGAGCAGGTTACCAGATCAAAAGAGCTAAACTCGCTGACGCTATATAATCGCATTTTCGTGATTAGCTAAAGGGTATTCTTACCGAGTGAACTCGATGTCTCTAGAATGTCATCGCCTTAAATATTGCCATACCCGGAGCATGTTTCTTTTTGTGGGGAAGCCATACAAATTTAGGGTAACGATTCCTCGTGAAGGTGTACACACACTACTAATACGTTTCTAGTTCATCATTTTTGCTATTCTACTCTGAATGAAACTTCGAAGAAAATCCTTAGGGAAGTATGCATCCAAGACATTATTGAACCACGGGTTCCTGATCCTGAAAATGGAAAACGGCCAAGTGGACACAATTTTCCTTTAGCCAGGCTATGTAACTGTGCTTATACATCACTTGTGACGACACATTAGCCCCCAGTCACCTTCTCTTCTCAGTCAAAACAGCTCATACAGGCCTCTTTGGAAGTTGATAATATGAAGCCCAATAAATACACCTGTCTGCTGGGAATGTTTTCTGCCGAAAACATTGGCTTTTGAGAGGATAGGCTTCTACAGTGACGAGACAGAAGCTGTCATCAAAGCAAACGCCTCCTCTCAGATGTCTTATAACCGAAGGGATACTATTTTTTTTTAAAGAGATTTACCCTTGACATTATGAGAGGGAAAGTGATGAGCATTTCTTTGACTGGTGTTGCCGGCTATCACTTTAGAAGAAAAAAGTTATCTGCTACCTAATTTAACTTTCTTACGTTGTGAATTCGAGATTTTGCTTAAATGATATATACTGCAATTTGTTTTTTTAATTTATGAAGTCTGTATTCTATATTAAACAAAAAAAAAAATTACTTTACAAATGATGTTTTAAACGTCTCAAAAAATTAACTCGAACAATTTGAATGTATTTCAGAGTTCCCAAGAATTCATACATACATAAATACATGATTTAAAATACATGCAGACTGTCACTCATAACCACACACACACACACACAGAGGGTATAAAAATGTAAACAAAGGCTGCTGCTGCTGCTGCTGTTGCAAAAGTAAATACCTTAAAAATTCCCTTGGTCCGCTTGGTGGCCGAGAGGTCTGAAACTTAGTCTAACGTAAAGTTGGATGGGTTTCGATCCCGGCTTCGAGCGTCCTACGTGTCTAGCCACAATGAAGAGTTCTGATAGAACGGAACAGTCTGTCTGTGGATGACAATATATATATATATATATATATATATATATCATCATGTCGTGCTGGTAGCACGGATATCCCTGACCCTCTATCGCCACTCCTCCCTATCGTTCATCGCCCCAGGCAGGTCTTCAGGACAACATCCCGTTTCCTCACATAGCTGCTGAATGTATGTTCGTGCTGGTCGTCCTGCTTTTGCACGGCCATGTGTCCACAAGAGTACATCTCTTATGAGTTCGTCCCTACTTCTCCAGCAGTGCCCTGCATGTCTGGTTTGTCTAACTTGAATAGTTTTCATGATAGGAGGCAGGTGGCCGTACAGTTAGTGTCTTGTGGGGTGTTGCCGCCTGGACTTGTTCAAGATTGCTCGCAGCATTCTTGTGTAATTGCCGTCTAGCTTCTTCTCCAGCCGTTTTGTTTGAGTCCATGTAGTGCAGCCATATAGCAGTATCGATGTGACCGCGGTCTGGAAAAAACTGCAGTGTTGGTTGTCACTAAATCACTCTGTGGCTTTGTGGCGAAAAGAGTGCAATATAATATGAAGAGTGCTCAATATCTAGGATAGAGCTATTATATAATATTTGATAAATGTATTACAGAATGAAATACAATGGAATTTAGTCTGCAAAACAACAATCATCAGCCAGTTAACTGCCTGGTGATTTTTGTTCATAAAAACTCCATGAAACCCCGGGGTCACAGACTAAATTCCATGGCATTAGATATATAAATCTATTATGTATATATATATACATATATATATATATATATATATTCATTAGAGTTTTTCACATCCATAGTTTTTATAATTCCCTAGCAAGGTCCATTTATGTTCAACAACTTTTTAGATATCTGGCAAAGTCCACGTATTTATCTATTTCTGTGAGAGGCTAGAACGGGAAAATTAAGTGGATAACAATTTATTTTTCTTGTTTATTATAATTCACTCATTAGAGCTTTTCACATCAGCGTTAGCTGATGGTTTTTCACTGTAGTCTGAGTGACAGCAAGTCTCCTCAAGTCTCCAGGACTCTTCTTAGTATTCTGGCCAATCTCAATAATGCTGTAGTTTGTATGGTCTCCACTCGTCCCCCAACTTTCAAGTCCTCCAGTCTCTTTAATAATATTTTAGTTACTGTACCAAAAGTACCAATCACAGTTGGTATAATTGTCACCTTCATCTTCCATAGTTTTATAATTCCCTAGCAAGGTCCAGGTACTCATCCTTCTTTTCACATTCTTTCAGTTTTATTCAGTGATCAACCGGGACTGCAAAGTCGACAATTTTGCAAATTCTCTTTTTTTTATTGATTATTATAAGGTCTGGTCTTCTGGCCAAGATTAGGTAATCCGTCTGTATGTCAAAGTCCCATAGAATTTTATGAGTGTCATTTTCTAGGACAGATGCTGGGTTGTGCCTATACCGTTTGTTCGTGTGGTCAGATTTAAATTTCTTGCACATCTCCCAATGGATCCCCTTCCCCACCCTGTCTTGTCTAGTCTTATACACCTTCAGTGCTAATTTGCTCCATTCGCTTATTATGTGATTAATTGTTTCGTCTTTATCACCACATAGCTTACATTCGCCATTTTGTGGCATCTTATCTATCCTCGTTTAGATATGATTGGTTCTCATGGCGTTGTTTTGTGCTACTATTAGATGAGATTCTGTTTCTCTCTTAAAGATTCCTTCTCTTGGCCACGTTCAAGGTTTCTCCTGTGTCCGTTTTCGATCCGTAAAATATTTCTTTACGCACAAAAATACAAGGTGACTTCACGATATTTTCAACAACAAAATAAAGATAAAACTGAGTAAAATCTGACAATTCTGACTTTCTCAGGGCCAAACTTCGAGTGAGTTTCTATCAAATGGTCAAGATTGGTTACGTGAAACGCAGAGTCTTTAGTTCTTACCCTGTTTTACTTCTTCGCAGGGCCTTCAATAAGCTTACAGACTTTTTTGTACAGGCATTTAAAATTGTCGTAGACTCTTAAAAATTCAGTATGTTATTGCTATACATCTTATAAGATGATTAAACAATTTTTATGATTTCAGGTTCAGATCAACAGCTACAGCAGCAATTGGAATATACCCGACTATAGCCTGATTTTCACAGCTGGTGAATTTCAAAAATTCAATCTGACACTTTAGAAGGACGATATGCAATAAAATTCTGTTTTAAACTTGGAAAAAATGCCACAGAAATGTATGGAATATTCAGACTGCTTTTGGAGCATCTTGCATGAATCGAGCATCAGTTTTTGAGTGGTATAAGAGATTCAAGGAAGGCAGGGAGTCTATGAGGTGCGGGAGGAGAAAAGAAGTCAATACACCAGAGTTGATTGGCCAAAGGGTTAGGGTTAGGGTTTCTATGTTGAGGTTTTAAGGGAGTTCAGGGAGAGATTCCGTCGGAAGAGGGCAGCACTCTTCAAATAGGGTCAGGGACATATCCACCAGGACAATGCACCAGTCCACAACTCCATCCTTATCACAGACTATTTGATCAAAATGGGCATCAAGACAGTTCCTCACCGTCCCTATACTCCAGACGTTGCTCCCTATGACTTTTGGCTATTCCCTAAGCTCAGAGGCTGTCGTTATGAGACAATTGAAGAGAGGAAAGAGGCTGTGACGAAGGTCATTGACCCGCTAATACAAGGGGTCTTCAATGCAGCCTTCCAGATGTTGTTGGAACAGTACAACAAGTGTATTGCAGCCGGAGGAGATTACTTGGAAGGGGACAAGAGTTTCATGTGTGTACTATCAATAAAAGTGCCCATACGAAAAAATTCTGTAAACTTATTTAATGATCCTCGTATATACATATATTTATATATATATGTGTGGTTATATATATATATATATATGTGTGTGTGTGTGTGTGTGAAATATTTTTGTTTGGTCCAAAGAGAGATTAAGGTCCATGAAGAGATTTATATTTTTTGAGTTTATTTATTTTGTTCTTACATACGTGTTATATATGTGCATATTACCAGCTTGGTGCTTTCGTCAGAGGACATATATTGCACAAGGCATTGTTACTGGGGTACTCAATAAGACTTGAAACCACTCTTCTTCACAGTTTGAGTATTTTTCCTTTTCTTATAGGTTATATAGCGGCCATCCTCCCTTTTTCTTAGAGTGTGTTTTACCTTAGTCTGCATAACTCTTGTTTGATATTTGATATAGTATTGTTGCTATTGTGTGTGTGTCTGTGTGTCTGTGTGTGTGGGAGTGCGTGCGTGTGTTTGTTGGAGTGGATTTGGGTCTCGTATATATATATAGTTGCGTATATATATATATATATATATATATATATATATATATATATAAGGTTTCGTGTATATATATATATATATACTGAACCATACACACACGCGTATATACATGCCATCATCATCATCATCATCAAGTTGTGCTGCTAGCATGGATTTCCCTGACTCTTGCCATTCGTCTCTCTCATCCATCGCCTCCGTCAGTTCCTCTAGACTACATCCAGCGTCCGTGTAGTAGCTATTGAAAAGGGAGCCCATTGGTCGCCCTCGATTACGATCGCCAACCTTACTTTACATACATGTACTCCATTTTGTCTGCATCGACATGGAGGACAATGCATGCTTCACACTATGCAGCATGGATTCGCCTTAGGTCAGTGTATTTGCCAGAAGCGTTATGTCATCTGCGTAGTCTGCGTCTTTAATAGTTTGTGTGGGGTATCGTCTGTTTCTTGCCTAGTTTTAGAGTAAATCCATTTTCTTTCATTAGATCTATCGACGTTCAAAGTACGTTGTCTAGGCAGATTATGAACAGATAAGGGGCTAATGTATCTCCTTGCTGAACACCAGCAACAATGTCAAAGACTATGTGTCTTCATCCGGTGAGCGAACTTTTACTATCCTGTTTTTATAGAACATCTTTATTGATGTGACTGTTTTGTGGGAAGACCATTGGCTATAAGTATTTGCTCCATTTTTCCTTTGTGTATGGAGTCAAATACATTGGAGGAATCTACAAATCAAAGTGTCGCCTCGAGGATTTTTTGCACGAACTCCAGCTAGGTTTCGACGAATTCTCAGGATCTGTGATTTTGTGAATCGGTTTCTCCAAAAACCATTTTGATTTTTCCTAAGAATTTTCTCAATTTCTGGTTCGATGCGATTGAGTGGCAGAGTATTATAAATCTTAGCTGCTATGGAAGTAAGGGTTATACACCGTTAGTTCTTGGTAATTTTGCAGTCACCTTAAGAAAGGGAGGATACAACCTTTTGTTCATCTCTCTATCGTGTGTTGGTTATATACGGCGTAGCAGTAGGTCATCGAATTTCCTTGTCTGCCATACTTCTATTGGTTTTTCATCAAGATGAGCAGCTTTCCTGTTTTTGATTTTTGTTAGTATTACAAAGAGTTCTCCTTGGGTAAAATGTTCTAGTTTGATGTCATGTTGATAACCATTTTCTGTGATTGGTTTATCTGTGACTTTAAGGGATTTTCCAAGCAGATTCTTGAAATGCTCTTTCCACAGGTTTATTTGTTCTTCTTGACTGACTGCTTTTAGTTTAGCACTTTCGTTTATTCGCTTCATTTACTGTCTTCTATGTAATACGACATTGTCAATCTTCTACCTAGTTTCTAATTTTATTGTTCTGGCCTTTAATGTACCGGGGTGCGTTCTGCATGTCGTTAAAAATCAATCAATGAATCATCAACCTTGGTCATGTGTGTTTCATAAGGTTCCAGACAAAGTCATAATTCACTTGAGTAACGAAAATAAATGCTTATTTTTTATTGTTATTTTAGATTTTGTATTATTTTAGATCTTATATTTTCATCTCAACATTTCCAAACTTATTAAAAACATTGTCGCCTTTCTTTTCCCTTACATCGATATTTTGTTCTTTTTACGATGTATTTATTTTATTTATTGTTCAATGGAAGTGCCGCTGGCATATATACGTGACAACTTTATATGCAAATAAATAAAATCATAAAAAACTCTAAAATTGATGGTCAAGTTATGTACTAATAAAACTTTCTAAAAACCAATATTCAGACATGTATCAAGAAAAAATACACCGGCACTGAGACAGAATATGATATTTATGAACAAGAATGTTTCAGCTTATATGTCTATAATAAATGGTCAATGATTAAGAAGATATGCATTTAAAATGAAAGAATTATAGAGTTGCCTGTGTCGTTGTCAACTTTTAAAAATCTTTGGAGAATCGTCTGAACATGCCCTAAAAAGACTTAGATAGATAGATAGATAGATAGATAGATAGATAGATAGATAAAAGAATGAGATAGATAGATAGATAGATAGATAGATAGATAAAAGAATGAGATAGATAGATAGATAGATAGATAAAAGAATGAGATAGATAGATAGATAGATAGATAAAAGAATGAGATAGATAGATAGATAGATAGATAGATAGATAGATAGATAAAAGAATGAGAAAGATAGATAGATAGATAGATAGATAGATAGATAGATAGATAGATAGATAGATAGATAGATAGATAAAAGAATGAGATAGATAGATAGATAGATAAAAGAATGAGATAGATAGATAGATAGATAGATAGATAAAAGAATGAGATAGATAGATAGATAGATAGATAGATAGAATGAGATAGATAGATAGATAGATAGATAAAAAAAACAGACTGAGATATATCGATAGATAGATTGATTGAGAGAGAGAGAGAGGAAGAGAGAGAGAGAGGGGGGAAAGAGAGAAACAGAGAGAGAGAGAGAGAGAGAGAGAAAAAGAGTCATTCAGTGATTTCAATTTAAGAATGATTTTTGGCGACAATATCAAATGTTTGTAAATCCGACTTCTGTAGAAATTCTGAGCTTAATTTCTCTGGAAACTAGAAATTATAAAACTTTTCTGCTGTTTTCCACTTAAACATTTTATAGGCTTGTTTTGTGAAAGATTTCTTTGAATAAAACATTGTGTTTGGTTTTCCTCAATCATTTTAAACTGATTCCTTTAAAATGGTTTCAGAGAAATGGAAACGTTTAAGATAGTCATAAATTCTCCATCGCAATAAGGTCTTAGATCTTATTTTCTTCTCAAAGATAAAACATCTTTGACGGAAATCCGTCTGAAGACACTTGCCCCTTCAATTTTATTATTATTAATATTTTATGGATTTTCATATAATACTGAAACATGTTGAGTAAAATTGGAAAAGATGTGTTTGTGTCTTAATATATGTATACGTATGTCCATAATTTGAATACAAATAGAAACAGTTGGAATTATGAATGTTGAATCCATATTGTATATTATTAAATCATTGGTAATTACTGCTATTGACAAACTAAATAAAATGTCTTCCAGAAGGATTGTAATGTTTCGTATTAAGGAAACTATTGAATTAAAAGTCGACTCAAAATATAGTGAGAAAAAGTATTGCTGAATATATTTTGCTGAATATATTTGGGGGTTTTTTCTATAAAAAAAAGAACAACTGTTCATGAAATTTGCCCACTAAAAGAAATCGGTTATAAATCATGTTATTCAGAATGTTTTGCACAATCAAATTTGATGATAGATTTAATTTGTAATGGTAAAAGTATATACACACTTTTCTATGAATTGTATATAAATTCTTTTAAAAGGATATTAAAATGGAGTTCCTGTGGTGTTGTGGCGAACGTGCAAGACAGTTACATCGTTAAAAGCGAGTTCAAACTTAATTCGAACTATTTTCTTCACTTTCGGATAAATACTTCTGGTAATCGGTTAGGTCTGAATTCCATATGATCGATAACCTGTTGATGAGGTGCCCGTGGTGTAATGGTTACCGTCGTAGGAAATGCACACAGCGACACGAGTTCAAATCCAGGACGAGACTAATTGCATTTCACATAGCACTAATACCCTTGGGAAAGGTATGAATCCAATTATTCTCCCTCCAGCTATGGGTAAATAGTAGGGCAGACTAGGTTCCTCGGCCTTGGTGAGGCAACTAGTCTAGAAGGAAAACTCTGAATTCAAACCTTATAAACTTCGCTTAAAAATTGACCTTGTGTCACATCCTGCCTGAGCGGAGGGGTTGGTAAATAGGATAACCTGTTGATTGCTGTCCATGCCTTTGTTAATCACGTGTCGATGTCCTTGAAATGAAACGCAGTTTCTTCCAGGCAGCTGTCGTATCGATACTGCAGTATGGATGCTATACATGGACGCAAACAAAACGGCTGGAGAAGAAGCTAGAAGGCAATTACACAAGAATGCTGCGAGCAATCTTGAACAAGTCCTGGCGGCAACACCAAACAAGGCACCAACTATACGGCCACCTGCCTCCTATCACGAAAACTATCCAAGTTAGACGAACCAAACATGCAGGACACTGCTGGGACGAGCTAAGTTAGGTACTCCTATGGACCTCTACATATGGCCGGGCAAAAGCAGGACGACCAGTACGAACATACATACAGCAGCTATGTGAGGATACGGAATGTAACCCTGAAGACCTACCAGAGGCGATGAACGATAGGGAGAAGTGGCGAGAGAGGGTCAGGGATATCCGTTCTAGCGACACGACATGATGATGATGATAATGATGACTTTTGGTAAAGGTATGGACCCATTTATTTCTCTCTGCTATTGTTTAAAGTGTACTACTAATCATTTTCTATAAGAATGGCTTTGGAATTAAATAACGCACAAAAGTTGATATACAATTAAACAAAGACATCAAAACCAAACGAGATTAAAACAATTTTGGTGTACACACACGTACACAGATACATTAAACTATATAAGACTACATGTTCATATACGCATATACATACAACAATTGCAATTACTCGAGGTGTAATGTTCGTTGCCATAGTTAATGGACACGGCGACACGAGTTCAAAACCTGGACAAGGCTGACTGTATTTCTCATAGCACTAATACCCAAGGGAAATGCATGCATCAAACTATTCTCCCTCCTGCTATGGGTAAGTAGTTGAACAGAGTGGGCTCTTTAACCTTGGTATGGCAACAGTTCGAGGAGAATGAAAACCCCGAATTCAAGCCTATTACTCTCCGCTTGTGTCACATGGTGCTCATCTGGAGGGGTTGGTAAATATATATACATATATCTATACGCCAATCTACTCAGACACGCACGCACACATATATGAACATACAAAAAAGAGATGTAGCATATAGACTTTTGACAGAGCTGTCAATCAGGGATTTCTGGGACTGTATATTCCAGCTGTGTAAACCGAGTGATTACCGGAAAACAAGCGATGCATGCGTGTAAGCAGATCACGTAGATTGACAGCTGGAAGGACAACCTGAACACATAGGCATTATGAAATAAATATACAGGTACCCACAAAGTCAGGGACAGACACTAAGTCATGGTCAGCCAGTTGGAGCCATTACCAAATCAGGACAGAAGTCACCCTGGGTGCCACCAAGGAGAAGGCATAGGCCCACAGCGTTCCCCTCTCAAGGAAGCAAAGACGTAAGGATCTGAATATGTAATCGCAACATGGGTTAAGAAAGGGTTAATTTTGTAGTCCTCCACCAGTTTGAATCAACATCCTTCGTCATCCTCTCTTTCTCTCTCTCTCTCTATATATATATATATGTATGTATATATATCTTTCGCTCTCTCTCTTAAAGAATTTAGAAATTCTCAAGTAATAAAGATATATATATATATATATATATTTTTTTACGAAAAGTGTCGTTCTTTCATTCCTTTACAGCCATATAACACACGCATACAGAGAGAGAGACAGACAGACAGACAGACAGAGACAGAGACAGAGAGACACACACACAGAGACAGAGACAGAGAGGGGCGGTTGTTTGGATGGAAAGTTGCTCCTATTACAATGACATACACCCAATTACTATCATGTATTAGTCAATGATAACGAATGATACAAAAAAGCTTGTTCGTAATATATAACCTTATATATATATATATATATATATATATATATAACCTGGCACTGCAATTACAGTTATTGTAGTTCCAATACTTTCAGCCATTTTACAGTGTTTGTGATGATCATTGACTGATAAATCAAATTAAAATTGTCAATAAATACATATTTCCATAGATGATTAGGCAATGCTTTTGATATATAAATGAAGCTGTCTTATTCGTTTCTTGCAATTTCATATCTGTTTCGCTAAATAAAGCATTTAGATTGTGTGCTTATGCTATTAATAAGATGAAGAAAAGAAATATCCAGAGAACGTAAAGTAATGGATAATTCATGAATCTTTCCCCTGCTTCGTCTTGAAAATGTATTTTTGAGTAATTAAAAAGATACAAAAATATCGCTGAGAGAAAGAAGTAAGAAAAAATGAAGCAGACAAGGCAAAGATGAAAAAAGATATTGAAAACTGGTAGAAATATTGAAGAAAACAGCAAAGTGAAAAAAAAAGAAAGAAAACGATGAAGAAAGTGTAAGAAGCAAAAGTGGTAATAAAAAAAACTAAGGAGGAAAAAAGATATTTTGAAGTTGGAAATTAAGAAGTGAAAGAAATAAATAAAATGTAACCTTTGCTCCGAAAGAACGGAATTATGGCATGTGTTTTTAGTTAACCCATATCTGAGTGGAGGGAGAGGAAATAAGTTGGTTTATACCTTTCTCAAGAGAATTGGTCATAAAGTAAATGTAGTAGCGCGACTTGAGTTAGAGCACGCAAATTTCCAGGCCGAAGTCAAGCACTCTAGCTATTATGACACTTGGACAACTCTCAAGGAGAAAACAAAAGAAGACAGAAATGAATAAAGAAGTAAAATTAGAATCTAGTAATAGAAGAAATAAAAGAATAAACGAAGAAGAATGGAAAATAAAGCAGAAGAAGAAGAAGAAGAAGAAGAAGAAGAAGAACCATTGTTTATAAAAGAAAACCAAAAGTTAATAATTAATGGTGGGACTTCGTAACGAGTAAAAACGCAGTCGAGATTTTAAGGAAATGTTTCGTCTCAGACGACGTCTAAGACAATTACGCTAGTGTCTCTCTAAATATGTCGTGAGAAAAAAGGTAGCACCCATGGGTGATAGAGATATTCTGAAGTTTGTTTTTTTTTAAAGAATTTTCGGATTACAATTCATTCAGTAGATCGTACTCGACAAACGTACATACTCTGTGAGAATTCGTTCGTTTAGATGCCCCCTTTACACTTTTTGACTCTGTCGGTCTATTAACGAACTGGATTCTTCGATATAAAATTCTTCATGGATTATACTGATTTTTCCTTCGGAAAAATATCTACTTGCAAAGAAAGTTAGCAATTAGTTATGTCTGACAAATTCATAAAGCAATGTTACGAGAAAATTAAAAAAGAACAGTGGTTCGATTTAAAAGGAATAAGCAGAGGAGAAAATAAATGCTAACACATGTGTTGAAGCAAAAAACCAATTCTATTAACAGGGATTATACTTACTCGATAAAACACAAGTTTTCATTTATTTTCTTGTATAGTTAGTGATCATTAAAGAATAAACGAAGATGAATAAGAATGAAGCATCTCTTTATTCAGTTTTCTTTTATCTCCTGCTTATATATATATATATATATATATATATATATATATATATATATATATATATATATATTCTGAGGAAAATAGTATAACGGTTGCACTATTAAGTAGAAATTCAGGGTCAATAGGAATATCCAGTTGAGAGATAAATGCCAACGGCTTTCGGATATATAATTAATTTCAGATTAAAAATAAATCAAAACTCACACGCAGAGCGAAAACATTTCATATAGAATTAAACGAAAATTTGAATCCTGTAGTTCCATTAAAAATCTATTGAAAAAAACAAACAAACCATAAATCAACTTTATTTTTATCTTTATTTATACTTTATTAAATTGAGTATCGAATACTATTAATACCTTTCAATATTCACCGGTTTTTTAAGAATCAGTGGAAATTTTAAATAAGTTACGGATTCTTTAAAAAAATTTAAAAAAGAATGCATAAATACATTATTCATTGATATATAATGATATTTTTACTGAAAAAAAAATATATACATATTTTTCAAAGAAATTAAAAGGTTTTTTTCTAAATTCTCTTCTAGCCAATAGTAATGTAGGCGTGTCTACGTCGTATTCAAAGCATCACTATATTTCATCCATCTGAAGAAGGTCATTTTATAGATCTGAAATAAATTCATGATGGAACAAGAAAACTGATTTTTTTACGTTTAGTTTTTTAAATATATATATGTATATATATGTGTGTGTGTGTGTGTGTGTATATGAAAGCAAATATGTAGCACACATACACACACATATACATAAATATATATATATATATATATGTGTGTGTGTGTGTGTGTGTGTGTGTGTGTGTGTTTATGTATATATATGTATATTACGTTACTGCCATTAATGTATTTGAGGAACCGCCTGAGACAAAGAGTGTCTTAAGGAGAAGAAAGAGGGGGTGATTGAGTATGTGTATGTTTTGTGAGGGCAGAACTAATACGCCGACATAGATAATCCTCTCACTAATATTGAGCATTTTGTATTTATAAAAATCGCAAAGTACACTGCATATATATATATATATAGATAGGTTGTCACTATATATATATATATATATATATATATATATATGTTATGAGAGTGTTGGTCGTCAGTAAATCATTATGTGATCATGAGTCAAACCAAGAGCAATATAATATGGAGAGTGCTCAATATCTTTGATAGATCTATTTTAGTAATAATGATAATAAATATATATCATTATATATTTAATCCCTGATATATATATATATATATATATATATATATATATATAAGTCGTCATACCAAAGACTCAACACATAGTACTTGATGCTTCTTTGCTTAACATTCACTATTATAAGGGTAAAGAGGAGCAATCCAGGGAAAAGAGTAGCCCCCTCCCCTACATCTTGATGTAGTAGCTGATGAAAAGAGAGCTATTGGGTTGCCCTCGACTACGATAGCCAACTTTACTTATATATATACACATATATATATATAATGTCGTTTCCGATATTTATAAATAAAAATGCTCAATGTGGATGATAAAGATTATATATGTATATATATATATATATATATTACAGTAAATGCACATGTCACACAGACTCACACATACGCGTACATACACTCGTGCATATATACACATACGTCTGCAAAACTTTGCTTTTTAAAAAGTAAGAGTGGTATTTTGATGTACATTTTATCACCTTGGATATTTTCGTTCTATCATCTCATGACCTCCAGAATATTATCACATTAGTTTTTCTCTTAAACAGCTGCGTTTCCACTCATTTGTATTTCATTTTCCAATTTAGCTGCTTTTTGTTTATCATCAAATTTCAGAGGTGTCAGCATCTTTTGCGCCAAGGAGAGCTAATTTTTCTTTGTCCCCTTATCAAATAGGCAACACTCCGGGGTGATCGTTAATTTGCTTACCGTTACAGGAAGGAGACGTTGTGGTGTAGTGGCTAACCTGCTAGACAGAAATATCTTAGTAAGTGAGATCCAACTCTCGTCGCACTTTTACGTTCATTTTTAGATTTGGGCTAGGTAAGAATTCCCTTATCGCTCAAGCAATTTGTTAAATTGTATTACAACTATCTTTCTACAAGGACTGCTTTAACATTGAATTACGCATGTAGGTTGATATGTCATTAAAACTAAGGGGCCAAACGAATTTTAACACTTACTGCGAAGTTGATCATTTTAGTGAACTTGGGCCAAGAAAACTCATTAAATTGGCTTTTGATTATTGGGTAATTTCCGGTTTTCACCACATTTATTATGATGTATTACACACATTTTATTTTCACAGGCCAATAGAAAATGGATGAAAGAAATGAATTGGAAATGTTATATGATCTGCTTCTGGGACGTATTTCTAAATTTAGAATGGGAGCAAAACTTCAATTTCAACCACAAAGCCAGATAGAGGAAGTTAATTTCTTCAATTTCGACTCCAGCAATTCTGATTCTGACGGTGAATTTGAAATGCTGGAACCGGAAAATATAGTTTCATTATGATGTTGAGTTTTGTGACTATTTTTGCAATTATGTGAGAATACAATCATGATCATAATCATCAACATTATCATGTCGCCCCCGCCTCTTTCTCTCTCTCTCTCTCTCTCTCTCTCTCTCTCTCTCTCTCTCTCTCTCTCTCTCTCTCTCTCTCCTGCCATTCCTATCAGTCATGAAAATGATGTTTACGTAAGTTGTATATATATATATATATATATATATATATATATATTGTCAACCACAGACAGACTGTTTCGTTCTATCAGAACTCTTCAGTGTGTCTAGAGACGCAGGACGCTAGAAGCCATATATATATATATATATATATATATATATATATATATATATGCGAAATTGGTTTCCTATGGCAATACTTAATGCAACATTACTGTAAGGAAATATTTGTGGTGATTAATAAAATTTACTGAATTACAAGAAATGCATGGGTACACACACAATATCTGGCGAGCAAGAGGTCGTGGTTAACATGCTGGACTGCAACATTGTTTTAACCGAGTTCAAACTCCAGTCGCGCTATTACATTCACTTTCGTGCAAACAACCATGGGAAAAGGTGTAAATCCCCTTATCCTCTAAGCTATATGAAATGTGGGGGTACCCCATCATTGCTATTGCTCCAAGGTCTACTCTGACCTGGATTGGTAGCACCTGATAGAGTCCTATCTATGGGTTAAATAGAACTGATGGATATTTAACGTGTGTGCAGACAAATGAATTATGCTAAAATGAATTGTTAGAAATAGAACTGTTTGAGCATTTAACGGAGTGTTAGTGATACATAGCAATACTTGGAATAGTTTAACTGTGTGCAAACGAAAGAGATAATGTTGAATAGCCTTACTAGCAGGAAATATCAAAACATGAAACTCTTGAAATACGTGCCTTAATTGAAATTAATGAAATTACATAGCAATGGTTGGAACCAACTGATTGTATGAATGAATAGTGTTGAATAGAATAATTAGTGTTAAATAGCAATACTTGTAACCAATTTCATCATCATCATCATGTCGTGCTGGTAGCACGGATATCCCTGACCCTATATCGCCACTCCTCCCTATCGTTCATCGCCCTAGACAGGTCTTCAGGACAACATCCCGTATCCTCACATAGCTGCTGAATATATGTTCGTGCTGGTCGTCCTGCTTTTGCACGGTCATGTGTGGGGGTCCATAAGAGTACATCTCTTATGAGCTCGTCCCTGCTTCTCCAGCAGTGTCCTGCATGTCTGGTTCGTCTAACTTGAATAGTTTTCGTGATAGGAGGCAGGTGGCCATATAGTTGGTGTCTTGTGGGGTGTTGCTGCCAGGACTTGTTCAAGATTGCTCACAGCATTCTTGTGTAATTGCCGTCTAGCTTCTTCTCCAGCCGTTTTGTTAGCGTCCAAGTAGTGCATCCATATAGCAGTATCGATGTGACCGCTGCCTGGAAGAAACTGCGTTTCATTTTATAGGTTAGGTCTGATTTCCATATAATCGATAGCCTACTGTGAATAAAGAAATGATTAATCCTGAATAGAATTCTTATTAATAAACAAAGTGGAAAAATTTTATTGATTGAGCTCAGGTCCAGTGTAAAATGGAAAAGAAAGTTATTTCATTTTTCATACATGCGATAGAGTTTAGCAGGATATTCTAGGCTCGAAGAATCAGATTCGGTTCATGTCGAGTCTTAACCAATTGAGAAGATGACCTTGCCTACCAAGAACAGGCAGTTATATATATGCATAATGCATTCAATAAGTTTCCAGACTTTTTGTACCGGCATTTAAAATTGTCGTAGAATCTTAAAAATTCAGTATGTTATTGCTATACATCTTATGGAATGACTGACCATTTTTTATGATTTCAGGTTCAAAGGAACGGCTACAGCAAGAATTCGAATACACCCTACTAAAGCCTGATTGTCACCGCTGGTGAATTTCAAAAATGCAATCTGGACGTAAGGACATTTAGAAGAACGATATGCAATAAAATTCTCTTTTAAACTTGGAAAAATGCCACAGAAACGTATGGAATGCTTTAGACTGCTTTTCGACCATCTTGCATAAATCGAGCATCAGTTTTCGAGTGGCATAGGAGATTCAAGGAAGCCAGGTAATCTGTGAGGGATCATGAAAGGTGTGGGAGGAGTAAGGAAGTTGATTGGCCAAAGGGTTAGGGTTAGGGTTACCATGTTGAGGTTTTAAGGGAATTCAGAAAGAGATTCCGTCTGAAGAGGCCAGCACTCTTCAAATCGGGTCTGTGGCATTTCCACCAGGACAATGCACCAATCCACAACCCCATCCTTGTCACAGATAATTTGACCAAAATGGGCATCAAGACAGTTCCTCGCCGTCCCTATACTCCAGACGTTGCTCCCTGTGACTTTTGGCTGTTCCCTAAGGTCAGAGGCTGTTGTTATGAGACAATTGAGGAGATGAAAGAGGCTGTGACGAAGGTCATTGACACCCTCACACAAGAGGACTTCCATGGGGCCTTCGAGAATTTTTTGGAACGGTACAAGTGCATCGCTGCCGGAGGAGATTACTTGGAAGGGGACTAGAGTTTCCTGTGTGTACTATCAATAAAAGTGCCCATACGAAAAAAGTCTGGAAACTTATTTAGTGATTCTCGTATATATATATATATATATATATATATATATATTATTAGAAAAACCTGTCATTTAAAAATGTTGAATTGATTAAAACTGCTGAAATGCTGGCTTGGAAATTTTCATAAAGACTCGATGAAAAATTAAATATCATCTTCTTTGAATAAAGAAACAATCTATAACCAATAGTTCCACATGTTTTCTATAAAATAGAAAAAATACAGCGGTAGTTTTTTTTTTTTTATATTTTCATTTTATAAAAAACATAAAACTTTGTTACGAAACAAACCTAAGATGAAATTTATATTGTTTTTAGGTTATATATATATATATATATATATATATATATATATATATATATGCATACACATTTATGCATGTATTTGTATATAGAAAGAAAGAAAGAAAGAAAGAAAGAAAGAAAGAAAGAAAGAAAGAAAGAAAGAAAATAATTCATGACGATATTTATTTTGTTTTAAAAAATTAAGAAAAAGAAAACAGGAGTTGCGTCCTTTGAACCGTGACAAAGCCAATGAACGCAGTGGGATAATATTTGATGAAAAGTAGACGATAAACTTTCGAAGACGAGAAAGATTTTACGAATAAATGAGACAGGAAAAAGAAATGTTAAGACTGTTTGATCGGAAAAAAATGCCTTGAAAGTAAAATATTTGAGTTATTTTGCAGAAGAAAATAGGAATTTGTTTTCTCACCCGGAACAGAAAAAATGCCTCTGGTTTTTAATGTTTATCAATTTTGTTGTTCCTTGTGCACGTTTAAAAAGAAAATAGAGTTGTCAGCAATAAGAATTGAAGACTTGATATATTCCTCGCCTAAAAGATGTTTATTTTTTTCCATTTTTATTTGATAAAATAATTATTTCAACTCCTGTTGTCTTCTCAATTATTTCAGTTTTAATACTTGATGATATTAAACGCTTTGATGAACGAAGACTTTTACAGGGTGGAACGAAAAAATTGTCGTCCTAGAAAAGACGACATGATTTCATTTCCGTTTAATGAAAACCGGTTTTCTTTTTTTCTTGCTAACCATCTACTAGTTAGCCAGTTGTGTACAAATCCCAAGAGCCTTCTATCATGTCTGAAAGTGACACAATGCTCAACGAAAGAGATCGGTGATGCGCCGCTGTACAACACACACTCTCTACCGATCGAAGTTATGACAACAGGATAATGGCCAGAACCCTCAAAATGCAACAGGGACGTGCCCAAGGGGAGGAAAAGAACATTTCCGGCAACGGTTATGGTCTTTGATGTGGTTTCAAGTGAGGGCCACATCATGCCACCTCACATCTTCGAAGCCGGCTTGAAATTCAACACCAAAGTGTACCTGGATGTGCTAAAGAGTCTGGTGATCCCTTGGTGCAATCAGGTGGCCGGTGGCAGACCCTGGGTGTGGCAGCAGGACTCGGCGCCGGCCCACAAGTCCAAAGAGACCCAGGCTTTGCTTCAGAAGGAGCGCTACGACTTTGTACCTTTCTCTCACTGGCCCCTCTCCTCTCCCGGCCTAAACCCACTGGACTACTTCGTTTGGTCATACGTCGAGAACATTACCAACATGACCTCCTACGACACCAAAGCCAGCCTGATCGCCGCCATCCGCCAAGTATTCGCCAAGCTCCCGCCGGCGCTTGAGGAAAAAACATGCTCCCAGTTCCGGATCCGTATCGAGACGGTGATTGAGGCTGAAGGCGCCTACATTGAATATATTTCAGCTCTACTACATAATCAAGTTACCAGACTTGATCTTTTCAATAAAATGTTTAAAATAAAGCTGTTGTATTGTTTACTTTAGGACGAGAATTTTATCGTTTCACCCTGTATTTTATATTTTTCTGAATATCAGTTTAAAAAAAAAGAAAGGCCGGTTACCTTTATCAATCAATTGTGCTATAATAATTGCATTTTTCTGAATATCAGTTTTAAAAAAAAGAGAGGCTGGTTACCTTTATCAATCAATTGTGCTATAATAATTGCATGAACAAAAAAGTTTGATTTTTTTTTATTATCTGAAGTTCAAATTGAAACACATCATGACACTATACGAAACTTCTCAATACTAAATGGTGCATCTCTAAAACTATTCATCTACCTCGGAAGCAGCCTCTCATCAACTTAAAATGGCATAAATCGATTGGTTATCCATCATATGGAATTCAAACTCATTTGATAAAATAAAACTATTTTTCCCAGCAGCAGGCGTATCAACTTTACTAAATAACAGCACTACATGGACGGTGACTATGTGAATAAAAAAAGAACTTAACAGGAACATTAGAATGCTACAAGTCATAATGAACAGATCCTAGACGCAACATCCCACAAAACAGCAGCTGCACGGCCAAATACCTCCCATCTCTAAAGCCATTTAAACAAAACAGGGAAGACATGCGGGACACTACTGGGGAAGTAAGGATTAACTCATAAGCTACGCTATCCTATTAACCCCTTCTCACGGACGTGCAAGTGTTGGATGATTAACTTGAACATCTACAACAGCTCTGTACGGACACAGGATGTCGTCTAGAAGATCGTCCAGAAACGATGGATGATAGAACAAAATGGCGAAATAGAGTCAGAGAAATTCGTGTTAGTAGCACACAACGATATATATAAATATATATATATATATTAGTATGAGCTCTAATTGGTGTATAGATTATATGAAAAACGGCATATGTTTTCAGTCAAGGGTTTTTAGCGTGTTGACTGATTATTACTATTGGGAAACCGAAGCAACAGCAGATTCAAATATCATGATTTAAATGAAGAAGTTGTGTTGAATAAAAAAAAACAATTTGTTATCTTGAAGTAACTTTCGACCTAACGAAGAAAATATACCAGCTTTTATCGAAAGACAAAATACTGTCTCTATATCAAGCAACCTCTCAACAAAAACGGCATGCGACACAAGGTATTTTTGCCGGAGTTTAACAAGTTAGAACTCAAAGTTTCCTTTCTCCTAGACAGGTTGCCATACCAGCGTAAAAGATCCCAGCATGTCATACTATTTCGACCATAGCTGGAGGGAGAATAATTGCACTCATTCATTTCTCAAGGATATTATCACAATGTGAAATGCAAGGTTTGAACTCGGGTGACATGTGTATTTCCTACGACAATATCTATTACTCCCCAAATTCCTCGATATATCAACATAAAATCTAGCTGTTTGCCAAATGTTTGGAAGCACATTTTTCAATCAATTACCGATATATTGTAAACAAACGCAAGTATTTTCAACGTGAGGGATATTGTGGCTCTAATAATAGGTTGATAGCCATAATGATTTTCAGTATCTTTTTAATGAATGACTCAAAAGATGTAGAAAAGTAATTTTGCTCAACCTCCTTTCATATAATATGAGTATGAAAAATAAATTTGGGTAAAATGCGATCCTAGTTACTTGACAAACATTTTACCGGGTTTGAAACATTTCTTCATTTATAAACAAGATGTATACAATCATCAGTTGGTACATCAACATTTTAAAAGAGCAATACTATAGCCATAATATGAAATGTAACTGCAGAGACACTGAAATTTCCCCTTTGTGGGGTCATTACCCTAATGAAAATGTAGCATTTGAAGATCATTCAGTAAATGAGTTGGATATTGCCTAAGGAGTTGTTAAGAGGAAGAACTGTTTACAGTTGAATCTTTTTCAAAGAAATTAATAGTGCTGGGTACTTTCATGTTTTAGAAAATTGTCAGTATTGTAATATACCGACCTAGCTGGTGACGTGGATGAACTTAGCCAATTCAATGCGGTCGCAAGATAACATCTATAAGTTGGGTCACAGGAACGAGAAGATGAAGGAGGATGGCAAAGTCTATAATTTATTGCCTATGGATAGAGTGACAGATATTTCCGTTCGCTGATAAGATCAACTAATTACCGGAAATAATAACGGAAGTTTGTAAGTTTCGATAACCAGCCATAAACAAAAAATACGTGAAGCGGAGAGGATATTCATATATCCACATGGGACTTGAGAGACAATATAAGGTCTGTAATTTTGGACTGAAGACAGAGATCTGATGGTCGCTCAAGAAAAGAGGAGAGATCTGCTGGACTCTCAAGTGAGTGGGGAGAGACCCACTGGTCATTCAAGCAGACCTGTCAGATCCCCGTGTGTGTTCTCCGGCCGTCGCTCTACTTCATAAAAAGGGTCCCTGCCACAGAAGGAAGACATGTGCAAACTCTCTCTGAATGTATTCCTACTACACACAATCGTCGCCGTCGAAGATTAAAAATATGAATAATTTTTTTATATATCTTCGTTGTTTGTCCTGCGTTTCAATATACGACAGTATGACATACGTTACCGACCGTTTTGCTGGGAACTTTTCTTTACTGGAGAGTCTGCGTCATTCGACTAGATTTCAACTCAGGCTCGACATGTTGAACTAGGTTTAACTTACTTGTAAACATGTTGTGACTAAAACATCCTCCTCTATATGTAGCATACGGCCAAAATATTCAGATGCAGAGGAATTCCGAAATACGTGAAACACTGACGTCTTTCTTTAGTTCAGGTACGAAACGTTTATTTACTTCTTGAGTTTAGTCTTTCGACACAAGGAGAGAGAGAGACACACAATTTTTACAATGCTGACTGTTCCATCTGACCCAACAAACGCGAGGCTCAACCCGTACTCCCAAGATGGACTGCCCTCGCCCATGTTCAAATCTCAACTGAACTCGCCCAGAGTCGAATCTCAACTAGCCTCGCCCAGAAACAAATATCATATAAGCGTTTTTTTCTAAAATCACCAAAATTCCCCGCCCATCGCTTCCGGGCATTACGTCATTCACACCCCAGTGTCATTTCCTATCTGGTTTTTTTTATTATGACATTTGTGATTGTCACATCATCCATGAGCGAGTGTGAACACCTGCATTAATAGCAGAACAGTTCTAAGCCTAACCAAACTGAATGATAAGATATAACCAACGAAAAATGATAATATAAAAAAAAATCCTTCTGCAATTATATAACATATACATGTCATACATTCTCACGTAAATTTACTGGATTTGCATTGCTCAGAAACGAAATATTTTATGACGAATTTTTTTTTTTTTCTTAAATTAGAATAGATTGTGCGATAAACCAATTCCAAACAATCGAAAGTTTAAACTATATTATTTGTCTTTTTTTTTAATTCCCATTAACGGTAGCTCTCTGAAACTGGTTAACAAGTTCAGCTACCTAGGAAGCAGCGTCTTATCAACCGAGACAGACATCAACATATGACTAGCAAAGGCATGGACAGCTCCCGATGGTCTATCGGTCATATGGAAGTCAGACCTGACCGATAAAATGAAACGTAGTTTTTTTTCCAAATAACAGTTGTATCAATACTGCTATATGGATGCACTACTTGGACGCTAACAAAACAGATGGACAAAAAGCTTGACAGTAACTACACAAGAATGCTGCGAGCAATATTGAACAAGTCCTAGAGACAGCATCCCACAAAGCAACAGCTGTACGGTCACCTACCACCTATCACGAAAACTATCAGAATTAGACGAACCAGACATGCGGGACATTGCTGAAGAAATAGAGACGAACTCATAAGTGATATACTCCAGTGGACCCCTTTACATACGCGAGCAAAGGCAGGACGACCAGCTGGAACCTACATACAGCACCTCTGTTTAGATACGGGATGTTGCTCTGAAGACCAGCCGGAAGCAATGGACGATAGGGCAGGGTGGCGAAAAAGGGTCAGAGATATCTGTACTGATGGTGCGACATGATGATGATGATGATTTAATGAATTACCTTCGTATAGGTCCCTCCTCAGTTAAAATAAAGTTCATTTATGTATTGGATAAACCTCGTATTAGGTAACCTGAAAAGATGGCTAAAATAATAATAATTATTGTTTGGTTTCTTTGTTTAATGGTATATTCATACGTTATTTAATGTCAAAATTATCTTTATAGAACAGTAGGGACACTATTTAACCAATAGCTATTGGGATAAGAGGGTTCCGAATTTTGCCAAAGGCATTATTCTGAAAGTAAACGTAATAGCCCGATTGAAGTTCGAACTCGCTCCCAACGATATAACTATCAAGCACGTTACCATTCATGTAAAATAACAGTCATGGTACTATTTAAACCTATAACTCGAGAGATATGGGCCTTAAAAGCTTTCCCAAGAATATTAGTCCGAGTTGAACGTAATAGACGGGACTACAGTTCGAACTCGATTATTACGACATCACTCGGCAGGAACTCGGCAGGAACAGCAGAATACACCGACTCAAGAGGGGTAAGACCCCACCAACGATTATCCTTGATATGACACTAAACACACTAATGAGGAGGCTCCAGTCATGCAGAAGCTTTAGAGAATACAGAGCACTCCTTCATTGCCATCGTTCCCTGGTCCACTCTGACCCAGAGTGGTAGCACCTGATACGGTCTTATCTATGGGTCGAACATTTAAGACATGCAAAACGTAATTGCTTGAAATAGAACTGTTTGATCAGTTAAGTGTGTGTAAGCTAATGACTGATGTTTAATTGAATTGTTAGTGTTATATAGCAATTCTCGGAACCATTTAACTTTGTTGACATGTGCTAAACAGTATTGTTTGAAATAGAACTGTTTGATCATTTAAGTGTGTGTGAGCTAATGACTGATGTTTAATTGAGTTGTTAGTGTTATATAGCAATTCTTGGAACCATTTAACTTTGTTGATTGGTGCTAAACAATATTGTTTGAAATAGAACTGTTTGATCATTTAAGTGTGTGTAAGCAAATGACTGATGTTTATTTGAATTGTTAGAGATAAATAGCAATACTTGAAAACAGTTAAGTATGAGCAAACAAATGATTATAAATAAATGGAATTATTTTTATTAGATAGGAATCAGTGAAACCATTTAACTGAATAAAAGAAAATGAGCCGAGGCTCGTTTGAAAATGTTATTGACAAAACGAGTTTAGAAATCATATATTTAATATATATGTACTAAAAGGATTTGGCATAATAACCTACAATGATTGATATGCCATAAAACCAAACCAAATCTAGCATACTATCGCTACTATGGAACCCCAAATTCAAAACCTTTTTAGATAGATATGGATATATGTTGAATTATAATAATACTACTAATAACAATGTTTGAACAAGGAAACTTGCTGTCATTTGTTCTCTCTAGAGAAGAAAGACATTTTTTAACAGCGTTAAATGGATGATAGTAAATGTAACAAAATTGGCACCAGTAAGTCCAGAGAACACCCTTAGTGCTAGACCAGTTGTCTGAAGAAGGATTTGATTTATGACCCCTTGTTACTTCCTATTTCGAGTTAAGAGATTCCCCCTTTCCTAAAAAGAGTGTTCAGTCGAATTCAAGACTCCAGACAAGTAATATGGTGAAGGGACTATAAAACAAAGAACGAAGAACCTTTTGATGAAAATAATATTGACGATTAAATATATATCCACAAGATTATAAACTCATTACAGGACTTTGTAAGTAACTATATTTACTAAATGCAAAAACTTTAAAATATTATTTTAGATATAAAATTTCTTAAAAGAAGAGGCCCAAAAGGAAAACCATATATCCCTGTTCGTAAAATACCCTCATTTTAGATGTACTATTCGCGTACCCATTACTTCACATCAACTCATATATGTATATAGACCTACCAATTCTTGTTATTGTTGTTTGTTCCTTTTTTAAAGGAAAAACCATATATCCCTGTTCGTAAAATACCCTCATTTTAAATGTACTATTCGCGTACCCATTACTTCACATCAACTCATATATGGATATAGACCTACCAATTCTTGTTATTGTTGATTGTTCCTTTTTTTTTAAGGAAAACCATATATCCCTGTTCGTAAAATACCCTCATTTTAAATGCACTATTCGCGTACCCATTACTTCACATCAACTCATATATGGATATAGACCTACCAATTCTTGTTATTGTTGTTTGTTCCTTTTTATGTGTTTAAATTTGTTATTTTTTGCATGTATGTCAAAAGCCTAATAATTTCTATTATCTTTTTATGTTCTTTTCTACTTTCGTAAATATTTATTTTGTTTTATTAAGACAACTGTTAGCGACGACTAAATCTCTAACCCTGTTTATTATAGAAGTAATTCTAGTTTAGAAAATAACAGTTCGCTACACTACAAATCTATTTCAAATGTTTGAGGACATAAAATGACCCACCGAGGTTGATATGCCGTAAAACAACAAACAAACAAATATGATATTACAGCTAAGCAAGTTAGAAGTCATGTAAAAGTACATTTGTGGTACCATTGAGAATATAACTGGAAAGTTATAATGAATAATCGTAAGATCTGTTATTGATTATTTTGTGCTTGAATGGAAAAAAAGATACTTTGGTCAATGAATAGATTTCACACAGAGAACATAAAGCTCTAACATAAAATTGTCCATCCACGTTGGGAATATCAAATAGGATACAGGTCGGATACCAAACTTTAACGAGTAAATTTTAGACATAACCAGCAGTCAAAGAAAAAGGGGAAAGTTGTAAATTGGGCTTCGAAGAAATATTATTTATAGTAGAATAGAATACTCGAATGGCAATTGATTGTTGAACAAAAATTCAGAATAGGATACATTTCTATTATACTCATTCCTTCGACTTTATGCCATTTACTTTAAAGAGGATTAAAATGTGTTTGAGCCTTTTAGGGGACAAGTGAATTTTTCTCTATGGAAACTGCAAATTTTTGGTGATAACTTGCACAATATTCTATTTATATCGTTATAACTATGAATTCATACTTGGGAATCACTTCTAGGATATAACTCATACATGAGTGTTAAACAACAATTTCGTGTCCTGGTATATAGATATATATATATATGTGTGTGTGTGTCTATGTATAGACCTTGTTTGATTAGATCGAACTGACGATTCATACCTGCCTATAGATATTTGATCTATTCATCTCTTTGGATGAGTTTGAATTTTGGATGGAAAGAACTCAAGACACCGTATTTTTCCCAAGTACTTTCGGTCACAACAGTAGACATTTTAGGGGGAACAAAAAATTAAATGACAAACACAACCACGTCATATAAATTTACAAAGAGTCGGAGGAAGAAAAAATTGAGTGGAATTTTTGTAAGAAATGAATTTTACTAGATGTTGTATATATATATATATATATATATATATATATATTGTTTTGACAATTTTGGTTAAAGACCATAGAACTTTCTATTGATCTTATTATGTTTATGTTGTTTTTTGTGGGGGCAGGGTCTGGCATTTTTTTGCTCGTTTGTTTTTATCAGGTTCCAGTTGATAGAGAAACTGTCCAAAGATCGCTTAGCAAGCGCTTTTGATTATATCGATTGGTCGTCTCCAGGGAGATTATTTTTGGTAGGTTTTGTTTGTCTTTGTTCAGTAGGGGAAATTTATGTTCTTGGAAGTTTTTATTATTGATGTGGGTGCTCTGGTGTGGGTGCTTCATGTGTTAGAAGTTGAATATGTTTAGAATATTCAATAAATAAGATGAATTTTTCCTTAGGGTCTCACCATAGAAAGAAATGCTTTATACATCACACGGTCTGCAGTAAATTTTAGATGGTTTGAATTTATCTGCCAACAATGGTTTTCGGGCAAAACTCTGTTCAAGACTGAATCAGTCGGTTTTGCCGCCATTTTGAATACCCTGGAAGAGTGTTCACCAGTGGCCCGGAAGACCTGGGTTTAATCCCTGGTCGCGTCATACCAGAGACTTTAAAAATGGTACTTGATACCTCCTTGCTTAACACTCAGCAATAAAAGGTACGTATCAAGGGTAAAGTGGAGCAATCCAGGGAAAGAAGTAGCGCCCTCTCCTACCCCTTGGTGTAGTAGCTATTGAAAAGGGAGCCTTCTGGTCGCCTTCGACTATGGTCGCTAACTTTCCTTTACTTTAATACCAATTCCGAACACTGCAGAGTTTTCAATAGCTACTACACTGATGTATATGGGAGAGCGCTACCCATTTCCCTAGATTTCTCCACTTACCATTGATTCATCTATTATAATGCTGAGCTTTAAGCAGAAAGGACTTAAGTACCATTTTTTGACTCTTTGGTATGACCCCGACCTTGGATTGAACCAAAATTTTCCGGACCATTGCTAATAGGCGCGTGGATTGTGTGTTAGATAAAGAAAGCGGTTGAAACTGTGGGCTACGGTTTCAATTTGTAGACTTGCCTGGATTATGATAAATAACACCAGTTAAGTGAAGGATCTGTGTTTTCTTGTCAGTCAATTTAATTTCAGTCAATCTCGATACACGAAAACCTCCCAATATATATATAGAGACAGACAGACAGACAGACAGAGGGATTGTGTGTGTGTGAGAGTCCCAGACGTAGACAGAGACACAAACAGACAAACAGTCAGAAACACAGAGATTAGGAAATATTCATCAAGCCAACTATCATTTATGCACTGGTAATCTCATCGGTGAGTATTTTCCGAAAACATATCAGCAGTTATTCAATAATATAGAAACCAAACAACTTAAAGTCTATGATCGACATTTATGAAGAAAACATTCAATATACCACAACTCAGAAAATTTACCAAATTGAATTACTAAGACTACTATAGCGAAGAAAAACCCATGACTGATGAAAACCAGTTACCACAATGGCTCTAATATATTATCTGCTTTTTATAATTCAATATATATCGTATTAAGAACTTATTTCTTTTCCACTACCTATAATACTAATAATGAATGTGATCTTTTTGAAAAGGTTACAAAAAGAAGACGACATAAATATCAGACAATCATCTATACATCCCTGAGTATGACCATTGAGAATTGATATTTTTCAGACAACAGTATAGAAAAAAATATTTAAAGTAGACCCCTAGCTATTAGGCGTTGATTTTAATGTACAAATAAAAAAATCAGGATTTTTTCTTGTGATTCATACGATTATGATATTAAAACAAATCGTCTCTAAGAATGAAATGACATATAAATTTCTGGGGTTCTCATCAATAGACCAATGAATCAAACAAGGCACTTCAACAGCAGGGTTTCCCTTGACTCTCTCAATCTCGCTATCACTGTCTATCAGCCATCGCACTTGGTAAGTATTCTAGATGGCATCCAGTGTCTCCATAGACTTTATAAATGTAGTTTTTTGCTGGTATGTCCATGTTTAATAGTCCATTGGAGAATGTCTCTTGTGAGTTTGCCTTTACCTCTCCAGCAGTCAGATATGTCTTGTTTACCTTTCTTGATAGTTCGCGAGATGGGAGGTAAGTAGCCGTGCAACTACTGTTCTGTAAACAGCTGCTTTCAGAAGAGGCTGCTGCTGCTTTTAAAACTGCACGCAGCATTCATGTGTGTGTTACTATCTAGGTTTTGCTTCAAGAATTTCGTTGCAACGATACTTTAGTACTAACAAGGCTACAGCTTAGACGAATTTTTGTTTGCTTTTATCATGCATCAAATTTCCATATGATCGATAACCTGTCAATAACTTTCCATACTTTATCAATGCGTATGGTGATATTTGATTGTTTCATAAATCGCCCTGTCGGCAGTACTGTATTTAGAATGTAATAACTGTATACTCTATATTGTAGATAAGGCGCCTCAAAGTATAAGTGTGTTGGGTTAGACACTAAACCACATCAAATGTTAAGGCCCCATTTCTAGTGTTCTGGGGAGTGTTGAGTAACCTTTCAGATCCATCATTCCCAGTTCCACTCTTAGCTGGATCGGTAGTACCTGTTATATTTTGACCCTCGCCCCGGCCCAAAAATACTATTCCAAGGTAATACACCGGAAGGAAGTGACACATTCCAACGGCCAGTAATCGAAAGAGATCGCGTGGGCGGATTAAGGCTTATGATATGGGACAAGGTGAAGGTCTCATTGTGCCATTACAGTCATGCACCGGAAGAGAGTAACCTCTGAACTGCATGACAGTTATTTCGGCTTGATGACGATTAAACATCCGATCCAAAGATCCAGTAGGCGATCGTGTGGGCGTTGAGTTATTATTTAACTCAGTTGAGTTTGGGTCCCAGAGCAGTTGCCAGTCGAATTCCAGATAGTAGAGACCAGATGTGGTAGGGAAGGCCACACCCGACCGAGGGGGCACTCGGAAAACCCCCGATGCAGTTGCCAGTAGAATTCCAGACAGTAGAGACCAGATGTGGTAGGGAAGGCCACACCCGACCGAGGGGGCACTCGGAAAACCCCCGATGGAGTTGACCCCAGAATCAGGAGAACAAGAAAGACACAACGTGACGGTCATAACAGTGGGGTCAAAATATGAAGTTTACGTTCGGTCTCCAGCATCCTCTCACATGCAAACCCTTCAACAACCCTTTCAAACCCTTGCAATAAAGTGAGAGGTAAATATGTTGTAAAGAAGTTTCCTGCGTTTTCCTTCAGGCGTTTTCCTTCATGCGTCTGTCTTTGATGTTGTGTCGTTGTGATGAATGAACGTGTAAATAACTTTATAACAGTACATATTTGGGTTCTATCTATGGGTCAAATATTGCCCAGTTGGCTGGGGTGGTAGATTACACCGACAGCTTCTCTACAGATAGGTAAGACGAGTGCCCAGGATATGACACTAGACAATCTGATGGTGAGGTTCCTCTAATGCTGGAACTTTGGGGAACGCACCGTACTCCTTCATTTCTATCGCTCCCTGGTCCACTCTGGCTGGGAGTGGTAAAAACTGAGCGGGTCCTATCTATGGGTCAAAAGGACTAAACTGTGTACTTATATTAAACTGAATTGCTTGAAATAAAACTGTTCTGACATTTAAACAGCACACTTATGCTAAAATGAATTGTTTGAAATGGAATTTTTTTTGTGTGCTAAACTGAATTTTTTTAAATAGAACTGCTTTTGACATTGAAACTGTACTTTCTTTAAACTAAATAGTTTGAAATAGAACTGTTTGACTAAACTGAATAGCTTAAAATAGAAATATTTCCGACAATTGAATTGTGTACTTATGGTAAACTGAATTGCTTGAAATAGAACTGTTTATTTGTATAAAAGTGGATTTGGCGTTAAATAATCTATAAAGGTTGATATGCCATAAAACTCAAACAAATAAACAAACAAACAAACAATGTGGGTCGAATAGCCACGTTTAAAAATTATTCTTATTCGATAGAAATAGTTGATAACCGTAAATTACTTGTATTAAAATTGCAGCTTGAAGCTATAATTTTTACTAGTAATTATTTTTAGTTATTTGAAACTATATAACTGTGTGCTAGCAAATTATCTTTAAATTGAAATGATTACTTGAAACCATATAATTATTTGAATTCGATAAGAATACTTGAAAGCTTACAATTGTGGTTTGGTTTCGTTCCTATTTGGTTTGGATTCTTTTTGTAATGGCATATCAACCATCTTGGGATATTCTATACCAGAGCCATTTTTTCTAGAACACCAATGGTGCTATTTAATCCATTTCTAGTGAATATAGCGGTTAACTCGAAAGTGACGACAATAGTGTGACTGGAGTTCAAGCACAGTTACTTTGAGGCCGCAAAGCCGTCATTACGCCGCGTCGACTGGCCCCATACAACTATGTGCACATTATTTGTTGGTTGGTTGTTTAAGTTTTATGGCATATAAACCTTTGTAGGTTATTTAACGCTAAATCAATTTTTTATCAAAATAGTTTGATTTCAAACAATTCACTTTAGCATCATTATACAATTTAATTATCAAAAACATTTCCATTTCTAGCTATTCAGTTTATTCAAACAGTTCTAATTCAGCTAATTCGGTTTAGTATAAGTACAGATTTTGTTTACACACAGTTAAATGACATAACAGTTCTATATCAAACAATTCAGTTTAGTAGAGTTTCAATGTCAAAATCAGTTCGACTTCAAACAATTCAGTTTAGCATACCTACGCAGTTTAAATGTAAGTACAGTTTAATTGTCAAAAACATTTCTATTTAAAGCTGTTTAGTTTAGTCAAACAGTTATAATTCAAGCAATTCAGTTTATCATAAGTATGCAGTTAGTTCTATTTAACCCATAAATAGGGCTCTATCAGGTGATACCATTCCGGGTCAGAGTGGACCTGGAAGCAATGACAATGAAGGTGTGCTCCGCATTCCCCAAAGCTCAAGCATCACTAGAACCTCACGATCAGATTGATTAGTGTCATATCCAGGACACTTATTGGGGAAGTCTTACCCCTCTGCAGAGAAGCAGTCGGTGTATTCTAAAGCGCCATCCGACTGGGTAAGCAAATTATTATATTATATAGAAATACTTGAAATATATATGTTTCGATAAAAACCTCTTAAGAAACAATGAGAGAAAATGAAAATATAAATATACGATGAATTCTTCGTTTAAAATTACTCAAGGCGGTTTGACATGCCTCTGAGATCAATCAATTAATTAATCAATTCTAAAAATTAAAATTAATTAAGAAAAGATCAATTAATTTTTTTAAAAAGAGGGTGCTGAGTAACTAATTAAGTATCGTTATATATATATATATATATATATATATATATGAAGTACATATACAATGTGAGTTCAAGAAGTTTCGAGACTAAAGCTGTATCAACTAAAGCTGAAATGATTGATGAATGAAGCATTAATTTTTCCCATACCAAACCCCGTCCCAAAAACCTTTGTGTGAGATTTCCATTAATCGAAATATACTTGAAATTCCTCTTTTCATATCTTGTGAAGCTGTGTCATCCTATTTTTTTCAATGTCCTCGACATTCTCAAATTTTACGTTTGGAATAAATTTTCAGTTTAGAGAACAAAGAAACAAAAATATTTCTTGGAGTGCAGCACTCGCCAAATTCTCTGTTTCCCCCAAAAGTTCTTTAAAAATCTACCAATATTTGCTATATTATTTTATTTGGCACTGACTTCATCTACAAAGTTGTCTAGGTGTCTAGACATCATCCCTTTATTGCAAGAATTATTCACTTACGCTCATGTTTTCATGTAAATGCTAAATTTCAGAATTAAAAACGTGTTTCATTTCAATATTTTTGACATCGCTTCGTATTATTATAGAATGGAGGCATGCACAGAAAATGAATTCGGTAATCCAACATTGATGTTTGGCTGAGAATTGATTCGATTTGGTTTGGTTTGGTGTTATAGCATTTTAGTTATAGCAGGTTATTTAATGCCAAATCCTTTTTACACATATGATTTCTGTTTCCTAATATTTCTAAACGAGCCTGAACTCTTTTTTTTTCTTACAGTTAAAGGGTTTCACTTATTTCTATCTAATATGAATAATTCTGTTTTCAATTAATCCTTTGTTTGCACACGGTTAAACATGTTCAAGTATTGATATTTAACTTTAACAATTCAATTAAACATCAGTCATTTCCTTAGAGTCATTATATCAATTAGATCAATCAAATGATTAGAGTTCTATTTCAAACAATTACGTCTAACATAAGTCATTAGTTTACAATCAGTTTAAATGTCAAACTTCTATTTGACTCATCGGTAGGACCCTATCTGCTGCTACTAATCTGGGCCAGAGTAGACCTGGCAGCGGTGGCAATGAAGAGTTACTCCTCATTCCTGAAAACTCCAGTATTACTAGAACCTGACCATCCGCTTTAGTGTCATATCCAGGGCACTTGTTGGGGGGAGAATCGCCCATCTACAGATAAGCAGTCGATGTATTCTGCAGGCACAGCCAACTAGGCCATTAGGCTGATAATGCTAGCGTTCAATTCCCCTAATTTTATTTGTAAAGACTTAAAATTATTTTCCTTTGTAACTGGTCTAATCGCCAGATGATGTCGAGATTAAATATGTCATCGTGAGCATAGTTGATCGGAAGAAATCTGAATGATTTAGACACGTTGCAATTCTCTTGTGCGCCTAGACAGTTCGGAATAAAGCTGCTATTTATTTTATAAATTCCATATTTCAAAATAGTTCTTCAATGAATTTAAGGAACAAAATACACTGTGGTATTATTGAATTTATTTCATAACCAGCATTTTGAAAAAGAGGTTGTAAAATAAAACCAAAACACGAAAAGAAAAACTTCATAAAAGAAAGACAGAATTACTGGTTAAAGTTCTTTTTCCTGCATATTTACTACAGCTGTCAAAAATGATGGAATTAGCAAACTTAGAGGAAGCTCACTCGGATTTATTTTATTTAGCAGTAAATAAACTACTAACAGATAAGACACAAAATGTTTTTCTTTAACAGTTGAACGTTTTTACTTTTTGAAATATTCCTTAAACAAACTAGATTAGAGGACGTTATTATGAACAAACCAAAATTATGAAATCCATTGAGAAAATTTTAAAATCAGTCCTCAGTTGCACCTCCTCAAACTTTCAGTCACAGATTACACTAATTTAAAAGACCCAGTCAGCTGGGGCTGCAGAATGCACCAAGTTCATCTCTGCGGAGGTGTAAGACTCTCCCAACGTGTGTGCTGGATATGACACTAAATAATCTGATGCCGAGGCTCCAGTAAGGCTGGAGCTTTGGGGAATGTGGAGTACCCTTTTATTGCCATTGCTTCCAGGTCAACCCTGTGGTGCCCGGAGTGGTAGCACTTTATTGAGTCATATCTATGGATCAAATAAAACTAAACTACGTATTTATGCTAAACTGAATTTTGTGAAATAAAACTGACATTTAACAATTATGTAAAAAAAACTGTACTTATGCTAAACTGAATTGTTTGAAATAGAACTGTTTAATGTATAAAAATGGATTTGGCATTGAATAACCAACAATGGTTGATATGCCACCAAACTAGACCAAATAATACATATTAAGAGAATCCGGCATTACATAACCTACAATGGTTGATATGCCCTAAAACAAAACAAAACAAAACTAACTAATTTAAAGCAATTTTCTTTATCAAATTGATTCCAACTTTTCGAAATCGCAGTTAATACATTTTCTTTAGTGAATGGAATATTTTCATGGGGCATTTTTTAAAAATGTCAACCAAAAAGTTTTAATTGGATTTAAAATCAAAACATTTCACTACACATGTAACATATGCCTTTCTCGAAAAAAAAACCCTTGTACCTATGGTTCTTTGACAAGATGCATTATCGTCTTGCAAAATGACTTCATTACAACCAAAAAGTTTTCTAACGACTGAACAAGAAAATTATCCAGGATTCCAATAAATACAGGTGCACTGATTGCCATCTTTCCTGTTCTTTTAAATGACATGCAATCTCATATCATGAATGACTTGGGAAATTTACATGCTTTCTTCAGGCAGACATATCTGTTTCCTTTCAATGACACCAGACAAAAGTTATAGCATCGATGCAGATTCTTATCCATCAATGAATATCACATTCATCAACTTTCATACATGCTAGGGTTGTTTCTGCATAGATCATTTTCACCTCATTTGCTTCTTTTTATGTGTCAGAGATAAACCCAACAAAAACAACACCATGTAAATCCCATTACGTTCAACCGTTATCTTACAGTTCTATGATAAACGTTGACCCATTTCAAACCATTTTTTGTTTTATTTTTCTTTTCTTTTGTGGTACTTTTTTTTATTTTCTAAGAACATTGCTTTTTTTTCTATTATGATGCTTTGATGTCTTTCGAGAAAAACTCGAATAATTTCCTTTTCTTTTTTTAAACCGTTTATACTCATTTATATTTGAAAGACATTAGGACACAACTGACTGGGAAAAACTAACATCTTTCATTACATTCTGCTGGACTGTCTTTACATTGTTTCAATTGACAATTATTTCATTGGGGTTTCCTTTTAATTTTCTATGTCCAACCGTTTGCTGGGGTTTGCAAACCAATTCGCTGATCTAGACTTTTGTTGTTATTTATTTTACGAATGCAAATTGCAATATCAATCGATAATTTTCTTAATCAAGATAACTTGGAAAACAGCTTTGCGTCTTATTGCTTCATTTACAACTAAATAAAAAAAGAACTCAGCAAGCATTTTATATGTGAACTAATTTTATTTTAGGTAGGGGCGAAATTTCGTCAAAGTTGCAGTTGTTGACATGAGTGTCCAGTACAAAAAAAAATGGAATTGGCAAGCCAATTTATTTAGACGCTGTTGGTGTTCACTTTCACAGATAACCTAGTAGGAGCGCTAAGCGTAACGGTTATCGTTAAATTGGAATCCAAGACCCGCGTTCAAATCCTGGACGAGGCTGGTTGCGTTTCACTTAGTGCAAAAGCATGAAATGATGTTCTGTCTCCCAGGTATGGGCAAATAGCAGGCGAGAATGGTCTCTTTAGCTCTGACCAGCCAACCGGTCCGGAGAAGGATGAACTCATTTTAAAACATCATCTTCTCAAAACGTTTTATTCGGGGGTGGAATATTTACCATATAGATCCTATAGGTTTGGTTTGGTTTATGGCATATCAACCATTATTGGTTATTCAATGCCAAATCCTCTTTATGCATATATATATATATGGTGTATTAACCTAAGTCAACAAAGTTAAATAGTTCCAATTTCATTAACATTTAAGTTAAACATCAAACATTTGTTTACATATTGTTGAATGATCAAAAAGTCCTATTTCAAATAATTCAGTTTAGCATAGGTCAAAGTTAAATGGTTCCAAGCATTGCTATGTATCACTAAAAATTGATAAAAACATCAGTCATTTATTTACATGCAATTAAATGAGCAAAAACTTCTTTTTCAAACAATTCAGTTTAACACAAGTTATTTGTTTACACCCTTTATAAAAGTTAAGCTGTTCTATTAGACCCATAGATAGGACCCTTCCAGGTGCTACCATTCCGGGTCAGAGAGGACCTGGAGTGATGACAATAAAGATGTACTCTGCATACCCCAAAGCTCCAGCATTACTGGAGCCTCAGCATCACACTGTTTAGTGTCATAGAGATACAGTCAGAGTATTCTACATCCCAGCCGACGGGGCTAGATCAAATAGAAGTAAAAAAAAATCAGGTTGAAAAGATTCAGCATTTAACAAAATGACTACTTGCGCAATTAAAAAATAATCATGTTTTCACAACTAAAATTGATAGCTAACAGATGTGGGTGGATTCCCTTAGCATAACGGTTATCATTGGCTGAAATGGAATCGGCGAACCAAGTTCAATTCCTGGGCGAGTCCGCATTTCATTTCGTGTAAATGCTTTTGAAAGAAACATGAATCCATCTCTTCTACTCCTAGGTATTGGTAAATAGTCGGTCAGACAAGCTTTTTAGCCATGGTTCGGCAACCAGCCTAAGAGTAGGAAAAACTCTGAATTCAAACTCTCTTTACTCCACTAAAAAAAATTAACCTTCACTCACATTCTATCCTCGTTAATGTGGTTTGGTAAACGCCTACCCGCGGAAAAAGCTCAGTTGACTTTTCCCTTACGTTGTATTGTCACAAGATATCTTTACATATTGATCTCATCTGTAGCATGCTGCCATCTTTAACAGAGAAAAATGTAAGCATGACATTTAGCGAATCACCGATGACATCTCAGTCAGTAAAATTTAAATAGATGTTATTCTAATTGCCAACTTTGAGAGGTATAAGTAAATTAAACACCTTTATACATGTAGATATATCTTTTCACTTTTTCCGTAGAAGTTAAATTCTTTTTACTGAATTATTTTTAGAGTATCGTCCACAAATACGTACATCGCTGATAATATTTTATAAAAGCTTAATCGACTTCTGAACAAAACATATGAGGATTTACTATTTCTAATGAAAAATTATACTCAGAACGGAAATAATTAGATGCTACTTATTACCTAACTTAAACAGCGCTGAAAATATGCAACCAAAGGTATGAACATGTAGTTGGCCCCAAAATAAGTACACCCTTATATATATATATATATATATATATATATATATATATATATATATATATATATATTCAAATTTCATTAAACATAATTGACATTTTATATCTACATATTTTCCTCTGGATCCGTTCGAATTCCCGTATTACATTTATCGTACTCGGGGGGAATCGATTTATGTATTGTCCATAGTTGTATGTATCCATAGTACTTTCTGCCCGACTTTGGGCCATCATCAGGAGAGGATCTATTTCAAAAGTGATGCAACTTTTGTTTTAGCATATTACCACTATGTAAGAGTGTCTTTACCGTTGAAGATTATGGCGTTTGCTTTTAAATGGGTTTCTATAATTAGTGTCACTAGCTAAAGACATTTAAGTACATTAGCACTGGTTTGAAAATAAATTCTATTAAGTGTCGGTTGCGTGTTTCTAATATGTAGGGCTTCTAGAATCTCTAGTTTTTGTTTATTATTTTGATGTTCTAATATTGTTGTGTTGTCGGTGAGAATTTTTCGTAATTGTGTTGTTGGGAATGAATATTTTTTAAATGCTGAGCTATTGAACTTGTATCAGAAAGGTGCATTGTAAATCTCCTCGGCAGGGTAGTTGAGGTTAAACCAACATATGTATTATTATCATCAGAGATACAATCTCCTAAAGGACATTTAAATTTATATATAACGTTGGTTTTTTGCAAAACTCCAATTGAGGGAGAGGAATTATTTTTAATGACTAAGTTCGAGGTTTTAAACTTATTATAATATATAATAAGTTTTATCTCTTTATTAGGATCAGTGGGGTGTATGTTTCTGTGAATCAATATTTTCAATATTTTTTCATCTGATCTATAATTGTAGTGCATTTGGTTACTATATATATATATATATATATATATTTTTTTTTGGTCCAGACCCCTCAAAGACTCCCTCCCAACTCTTCGACTCCCTCATACTATCCCCTCCTACTACCATGTGTCTATTCAATTTTTTTATCCAAAATGATCTGAAGAAGTCCTGTTACTTTTTTCGTGTTTTTGGAAATTTCAAAAATGCGTAACAGGATTGAAATAAATTTATAATCCTATGTGACCGGTTTCGTTGTTTTTCTTAAAGTATATATATATATATATATATATATATATATATATATATATATATATATATATATCCAACACTTCTGCATGAGAAAAATGTGACACAAGGTCAATTTTAAAGCGGCGTTTCACTGCTTTGAATTCGTAGTTTTCCTTTTCTTTGACTGGTCATCATATGAAGGCTAAAGAGCTCAATCTGTTTTTCATTTAAGTGAGAGCTAGAGGGATAATGATTGGAATTTTACGTTTCCCCAGAGTATTAGCGCGCAGTGAAACGCAAACAGATTCGTCCAAGATTTGGTTAAAGTCCATATGGTGCAACTATGCAGTAGTACTGATACGGCTACAGCTTTGTAAATTCTCGTCTTATTTTATCAAAGAAATTAGATTTCCCATTAGAGCAATAACCTGTCAATATCAGTCCATACTTTTCCTATCAAGTGCTACCACTCCGAGCCAGAGTGAATCTGGGAGCGATGACAATGAAGGGGTACACCGCATTCCCCAAAGCTCCAGCATCACTGGAATCTCACCATCAGATATTTTAGTGCCATATCCAAAACAGTCGTTGGGGGTCTTAACCCTGAGAAGATGTACAGTCGGTGTATTTTACAGCCCCAGCTGACGGGCCAAATGCTTGAATTGTTTTAGATTGTTATACTCCATTTATTAAATTATCGATTTCTTCTATCGATTTTACAAATTGTTCTGGACACATTATTATGGCTGCCAATTACTTACAGCAGATCTCATATGGGACACAATATTTCATGTTAGTTCTCAACTGTTTTATGTAAGTTTGTCTTTGTGGTAAGGCAGGATAAAAATAGCAGCATTGGGCTTTGTTACAGATTATAAACCTAGTTATTTTCTGTAGAGGTAATAGTAAATATTTCGTTACCCAAATCCTCCAGATGAGTAGGATGTGATGCAAGGTGAATTTTTAAGCAGAGTTTAAAAAGTTTTAATTCAGAGATTTCCATCTCCTAGACAGGTTGCAATACCTAGTTAAAGAGCCTAGTCTGTCCTACTGTTTACCCTTATCAGGAATGACAATGGTTAGATTCATACTTTTCTCCCAGGCCATTCTACTGGGACTGTAGAATACACCGAGTGTATCTCTGATAAAAGGTGAAGATCCCCGCCAACGAGTATCCCGGATAAAACATGAAATTATTAGATGGCTAGGTTGCCGTCTTGGGGAATGTGGAACACCTCTTCATTACTCCCAAGTCAACTCTGCCCTGGAATGATAGCACCAGATATAATCATATTTATGAGTCAAATAGAATTGTTAGATTTTTAAACTGTGTACAAATAAATGCTATTTTGCTAAACGATAATGTTAGAATAGAGCAGTTTGATTATTCAATTGTGTGTAAACAAATGACAGATGTTTAATTGAATTGTTAATGATACATAGCAATAATTGGTACCATTTAACTGTAATGCTAATGACTGAATAATGTTGAGTTTAAATAATTATTGTTTAATAGCAACACTTTAAACCACTTCACTGCATGCAAACAAAAGATTAATTCTGAGGAGAAATATTAATGTTAAATAGCAATCATTACGAATATCTAACTGTATAGAAACAATAATACAAGCATACAAACAAATTACTCGTTACTTATTTAAGAAATATCAACTTATTAATCGTATATATATATATATATATCCATTTAAATGAGTGGAAACAAAATTACTGTGAAATTATTTCTATTATATAGCAATGCCATGGATCCAACAAATGGTTAATGATAAATTGAATTATTCGTTTCATATAGAAATACTTAAAAGCATTAAACTGTGTGTAAATAAGATCAGTTCAGGCTCTTTTAAAAATGTTACTAATGTGTTTACAAATCCTTAGTAAATGACCTACATTGTTTGATTAGCTATAAAACCCACCTACCAACCAACCAATTAGATCTATAACCTGTCAATATCAGTCCATACTTTTCCTATCAAGTGCTACCACTCCGAGCCAGAGTGAATCTGGGAGCGATGACAATGAAGGGGTACACCGCATTCCCCAAAGCTCCAGCATCACTGGAATCTCAACATCAGATTTTTTAGTGCCATTGGTTCGTTTCGTTTGGTTTAATGGCATATCAACCCTTCTAGTTAAATGGTTTCAAGTATTGTTATGAAACATAATGATAATTTGGTTTAATATCAATCATTTGCTGACACACAGTTAAATGTTTTCCAGCTGAGTAAATGATTAAGGAGTTCTATTTAACCCGCTGATTTGACTTTAACTGGTCCTACTACTCCGGGTTAGAGTCTACCTGAAAAAATGGCGGGAAAGGGGCTCTTTACATTTACCGATCCCCAAGACAGGAAACTCAATATCCGATGCGGTTTCATGTCATATCAGGATACTCATTAGGGTGGTGGTGTATTTTTAATCAGCAAAATTTAAGTCGGTGTATACGACTAAAGGAGCTGACTGGTTTATTCAGGATTTGAACTAGGTTCGCTGTATTTATTTCCGACGATCATGACAATACATAACAATTGCCTCTTAGGAAATAGTAAAGACATAGAAATATCAATAAAAGCCTGGTATATCTCTCTCTCTCTATATATATATATATATATATATATATATGTGTGTGTGTGTGTGTGTGTGTGTGTGTGTGAGGTATATATACACTTGTGAGGTATATATATATATATACATATACAAGCATCTATTTATGTGAGGTATATATATATATACATGTGTGATATATATATATATATATATATATGAGTAAAGTTGGCGATTGTTGTTGAAATTGACACAAAAGCTACATTTTCGATAGCTACTACACTGGATTACTCCACTTTACCCTTGATCCATACCTTATAATGCTGAGTGTTAAGCAAGGAGACATCAAGAACCATGTTCTGAGTCTTTGTTATGACTCGACCTGGGACTGAACCCAGGTCTTCCGAGCCAGTGGCGAACACTCTAACTCTCATACCAATTCTATATATATATATATATATATATAGAGAGAGAGAGAGAGAGAGAGAGAGAGAGTGAGAGTGAAATATCAATACATGTGAAATAGAGTGATAAGCACATATTCATGTTAGGTATATATATATATATATATATATATATATATATATATATATATAAGTATCTATGCATGTAATATATATATATATATATATATATATAGAGAGAGAGAGATAGATAGATATAGATATCCACAGAAAGACTGTTTCGTTGTACGAACTCGCTTACTACGATTCCGCAGTCCATCGCTTTAACCATTACACCACGAGGACACACCCAAGCAAATATTTGGTTGGTCGGAAAACACTGTAATATACTATAATGAACTACTTAAATTCTGTTCTAATATATCATTTTAATAGTAGTTGCATAAAAAGTTCATATTCTTTATGAGAAATGACTCATATTTGTTAATTCTAAATCATTTCTTTCAGGATTGAAGTTTGCATGTTCTACGAAGATTTTATATAAAAAAGAAAGTGATGCATTTTCATTTTTTGCATGAGTTCAAGCTTGACCATAATTTAGTTTCATGAAAATCCTTGGACACATGTTGTCAAGAATACAATGCTCGGCTACACGTTGCCAGGAATACAATGCTCGACTACACGTTGCCAGGATAATACAGCTGAAGTTCACTGACTTAATATACGAGACTATGCTATATTTGCAATAATTTCCTTGTCTCTCACCAACGATCTTTTATTTTTTCAAGCATCTAAACACTTTCTTACATGGAAAACATTCTGTTTCAAAGAAAAAGTAGAAACTGCATTTAATGGTTTCTTGTCATCAAAGTCTTTAAAGTTTAATTGTACAAGCATAAAAAAACTGTTAATCGATGGCGGAAAATCATGGGTGTTCGAGGATCATATTTTGACGAATTAAAACTGTTTAAATTCATTAATTGAGGAATATAATTTAACGCTATAATCGAACATTATTATCTGAACAACCAGTTAAATCTCTTAATTTTTAACGAAGAATACTGTATAAACAAAAGCTTTTCCTCTAATAAATAATCGATGATTCTCGACATGACCCTCTCTCTCTCTCTCCCTCTCCCTCTTTCTCTCTCTCTCTCTCTCTATATATATATATATATATACACACACAAAAGGCTTTAATGCTCCGGCTGTATCCCCTATTGAGTGGTAAGACCCACCAACAAAAAGAATTTTCTGGATATATCATTAAAAGGCATCTGGTTGTAAGGCTCCTGTTCTGGTGCTCTGGGAAATAATGAGAATTTTTCATTGCCATTATTCTCAAGTCATCAGAGATCTAGTTTAGAAGAACTTGTCAGGATCCCATTCTGGGATCAAGTAAATTAATTTGAAAATTATTTTTCATTGGATAGGAATACATGAAATTATATTGTTTATTGCTAAAACCATCCTTTTACAAAGGTATTAGTCCAAAAGGGAACGTAAAAGCGCTACTGGAGTTCGAACTCGCAACTACGATGTTACAGTCCAGCTCACTTAACAATTAATGCCACAGATACTGACACCAAGACCTAAGGGAAAAATTTCAATGTATAGGGTGTCTCAATATACATGGGACCCATGTGACTGTTAATAACTCTAATAATTATGTTGTGTTATTTTTTGTTTCAGATTTGAAAATATTTTATTATTAATCCTCGATTACAATTCCTTGGACAAGAGAGGAAAAATATTTTGCGCCAGTACTTATTTTGATATGATAATGGTTTAGTACTGTGACCAGAAACCAAAAAAAAAAAAACATAGCGTGTCCTGGAAGCTGATATAATAACAATTATGAAAATATTAATTTGAAGTCTCTAGCTCAAAGGATGCATTTTTACAGGAAGTTTTCCAAACGATCGCAATTGCACTCGTCTCAGTAATAAATCATTATCATATTAATGGGTTGCATCTATTTTGAGACACCCAGTAATAAGGAAAGTTCGATTCATTGATTACTACCTTTTTTGTCTGATTTCATTTTTCTAGTTGCAGCTTCGATTTCGTGGTTTCTAAAGGCATATAATCCTTCATGGGTTATTTTATGCCGAAACCATCCTTTTGAAAGAACAGTAGAGGTATTGTTTAACCCATGCCGAGGGGAATTAGGGGTTCATACCCCGATAAATGGTATCAGTCCGAAAGTGAATGTAATAGTACGACTGGAGTTCAAACTCACATACTACGATCTTAAAGTGCAGCCATTTCATTCCATGGGGACGCCTTGCTTTTTCTGGTAGCTTTGCATTGTAAGTCAAATCCATTTTAGAGGTTGTTTGGGGTTTATGGTATATCAACTTTTGTGCGTTATTTAACACCAAATCAGTTTTTATACAAATAACCAGTTCTATTTCACACATTTCAGTTTAACATGAGTACACAATTCAATTGTAAAAACATTACTAGTTCAAGTTTAGTTCAAGATTAATCAAACAGTTCTGTTTCAAACAATTCAGTTAAGCATAAATACACAGTTTAGTTCTATTTAACCTATAGATAGGTGGTACCAATCTAGGCCATAGATGCTACCAATCCGGGCCAGGTGGACCTGGGAGCGATTGCAATGAAGGGATGCTCCGCATTCTCCAAAGCTCCAGCATCACTGAAACCTCACCATCATATTTCTTAGTGTCATATACAGGGCACTCGTTGGGGGGGGTCTTAGCCTTCTACAGAGGTGCAGTCGGTGTATTCTACAGCCCCAATTGACTGGACAACATTTTAGGGGTGAGGAGAGTTGCCTTCCTATATCCTCAAATAGGCTTACAGTTTACAATTAAATACCGTTAATTCCAACCGGTCGCACAATCACATTGCAACTTCAGCCTTACTTTTAAAACTTTCGGTACGGATTAAATTTTAAACAATACCATGCAGATACTGAATTAATTAGGAAAATATGGCTTTAATTGACGTCTCCAAAAATATGTAATTGAATAATAATTCAAATGTTTTATGCATATTCATTATTTAACATATTCAGTGGTGTTCATTGGTTCACATATAATCAAAGATTTCCTGTTATTACACATATACACATTAAACTCAACATAGTATTGGTTGGTTGGTTGCTTGCTTGCTTTTTATGATATACCAACCCTTTCATGTTATTTAATGCAAAAACCTATTCATAAATATATATGAAATATAAATGCTTTTTAAACCTATTTACCACCCCCTGCTCGGGCAGGATATGACACAAGGTCAAGTTTTAAGAGGAGTTTTCCTTCTCCTAGACTAGTTGCCTCTCCAAGGCTGAAGAACTCAGTCCGTCCTACTATTTACCCATAGCTGGAGGTAGAATATATGGATTCATACCTTTCCCAAGGGTATCAGTGCTATGTAAAATGCAATCACTCTCGTCCAGGATTTGAACTCGTGTCGCCGTGTCCATTTCCTACGACGATAACCGTTTCTAGGTAACATTTTAAATAAGCGAGAGCTCATTTGTTTTCACACTGTTAAATAATGTCAGTTATTGCTATCTAAAACTGCTAGTTTTATTTGAACAGTTAAATTGTTTCAACTATTGCAATGTAACCTTAACAATTCAATTTAACATCGGTCATTTGTTTGTACACAGTCTGCTGGTTAAACCGTTCTGTTTAACCCATAGATAGGACACTAACAGATACTACCACCTCGGATCAGAGTGGATCTGGGAGTAATAGCAATGAAGGAGTACTCTACATTCCGCATAGTAATTTATCCAAGACGCTTGTAGGTTATGGGTCTTACCCCTCTGCAGAGATGCAGTCGGCGTATTCTACAGTCCCAGCCGACTGTGCTCATCAAAATGGGACAATATTTTCCCTTCAAATTTCCTGACAGAATTATCGAAATACAAACCGAAAAAAATTACCTTCTTCCAGCTTGCTTTGTGGCTGAAAATGAAGTTTCACTCTCATTCCAAATTCAGAAATATATCTCACAAGTTGGTGATGTAACATGCTAATTATATAAAAATCCCTTCATGAGATATCTTTTTATTGGCTTATAAAAATAAAACGTACATCAAGGTCATATGGAATATGGAGAGTACGGGAAAGTACCACATAGTCACAAAGGAGTACATTCGATTCCCATATCTCAAGTCCGCATAAATGAAAGCTACTATCGTCGGTTGCTCCAGTTGAACTTCGCGAAGAGGGAATATTTTTTTTTTATTAACCCTGCACAAAAGCACTGCACTAGGTGTTAACTTAATTCTGATATGCACGGGAGGAACCACAATGTACTTCCTTTAAGCGAAACCTTATATCAGTACACATGGTTCCGTTTTGTCCGCTGATTTCCCCATCCGTGAATAACAAGGTCTTAATTGATATTTACTTACCCAAATCCTCAGCCAGAGACAGGATGTGACACAAGGTCAGTTTTTTTGTGCAAGATAAAGGAGGATTTGGTTCTGAGTTTCCCTTCTCGACTGGATGTCGGACTATGGCTAAAGAAATGACTTTGCCTTACTATTTTCTTATATCTTTGAAGAGAACAGATAAAATCATGTTGTTTCCTAAGGGTACTAACAGGAAAAGAAACGCAAAATACCACGTCTTAGATCAATTCCATTACCCTACGACGATAACCGTTACGGTATGTTCTACTCTAAATATAAGCAAACAAAAAGCAAATGTCTACTGTTGATTACTGCTCCCTGGCGAGGAATTGAAACCCGTTCCTCAGCTGGTGTTAGTTTGATTTATTATGGTCTTAATTGCACGTTCTACTGTTATTCTAATACTTCAAGTCGCAATAAGGGTAGATACCGTAGAGATATGCCCAGTAGCGTATCATTACTTATAAAGCAACTGGGGTTTACGCCCACCCAGGTGCCTGATGGTTTGGTACCCAACAAGTTTTGAAGCCAAATATTTTACTTTGCAAAAATAGCGCCAGATTTTAATGTTAAATTCATGAAATAAATCAAGTGTAAGTGTGATTTATTGTAGCTCGACTAGTTTATGTAAAAGGGTTTTATCAAAATGTGACAAACAACAGTAATAACACTCATATATTAACTTATTAGAACAACCAAACTTCTTATCCCCTTTTAATGCTTTTTATATAAGCCTTCATATAATAACCATAGGGCTTCTTCTTCTTCTTCTTCTTCTTCTTCTTCTTGCATTCTGCTTTCGTCGTATTTTTCTTCTAATTTTTCTTACTTCCTGTCTTCTTCTTCTTCTTCTTCTTCTTCTTCTTCTTCTTCTTCTTGCATTCTGCTTTCGTCGTATTTTTCTTCTAATTTTTCTTACTTCCTGTCTTCTTCTTCTTCTTCTTCTTCTTCTTCTTCTTCTTCCAAATCTAACATTATCCGTTTCTTCTCTGCTATCATTTCTCATTTTACGTTCAAAATTTCCTCTCTCTGGTTTCCTATATTCTTTTTACTCTTACACCTTCTTCTTCTTCTTCTTCTTCTTCTTCTTCTTCTTCTTCTTCTTCTTCTTCTTCTTCTTCTTCTTCTTCTTCCAAATCTAACGGTATCTTTTCCTTCTCTTCGACCAATTCTCTTTTCTACGCTCAAAATTCCTTATCTCTGGATTCCTATATTATTTTTACTCTTACACATTCTTTGATTCTTTTTCCTTTCTGCCATCTTCTCCTAACCCATGTGACCCCGAGATATCTTTGATTACCATGACTAATTAAAGCCATAAATCCAAAACGCATTGTCCTTCATATGGATAAATAAGAGGTGCATTCTGCTGAGATGTGAGTCTTTGAAGAATTACCAACAGTACCCAAACGAAACATGTTAAGATGCAAAAACATTGCCAATATAGCGATTTTTATTGCTAGAACACTAAGTACAATAAACCAACTACCTGAGCTTACCACGTAAGCAGCAGAGCAAAATATAGGTATTATATGCGTATAAGTAAATAGATATTGCTATAGAGAAAAAAGAATTAAACTATAATTCTGTAAATGAATGGACATTTGTATCGGCATCTGTATGAGAAAATACCGTCAATGCCGCCATTGAAGGTTTTGGAATGCCTCTTAATCCTTATACATTAAAATCACTAAAGAAGATAGTAGAAATCCAAATGAGAATGCTGTCTGTTATATTTCATAGAAAACTTTGTACAATAAGCGTTTCTTACCACAGTACACTAAGGCCAGAGATGAAACTGACATCACAACATTCCATTGCACACTATCTTCTCTTGTCTAACACATTCCCAAACACAATGGTCCGATTATCGTAGGAGATACAAAGACGGAAATTATACACTGTATTAAGTGAACATACCTAATAGAAATGATGAAAATCCAGTAGGTTTCTCTCAAGAACAGGTTTATGCCTTAACAGTAAATTCCAAACCAGGAAAGGAAAGATATGGATATACACATACCAAAATAACTGCAAAGATAGATTATGTATTTATTTTTAAAGACGTGAATGAACAACACTTTGAACTTTGAGACATACTCTTCTTTTGAAAGATGGTTGGTTGGTGGCTTGGGTTTTATGGCACACAACCTTTGTAGGTTATTTAACGCCAAATCCATTTTTATACCAATAGTTCTATTTCAAACAATTCAGTTTAGCATGAATACACAGTTTAATTGTCAAAAACTTTTCTATTTCAAGCTATTCTGTTTATTCAAACAATTCTAATTTAGTTTAGTATGAGTACAGATTTTGTTTACACACAGTAAAATGTCAGCTCTATATTAAACAATTCAGTTTAGTGTAAGTAGAGTTTCAATGTCGAAAACAGTTCGATTTCAAACAATTCAGCGTAGCATAATCACGCAGTTTAAATGTAAATATAGTTTAATTGTCAAAAATATTTGCATTTCAAGTAATTCAGTTTAGTCAAACAGTTCTCTTTCAAACAATTCAGTTTAGCATAAGTATGCAGTTAGTTCTATTAAACCCATAGATAAGGCCCTATCAGGTGCTACCATTCAGGGCCAGAGTGGACCAGGAGCAATGGTAATGAAGAGATGCTTTGCATTCCCCAAAGCTCCAGCATTACACGAACCTCACCATCATATTGTTTAGTGTCATAATCAGGATAATCATTGGGGGGGTCTTACCCCTCTGCAGAGGTGCAGTCAGTGTATTCTACAGACCCAGACAACTGGACAAGCTTTTGAAAGAGAATCCCCCGACCACAGAATCATCTAAGCAAAGATTCACCTGAGCTTACGCAGGTAATGTTTCATATGATTGATTCTCACTTGTCAATATAAGCAAGAGATATAACGGTAACTATGAGAAATTCGTTTTATACTTTTCAGGTGATATCTGAAATACATACCATGAATGAATGCAAATAAAAATTGTTACCATATTGATACAGCAGCCGAGATCATACCAATTAAATCAAGTACCAACTGTTACCTTCCATGGGATTTGTTTGGTTTGTTCGGGTTTAATGGCATATCAACCTATGTAGGTTATTTAATGCCAAATCCATTTTTATATAAATAAACAGTTCAATTTCAAACACTTCAATTTAGCATGAGTACACTGCTTAATTGTCAAAACATTTCTTCATGTTATTCAGTTTAACAAACAGTTCTATTTCAAACAATTCCGTTTAGTAAAAAGATAGTTTTTGGTTGTCACACAGTTAAATGTCAAAACAGTTCTATTTCAAACAATTCACTTTAGCGTAAGTACAGTCTCAATGTCAAAAACTGTTCTATCTTAAACGATTCTGTTTAGCATACAAGAACAATTCCATTTCAAACAATTCATTTTGAAATAAGTTCGCAGTTTAAATATCAAAACGGCCCTATTTCAAACAATTCAGTTTAGCATAAGTACATTTTAGTTCTATTTAACCCATAGATTGGTGGTACCACTCCGGGCCACAGTGGACCTAAGAGCGATGGAAATGATGGGTATTGCGTATTCCCCAATGCTTCAGCATTACTGGAACCTCACCATCAGTTTTTCAGTGTGATATCCAGGAAACCTGTTGGGGGTCTTATCCCTCTGTAGAGAAGCAGTCGGTATATTCTACAGCCCAAACCGAGTGGTCAAGTCCCATGGGTTGGCAACAGCAGTTAGGAAAACACGAAATGACATGAAAAAAGCATCCTTACAAAATAAAGAGAATCTCACAAATGTCATTATGTAGAAACTAAAGAAAGACCTATGAGAACTAAAACATTACAAGAAGAATGATTATCTTCAAAGCTAAATAAATAAAATCATAAATTCGGGAATAGAGAAACAATCACGACAAGCATGGCAGATATCAAATGCAGTTAGCGGAGAGAAAATTACGTCGAGAGCAAAAATAAAGATTAGCATTCAAGAAGAAAGACTTCAGAATTAAAAAGATCATTTTAAAAATTTGCTTGTAAATCCTCCTAAAATCAGTGAAAAAACTTCCTTGAAAACTATAAATAACTAGACATCAAACTATGACAGTTTACAATGGAAGAAGTTAGACCACTACTGAAGAAAAGGAAGCTGCAGGCCTCAAAATTGACTCTTGTTTTACGGCGTATAAGCCTTTTTGGGGGTCATTTAACGCCGAATTAAATTTCAAACAATTCAGTTTAGTATAAGTATATTTTTTGTTTATACACAGTTGAATATCAAAACAGTTTAGTTAAATGTCATAACAATCTGTTTCAAGCTATTCAGTTTGCCATAAGTACACAGATTCAGTGTCAAAAACAGTTCTATCTCAAACATTTCAGTTTAGCATAAGTACAGTTTATACAGATAGGGCCATGTCAAGTGCTACCACTCCAGTCCAGACTGGACTAGAAAGCGATGGCAGTGAATGAGTAATCTGCATTCCCCAAAGCTCCAGCATTTCAGATTGTTTAGAGTCACACAGGACTCTCGTTGGGGAGGTGTTATCCCTCTGCTGAGAAGCAGTCAGGGAATTCTACAGCCCCAGCTGACTGGCCAAACCTCAAGAAAACTACCCATGGAAATATGGAAGACGAGGAATATTTAAGTACATACTCCTTTGATTATGCAACGCTGTCTATAGGTAAAGTCCGATAGAGAAATGGAAGAAAGGCTACACCCTCCCTTTTTCCAAGAAAAATGACCTCGGAATCACAAAGAACTATAAAGACATTACTCTTGTTGTTAGAGCTACTAACTTTTTTATGTCCCGCCTCTCAGTCATATCACATCTGAAATCGAGAAAATCATTAGGAAAAATTAAAAGAGATTTCAGAGACATCAATCCATTACATCATAGATTCTGACTAATTCATCGAATTATTAAGAGGCAGAACAAAAAAATCTCCAGGCAACAGTCTTTTTTGTAAATTTCTTCAATGCATTTGATTTTATAAACAGAGAAATGATCGTGCAAAGGGTTTTCCCAAAGAAGTTTTTAAGGTACTTATGCATCGATGTTACCGCAAAAAAAGCCAAACTTTTCAGAGCGTTTCCGGACCAATAACGGAAATAATCGGAATATTCCGGAACAAAATTTAAGTAAGCAGACGATAAAAAAAAGTTAACCAATTTCTTGACAAAATGCATGAAGACCAAAAAAAAAAAAAAAAAAAAGAGAAAAAGACAATTTTTAATGGATAATGTTACCAAACTTTTCAGAGAAAAAAGAATAAATCAACAGTCAATGTATGGTAATTTTCAATATGAAAAAATAGTTTGAATTTTTATTTTATCTATTTGAGGGGATATCCTTTTTTTGTCTTTTTTAAAAAAAATTTTCGTATTTACGCACTTATTGTACCGTGCAGAAGTAATAACGTGTTAATTTAGAAATCCATTTTACCATCAGGAGTGGGGGTTGTTTTGTAACTATTCTGTACTTTCACCTAACAATTTCATTATAATCCAGGTCCTGCATTTGGTGTTACGGCATCTCCCGGCATAACTCTTCCTCATTTTTTTTTTAGGTGGCAAGGATGCTCACATGCCTGGCAACTTTTAATTTTGTCAATAAGGTTTTTTTCTTGGCAGAATTGGATCACCATTTCTGCACATTGTAGATTTTCGCTTAGCTGCGATGAATTCATGTTTACACTTGTTTGTAACTTTGTAAACAAATTGATTGAATTATTTTATCTTAAATTTGATTAGCTAGGCGTTTAGGCATATTCCGATTCATTCCGGAAACGCTCGGGAAAGTTCGGCTTTTTTGCGGTAACATAGATGCATAAGTACCGTTTTTTACTGCTATAATGTGGCTATTCAAAAGTAAGAAAGCGTTAGTTTGCTCATCAGATGGTAACACCAACTTCTTAAACATTTTTACTGATGGTTTGCAAGGAGATATATTAACACCATATATGTTTATAATTTGCCTAGATTCGCCAAAGGTCCGGGAGACATGGGTTCAATCCCAGGTCAAGCCATACCAAAGACTTTTAAAATGATACTTGATATCACCTTGCTTAACACTCAGCAATACATGGTACGTATCAAAGGGTAAAGTGGAGCAATCTAGGGAAAGGAGTAGTGCCTTCTCCTATACCTCAGTGTAGTTCATATTGAAAAAGGAGCCTTGCGTTCGCCCTCGACTACGGTCGCCAACTTTACTTTCTAACTATGAACGTCAATAGATCTAATAAAAGAAAATGTTTTCACATTATATAAAACAAAAGAAGAATGACAGACTCAGACAATGCCGATGATCTTGCACTTCTTTCAAATACATCAATCACGGCCAAGTTCTTGTTGCAACAGGAGATACTGGCTTTTATGTGAACGCTAATAACGCAGAGTCCATGTATTTTAAACAGAAGGAACTATTTTCACTTTGAGTTGCAAGTCCCTGAAATTAGTAGAACTCAGCAGTAATATCTCATTGACTGAAAGTGATGTCAACATACGCCTAGCGAATACATGATCCACTACTGAGAGGTTATCAATCATTTGGAAATACCTCTCTGATGAAATAAAACGTGATTACTTCCAAGATATACCTATGGCAGCAGCACTATTTAAGACTCTAACTAAACGCTTGGAGAAAAAGCTAGATGGGAAATAATTGTGAATGTTACGTTCTGTTTTGAACAAATCCTGGAAGCAGCTCACCCAACAAAAACCACTTATAAGGTCACTCGCCTCCCATTTCGGAAATCATTCAAGTAAGAAGACAAGATTTGCTGGACCCTGTTGAAGTAAGAAGGAACACTTTTGCGGTGTTCTTTTATGAATTGCAAGATATGGACCGCTAAGCAAGGACTAAACCACAACAGCTTTTTGTAGATACTCGATGCGATCTAGAGGAACTACTTGGAGTGATGTACGAGAGAGACGGATATTGAGAGAGCTAGAGACAGAGAGAGAGAGAGAGAGAGAGAGAGAGAGAGAGAGAGAGAAAGGGGACTCTTTGCTAGCAGAGTGACTTGATGATGATGAGGAGTAGGATCTTATTTTATTTCTCTCTTTTCTCCTACATGTCTTAATATCTCGCGTCTTTCTTTTTTTTCCCCATTAGAGCTTCATACGATGAGCATACGATAAGTTTCCAAACTTTTCGTATGGACACTTTTATTGATAGTGCACACATGAAACACAAATCCCCTTCGAAGTAATCTCCTCCGGCTGCAATGCACTTGTTGTACCGTTCCAACAAATTCTCGAAGGCCCCATGGAAGTTCTCTTGTATGAACGTGTCAATGACCTTCGCCACAGCCTCTTTCATCTCCTCAATTGTCTCATAACGACAGCTTCTGAGCTTAGGGAAAAAACAAAAGTCATAGGGACTAAGGTCTGGACAATAGGGAGGCTGAGGAACTGTCTTGATACCCATCTTGGTCAAATAGTCTGTGACAAGGATGGAGTTGTTGACTGGTGATTGTCTTGCTCGAAATGCCACTGATCCGATTTGAAGAGGGAATCTCTTCATGAACTCCCTTAAAACGTCAACATAGTTACCCTAACCCTTTGGCCATCAACTCTGATGTTTTGACTTTCTTACTCCTCCCACACCTCTCATCATCCCTCACAGACTTCCTGCCTTCCTTGAATCTCTTATGCCACTCAAAAACTGATGATCGATTCTTGAAAGATGCTCCAAAACAGTCTGAAGCATTCCGTACGTTTCTGTGGCATTTTTTCCAAGTGTAGAACAGAATTTTATTGCATATCGTTCTTCTAAGTTGTCCTCACGTCCAGCTTGCATTTTTGAAATTCACCAGCTGTGACAATCAGGCTTTAGTAGGGTGTATTCCAATTCCTTCTTTAACCGTTCATTTGAACCTGAAATCCTAAAAATTGGTCAGTCATCTCATAAGATGTATAGCAATAACATACTGAATATTCAAGAGTCTACGACAATTTTAAATGCCTATACGAAAAAAGTCTGGAAACTTATCGTATTCCCCTCGTTTTATTTTACTTCTCTCTTTTTTTCCATATACCTTATTGGTTTCCTACGTCTCTCTTTCAATTCTATATCTTCCGTCTCTATTTTCCTCTGTATATGTCGTATTATTACACGCCTCTCTTTTTCCCCTATATATCTTCATATCATTTTGCTTCATTCTTTTCATCTTTATATGTTATTGGTATCTTACTTCTCTGTTTTCCCTTCTATATATAATTGGCCTTTTCCATTTTACCCTGTATTTCTAATTATCTTGTGTCTATCTTTTCCCCTAATATATCTTCATATCATTTTCCTTCTCTCTTTTCCACTTTATATCTTTTGGTTTAACTTCGCTTATTTTCCTTTTATGTCTTATTATCTCTACTCCATTCAGTATTTTCTTATAATTTTAATTCTCTCTCTTCCACTATATCTTCTGGATTTACTTCTCTTTTCCCCCCTATATCTCTTATTATCTTACACGTCTATTTTCCCTAAGATGGTTTCATATCATTTATACTCCTCTCTTTTACACTCAAAATCTTATTATTATTTTACTTAACTCTTTTCAGTCATATTTCTAACATATTTGAATTTGTTTTGAAGTGATTTTTCGTATTCTCTTAGTTTTAAGTCTTCCATTTTGAATAGGATAGTGCATTTCTAAGGATTTAAAAACATCTTTTTAACGTTTTGGATTGGTTGCTTGGGTGTTTGTGTTTTATGGCATATCAACCTTTGTAGGTTACTTAACGCCAAATCAATTCTAATACAAATACTTCTATTTCAAACAATTTATTTTAGCATGAGTACACAGTTTAATTTCTATTTCAAGCTATTCCATTTATTCAAACAGTTCTATATCAGTTTAGTATAAGTGGAGGTTTTGTTTACACACAATTAAATGTCAAAACATTTCTATATTAAACAAAAAAGTTTAGTGTAAGTAGCGTTTCAATGTCAAAAGCAGTTCCATTTCAAACAATTCAGAGTAGCATAAGCACGCAGTTTAAATGTGAGTAGAGTTTAATCGTCAAACAGATTTCTCTTTCAAGCTATTTAGTTTAGTCAAACAGTTCTAATTCAAACAATTCAGTTTAGCATAAATATGATGTTCTATTTAACCCATAGATAGGGCCCTATCAGATCTACTATTTCGTGAAGGAGTGGACCAAGGAGCAATGGCAACGAAGGGGTACTCCGCATTTCCCAAAGCTCCAGCGTCACTAGACCCTCACCATCAGATTGTTTAGTGTCATATCATCAGGGGGGTGTCCTCGTGGTGTAATGGTTAAAGCGATGGACTGCGGAATCGTAGTAAGCGAGTTCGTATTCCAGTCGCGCTATTACATTGACTTTCGGACAAATACCCTTGGGAAAGGTTTTGGCATTGAATAACCTACAAAGGTGGATATGCCATTAAACAAAGAAACCAAAGAAACCAATCATATCATCAAGACACTCGTTTGTGGGTGGGGGGTCTTACTTCTTTGCAGAGGTGCAGTCGGTGTATTCTACAGCTCCAGCCGACTGGGCAACATGTATTAAGGTTTTGGATGACAACATGTGTAAGAAAGACGAAGTAAGAATATACTAATGGATTTAATGAGCGCAACAACATGTCAACACGTCTAGGACTATTTCATGCCGAGAAGTTTGGAAATTGCCTTCATTAAACATTTTCATTTTCATAGTTATCTCTTAGGATATATATGCTCACATATATATGCGATCAAGTATTCCTATTTCATATAAACAAAATTGCACAAAATTGTATGGTTTCAAGTATTCCGATCTAATACAAATAATCTGCACAGAGTTGTATGGTTTCAAGTATTTCTGTTTGATACTAATAATTCTTTTGCATTCAAATGATTACTTCAATGTAAAAGTAGTTGTTGGTTGTTTTGTTTTATGGCATATCAACCAATTTCGCGTCATTTGATTCCGAATCAAGTCATTTTGATGAGAACGTTTTTTTTTTAGTTTGGTTTGGTTTTATGGCATATCAACAATTGTTGGCTATTTAAAGTTAATCCATTTTGATTCATATAAACAATTCTATTTACTTTAGTTTAACAGCAACTCAATTTCTATCAGTTCAGTTTAGCATGTCAACAAAGCTAAATACTTCAAAGTATTGCCATGTATCACTAACAATTCAATTCTGCATCAGTCAGTCGTTTACACACAGTTAAATGCTAAAAAGTTCTATTTCAAACAATTCAGTAAACACGGATTAATTCTATTTGAACCATAGATAGGACCCTATCAACTGCTATCACCCCGGGGACATAGTGGACCTGGGAGCAATGGCGATAAAGGAGTACTCCCCATTCCCCAAAGCTCCAGCATTACTTGAACCTCATCATCAGATTGTTTAGTGTCTTAAATAGGACACTTGTTGAGAGGATTTATACCCCGCTTCAGAGATTCTTTCGGTGTAGTCTGTGGCAAATAATAGTCATTTTTTATACAAAGTTTTAGGGGTTTATTAAGTAATTAATAATAATCCTTAGTAAAAAAATTATAGCTTAAAGTAATAGAAAGTTAAAAGGAATAATTTACTGTTATATGCTATCAAGTATTCTTATCTTATATGAATAATTTTTAAACAGATCTTTTTTATCCATAGACGGGTCCCTGACAATTACTCTCACTCTGGCTTCTAGTGGCCCTGGGAGTAATAGCAGTGGCGGCTACTCCAAAGATTATCAATTTCTTCATTATTCAGTTTTCAGTTACCGTTGTTGTGGTCAGCCGACTTGTGTACAGAAAAGGTATTGATCTTTTTTAGCTGGTATCATTCCTCTCGTGTGTAGATGTTATCCTGAAGTGAAATTCTTGATCGGTGAGTTAAAATATTTCTTTTATGCAACTTTTCTTCTTCTCATTCCCTTGAATAAATATCATCATCATCATCATCATCATCATCATCATCATGTCGTACCGCCAGCACGGATATCCCTGACCCTCTCTCGCCACATCTCCCTATCATTCATCGCTTTTGGCAAGTCTTCAGGGTTACATCCCGTATCCTCACATAGCTGCTGTATGTATGTTCGAGCTGGTCGTCCTGCTTTTGCTTGGCCATATGCGGGGGTCCATAGGAGTACATCACTGATGAGTTCGCCCTTGCTTCTCCAGCAGTGTCCCGCGTGTCTGGTTCGTCTAACTTGTATAGTTTTCGTGATGGGAGGCAAGTGGCCGTATAATTGGTGTCTTGTGAGGTGTTGTCACTAGGACTTGTTCAATATTGCTCTCACTATTCTAAGCTACAATATCTGACAGAATAAACGAGAAATAAGACATGAAAACCAAAAGGGACTGAAAACGAAGACATTTCATGGTAATAAAATTATGTCAATTGTTTCCAGATATCGAAATTCTTCTGACTTCCTCTTAACCCCGAAGCTATGGGTTAAATAATATCACTTTTTATTTTTTTACAAAGATGGCTTTAGCATTACATAATCCACAAAGATTGATATGCCATTAAACAAAGAACCCAAACAATTTTTTAAATATTTTACTTAAGTCTCGTTCTCGCGTTAAATTCAAATTGAATCCAGTGATAAAACCTCGCCTTATTTTGCTTTCAGTCCTGTACTCTTCCATTAAGTTTTGTCTTTATACTGTTTAATGCATATACACAAGTAGAGGATTATAATCAGAAGCAGTTTACGTTTAGTTTCTTTATTAAATGGCATATCAACCTTTGTGGATTATGTAATGCTAAAGCCATCTTTGTTGAACAATAATGATAGCATTTAAACAATGACTGGGGGTGGGTATAACGATGTACTTACTTTTCCAATGAGTATTAATCCCAAAATGAAATCACTTATACGGAGGTGCCCGTGTTGTAATAGTTATTCTAGTTGAAAATCAACACGACGACACCAGTTCAAATCCCCGACAGCCCTGATTGCATTTTATATCGCACTAATACTGTACGGAAAGGTATGAATCCAATTATTCTCCCTCCAACGAGGAGAAAATAGTAGCGCAAACTGGATTACTTAGCCTTGGTTAGGCAACCAGCCTAAGAGAAGGAAAACTTTGAATTCAAACCTTTTAAACTCCGTTTAAAATTTGACCTTGTGTCACATCCTGCCAGTGTGGAGGGGATGGAAAATATATACTCCTTTTTGTGTGGAGGGTTATTACCCAACTGCAGGGGTAAAAATCAGTGTATTCTAAGCCCCAAGCAAAGGATGCTTTGATCATTATTGTTTTACTTCTTTCTTTTTCTCAATATTTCTACCAGCCATATTACAATTGGTTGGTTGTTTTGTTTTACGGCATAACGACACTTTTTGGGTCATTTAACGCTGAGGAAAGCCATTTTAATAAATGTTTCAAACAAATCAGTTTTGCATAAGTACAATTTTTGTTAACACACATTTAAATGTCAAAACAGTTCTATTTTAAACTATTCAGTTTTGCATCAGTACACTTTTTTCTTATACACAGTTAAATGTAAGTTAAGTAAAGTTAGGGACCGTAGTAGAGGGCGACCCGAAGGCTCCCTTTTCAATAGGTACTACACCGAGGTGTAGGGGAGGGTGATACTACTTTCCCTGGATTGCTGCACTTTACCCTTGATACGTACCTTATAATACTGAGTGATAAGCAAGTAGGTATCAAGTACCATTTTAAAAGTCCTTGGTATGACGCGATCTGGGATTGAACCCCAGTCTCCCGGATCCTTAGCGAACACTCTACTTCAAACAATTCAGTTTTGCGTAATTACAAAAATTCAGTTTAGTATAAGTACACAGATTCATTGTCAAAAAACAGTTCCATTTCAAACAATTCAATTTAGAACAAGTACACAGTTTAGTTCTGTTTGACCAATAGATAGGACCCTACCAGGTGCTAATACACTGGGCCAGAGTGGACCTGGGAGTGATGGCAATGAAGAGGTACTCCGCATTTCCCAAAGCTCGAGTATTACTGGAACCGCTCCATCAGATTGTTTAGTGTCGAATACACTCGTTGGGAGTTGTCTTACCTCTCGGCATAGATGCAGTCAGTGTATTCTATAGCCCAAACCGACTAGGCCTCGTTGTGTGGGGGGTCTTACTCCCCTGCAGATATGCAGTTAGTGTATTCAACAGCTCCAATCGACTGGGCCTTGTTGAGGGTGGTCTTACTCTACTGCAGAGACTCAGTCGATGTATAGAACAGTCCCAACCGGCTGCGCCTCGTTAGGGGAGTCTTACTCCACCGCTGAGATTCATTCGGTGAATTCTACAGCCCAAGCTGACTGGGCAAAATCATATTATGGATATTAATTTCTGTACGACATGCACTTCATTTTAATCTTACTTTTTTTAACTCTGTATTTTTTGGTACTTTTTTAACTATTTAAAAATACATTCTGAGTAAGTGCTGAAATTTTGTATCTCGAGGCTGTATAAGAAAGGGGGAATGAGGAATATAGAGATACTTTTTCTGCCCAAACGCAAAGGAACAATCTTCTTAACATTAATTCCTGATTGTACAAAACAGGAAACAAGCAGCAAGAGAGAGTATGCTCTAAGAAAAGTTTGAAAGAAACCCTGAGAGGTTACCTTAGGTCATCTTTCCCAACCGTAATAAGTTCTTTATCCGAAGCAAAGATCTGATCATTATATGGCCTGATGGCTGGGAGATACAATTAAGAAAATGGACGATACGTACTTTTCGTGAATACTTCAGTTCGATACCATAAGTGAGCATCTTCACTTCTTGCATTTACTTTGTGTGAGTTATTTTTAGATTTCTTCTATGTTGTGCACTTAATTCACCTGTAACCAATACCAAATTCCTTGCATTCTTCAGTTCTCTGCGAAAATCTTAGTTAATATGTTTCCCTTCATAAATATTAATAATACACGTCGCATATCAATAAACTCATCTTTATTAGACTCTGCGACTCCCTAAAAGACAATCTACACAATATATATATATATATATATATATATATATATATATATATACTTCTAACTGACAAATTCAGTCATAGCCAATGAATAAGTTATGAATTTGGTTTATCGTTTCTTACTCGTACGTAATACGAACAAATATATTGGCTCCGAATACGTCCCGTTGTAATCAACTAATACATGAAATATTTCATTTAATCTTGATACACTGATAAAATAGGTTTGGGTGGTAAGAAAAATAATGAAATCAGCACATTTTTATTCTATTGCCGATTGTATTTGAACTTGGAAGCGAAACGGTTATCATCATGGGATTACTCGAGTTCAAATACTAAACGAGGCTGTTCGAATTTCACATAGCTCTAATACCCTTAGGGGAGGTAGAGATTTACTATTCCCTCACCAATTTGGGGAAAATTATACAGCAGACAGGGCTCTTTAACTTTAGTATGGCTACCGGTCAAGGAGTAGGAAAACTCTGCATACAAACTGATTATAGACCTGCAAGGGAACAGGCTCTGCCAGGCTTTGCCAGGCTATTCCTATCTGAGATACACAACAGAAATAACGCTCCTCGACCATGCCGGAAGAGGAGACCAATGATGATTTGAACTTTGTATTCTTAGTTCTATTTTTGGTTTATCATAGCTGAGTCACCAATTAATACAATGTTTAATGATGGCCAAACATGAGGAAGACATCCAAAAATGTCATTCATCATTTGGACCTTTGTGGTTTTATTGTCTCATTACAGTTTCTGAAGCCGTGGAAATATCGGACAATCGATAAAGGACACAATGTGCGAAGTATGTATTTACTAACCCCTCCGCCCTGGCAGGATGTGAAACAGGGTCAATTATTAAGCGGAGTTTAACAGGTTTTGATTCAGAGTTTTCCTTCTCCTAGACTGGCTGCCTAATCAAGGCTGAAGAACCTCGTCTGCCCTGCTATTTACCAAAAGATGGAGGGAGAATAACTGGATTTATACGTTTTCCAAGTCTATTAGTGCTATGTGAAATGCAATCAGCCTTGTTCAGGGTTTGAATTCGTGTTTCCTACGACAGTACTTTCTAATAGAATGTTTTAAGTAGCTTCTTCGATCTATTTGGATCTAGCACTTCTCGTATCTTTGAATGGTTCACTCGCTCTCCATCGACACGAACTCTGATTTCCCCCTGACCCAATAAAAAATAAATAAATAAGAGCAAATACTAACCCTTGCACAAGTGGCATGTTCGGAAAAGCCTTCGCCACTACTTTACTGGCCTATTAAGTCTGATGGCCTCAGCAAATCTTGGTTCACTGCTGTTTACAGTTTCTAGTGCTTGATCAAACATATTGTTACCTCTAACCTACTAAACGAGATGTTGAACTTTGTTAAGTCATCTCACTTCCGGTGGCAGGTTTTTTTAAATGACTTATCTATTCGCAACAAGACACTATTCGCTTTGAACACTACATTATCAATGCGGTTTTAAATCAATCTCCCGTTTAACTGAAGTGAAAATACAAGGGTTACTCCGAAAGTAATGCCTCCTATTTTTTCTGCAGAAACCACAAAAGATGCAGGGAACGTAATACCGCTTTCGGATATTTTTCAGCTTCAAAACTCTATTTTCTACATACTTAGTGTCATTGGCCATTCATTCTCTGAATAAGGTCCTGGCCTGCGTGCTACTCTTAAAAAAAAATAGCACCATCGAAAACGACCAAAATTTTCACAACAATAATATTGGCATTATTGTCAGGAAAGTCTTGTTCATGAAGTTCATGTTTCATCGGCTCAATTCACGTGGTTGACGGTTGGTTGGAGTTTTATGGCATATCAACTCTTGTGGGCTATTTAATGCCAAATTACGTGTTTATATGATTTTTATGAGAATAGTTTGTAGTTACCTTTTAAACGAATTGTTAGATATCATTTGTTTGCACTCAATTAAATGGTTTCAAGTATATTTCTTTTCAATATCAATCCCTGGTTTGGTCACAGGTAAATGGTTTCAAGTACTGCAATTTAACATTAATAATTCTGTTTAGCAAGTAATCCTATGTAACATAAATAAATAATTTGTACACGGCAATCTGGTTTCTAATATCTAATAATAATAATAATAATAATATATGTGTTGAGAAAAGAAGGAGGAAGAGGACTTGCCAGCATTGATGATAGAATCGATACATCAATATGAAAACTCGAAGACTACGTAAAAAAATAAGGAGAGGCTAATTAAACAACCAGAAACAACGCAAACAGCACAATAATCAGCAGACTAATACCTAGGAGACAGAAATAGGAAGAAAAACAAATGCATGGATATTTCAAGAGACAAACTACCGAAATCTTACACGAAAAGACTTGAATATTGCGAAGAAAGGGAAATCTTTAGAGATAAACTGAATCTCTTCAAATAGCAGCATAAAACAACGCCATAAGGATTATCTTAAAGCAAAAATTGGTTAGACGCAACAAAACAGCAAATGTAGGTTATGTCGTAATCCTATTTACCCAACCCCTCCGCTCAAGCAGGATATGACACAAGGTCAATTTTTAAGCGGAATTTAACAGGTTTGAATTCAGAGTTTTCCTTCTCCTTGACTAGTTGCCTAACCAAGGCTGAAGAACCTAGTCTGTCCTACTATTTACCCATAGCTGGAGGGAGAATAATTGGATTCATACCTTTCCCAAGGGTATTAGTGCTATGTGAAATGCAATCAGTCTCGTCCAGGATTTGAACTCGTGTCGCCGTGTTCATTTCCTACGACGATAACCATTACACAACGGGCACCACGGGTTATGTCGCAATTGTGACGAAATGATAGATCACATGATAAGCAAACGCAGCAAATTTGCGCTAAAAGAATATAAGACTAGACCTGATTGGTTGGGGAAGGTACTCTACTGTGAATTGTGCAAGAAAATTTCAGCATACGAACTAGTGGTATATGCACAACCCAGAATCCGTCCAGGGGAATGAGACGAACAAAATTCACTGGGATTTTGAAATACAAACAGATCCTCTAATCTCGGCCTGAAGACCAGACCTAGTGATAGGAAAAAAAAAATTAAAAAAACAAAACAAAACAGGAAGAACCTGCCGAATAGTAGACTACAAAGTAAAATTAAAAGAAAACGAAAAGAGATATAAATACAAAGATCTTGATAGAGAACTAAAATGACAATAAAACATGAAGATGACGGTAATATCAATTGTAATTGGTGCTCTAGGAACAATCCACAAAGGGACTGGAAGACTTGGAAATAAGAGGACAATTGGAGACCATTCAGATTACAGCATTATTAAGAACGGCTAAAATACTGAGAAGAGTCCTGGAGACTTGAACAGACTTACTGTTACTCAGACTCGAATGTAAAAACATCAGTGAACGCTGCTGTGAAAAATTCTCAATGGAGTAAAATAAAAACCCTTGGTAAATGGTTAACTTGTTCTATATGACCTATAGATGGAACCTTACCAGGCACAAACCCTCCGGCTAATAGTTGACCTGGGAGTAATGGCATTCAAAAAACTAGTTAACAGTTCCTAAAGCTCCAAGACTGGATGTTTCCTATCAGATGCAGTTTAGTGTCATATCACATTTTACATATTACAGAACATAAAAATATAATATACACAATAAGAAAATATCTGAAAATTGATTATAAACACACACACACACACACACACACACACACACATATATATATATATATATATATAATGAAGTAAGATCGTAATGAAAAAGGATAGAACTTACGACTTAGAGTTTCACATAGATAATCCTTAAATTAGGAAGTATTCAACAAATCTGACGTCATAATACTCTAAGATGGGTGGGATCAGGATAACTTTTAACTGAGGTGCGCCAAGGAATTCCATCTGCCGAGGGCACTGAGCAATATTTGGCACCACTCTGAGTGCATTTGTGGATCTGTTCATTAAAAACCTGACCTTATGTCCCCTTTTCCTATTTGTGTGGAGGTGGATAAACACTACTATTATTTCTCATTTCTCCCGATAACCAGGAAAGTTCTCCACATATTAACAAAACCAAATTCAGACGATTCTTCCGCTCTGAGGGTACTATCGAATTCCCATAGCCACGCGGAAACATATCAGCAGATGGTGAGAGAAGAAGTCAGATAAATTATCTGTCCTCACTACCTTCAGCCCAGCTTCTTCGTTTCGCCCTCAGCTCATACACCCCTCTCTTCCCTCTCCATGCACCTAGCGCCTCCTTTACATACTCACTAACCCGAGCAAGTGCTTGAAACGCTTCACTTCGAGCCAGCGCGAGGCACTTCTGGCCTCACTCCCAGCCCATATCCTGTCCGTCTTCAAACGCAGCGGGAGGCCTGCTTTCTATTCAGACGTCTGCCCACACGTGTCAACAGACAAATCTTATTATTATTATTATTATTATAAGTTGCAGTGATAGTAATATTTTTCGCTTTCTTTCTGTCTTTCGATTTTCTTTCTCTTTCTCTCTCTCTCTCTCTCTATATATATATATATATCAACTCACGCACACATACACATATGTGTGTGTGTTTCTTTTTAACTTATACTCATAATTTAAAAAAAAAGGCAATCGTAATTTGTCAGATGTGCTACCCCTACAGACTTTCCTAAGTTAACATTCACTGAGTGAATCTATCTATTGACTGGTAAATAATTCTGCTCTTATATATATATATATATATATATATGTACGATGATCATTCAGAAAGTTTAAAGCCTTATCCATGAATAGCTGAAAGTCTTTTAAAAGAACATCTGCTTGGTGGGCTGGTTGATTGGGGAAGTCTATTCAAATATTATGATCTTCAATTTGAAACGTTAAAAGATATTTCTAATCATTTTAAAAACCGGAATATCTGATCGCCGTTAAAGCATCAGGCTAATTTACAAGATCGGTTAAAACGATAATGCTCACAAGGATTTCAAGTAAAATACAGCTTGATACGTATAATTTTACGATAGTTTTAAGGATACTTTGTCAGATTAGTTTGTTGCACAGAGAACTATATATATATATATATATATATATATATATATATATATATGTGTGTGTGTGTGTGTGTATGTATGTATGTGTGTGTGTATGTGTGTGTGTTTACTTTTCTTATAGTTAAAAGAAAACGCTAATCGTAATTGGGCCGGATGTGCTACTCCCACTGACCCTCCTAAGTTAATATGTACTGAGTATCTATCTATCTATCTATCTATCTCGATACAAAATTTATTATCCATACAGCTTATGATATATATATATATATATATATATATATATATATATATATATAAAGGTCGTTCAAAAAGTTTAAAGACTCACTCAAAAAGAGGAGAAATACTGGAATATCTTTCTTCTGGCAACACACGACCACTTCCTGTTAAACTAAGTCAGATTCCCGTCTTAATTTCTATAAAATTGAAGCTCATGGAAAGGTTTAGAAATGAACAACAAATATGAAATCTTTGTGAAGGTTAAAAGCTTTTGAACGACCATATATATGTGTGCGTGTGTGTGTTGTGCTACAGATAAAACATCGGTGCTGCAAACATTTATGAATGAACAGAGAGACACGACACGGACTAGACAAGGATGACAAAGGCGGGTTGATTAAGTTTGAATGTGGAGGTTTTATTTGACGAATCGTACACAAGGTATTGGGCTGTATGCAGAATAGCCGTGGCTGAATATGGCTCACGTAGTCTCTGAGTTTTCAAAATTCGTGCAATCGGAAAACATTCCTTGTTGGTATCTAAAACGTAGAATCGGCTGTCTTGTAATTTTTAGTAACAGCAAGTCGAGAAGATCAGGATCGAGTCTTGATGCTCTGGTTAGGTCATAGGTGTAGCTGCGTGGCCAGGTACCGGAAGACAGTTGGAGAATCGGGTGTATCAGGTCACTGAAGCCGGATGATCGATGTCCCAGCTACCGGGAGTTGTAGGTGACATTGACTTCGGAGTGATGATGATAGTCCAAAAAGTGTCGTTAGCCCGTGAACTGATCCTTAGCTCCAAGTGTCCGTCTCGCCTGGCTTTGATGCTTCTTCATTGTCTCTGCAGTACCTGCAAAAGATCAAAAAAATGAATCGAAGGTAGGAACCAAAAATCTAAGCCTAAAAAAACTAGTTTGTGACATCTCAATCCATTCCTTCAAAGGACCTTTGTGACAGCTGTGATTGGTTGAGTTCTGGCATCGGCTGAAGCTGAGACTGAAGTGGAGCGTGTGTCGACTGCTGGCTGTACCTTAGCACCTTCTGCTTGGCCGAAAACAGAGGTGTCTAGTAGGGGTGTGTGCGGATGCCAGTGAAAGGGGCTCGAATTACTTCCTTCGCCTTCTGGAGAGAAGTTCAAGATATTTATCCATACCTCCCACCAAAGTGGGATTTGACACCAGGTCATTTCAATGTGGGGACCACACATTAATCGAGACATGCGTGACAAGTGCAAAAAATACTTGGTTCCTTCAGGTGCTAAGTAATAAGTTTAACCCCGTAAAGAGGCAATTGCCTGGAGTGCGCGGGCCCCAAGAACCAGACGCTCACCAGACCAGAAAGCAAGTGCCAAATGGGTCTTTGCTTGTCATTGATTTCAGACGCCTAGCATGAATACCAGGTGTCTAGACCATTGGTCTAGGCAAGACGACTGATCCAAATTGAATCTTTCTTTTCAGTGACTGCTCTTGTATAGCTGAGAAAAATCGCATGTTTGATGGGCTTTACACACGTGCGCTCAAAGATAGGAAGCATCTCTGTAATTGTGAGTAATAATGAAATAAATTTATATACTGCAAAAAGAAGCTTAAAAGTAGAGTTCATCCTGTTAAACATTTATAAATGATTTTCCAGACAGCCTGCAGAATTAATTTACCTCGAAAATAGCCTCTATGTTGGTACTGGAAAATTCCACTCACTGTCGAACCCGGCAATCTTATTATTGTCGATACTGGGGTTAGCTTTCAGCAGCAATGAAAAATTCTGTTGGCTGATGACATAGACCACTTTGTGTTTTTTCAGCCGGGATTTTAGATTCGAGTGACCGGTGGAGTTACGATACACACACACACACACACACACACACACATATATATATATATATATATATATATACGGGGAGGTTGTGTAAGGAATATTGTCGAAGAAATTGACACAGCGATCCAAATTCTTTTTGATATTTAATATTCCTGTGGGATGCAATTACTTGAAACCATTTAATTGAGAAGAAAAAATAAGCTCTGTCTAGTTTACTAATTTTTTTTTTTTACAGAATGTGTTCATAAATTATATATTTTAATACATATGTATATAGAGGATTTGTCATTATGTAAACTACAATGATTAATATGCTATAACACCAAACCCCCTATTCGTCTCTCTCCCTCTCTCTCTCTCTCTATATATATATATATCTTTTTAATGTAGAAAGAGATTTTTCCTGAAAATGATAAACTAATAAATATATATAATCATCAATTTTTTTACCTCTTTTATGTTCGTAAATATGCTCAGTTTTAACATTATTGTATTTCACCAACAAATACTTTTCACAAATGCTAATATATTGACACGATAAAATCCAGCATACCTATACATATATACACACTGAACTTTATGAAAATTCCATCTACATGGTGCATTCAATAAATTTCCAGACTTTTTTTGTATAAGCATTTACAATTGTCGTAGACTCTTGAAAATTCAATATGTTATTGCTACACATCTTATGAGATGTCTGACCAATTTTTAAGATTTCAGGTTCAAATCAACAGCTACAACAGGAATTGGAATACACCCTACTAAAGCCTGTTTGACTACTTTCTTGTGTTAAAACATTTTTGCAATGATTTGTTCATTCCCTATATATATATATATATATATATATATATATATGCAAAAGAAAAATATATTTGGTCACTTATATATATATATATATATATATATATATATATATATATATTATATATATATATTTGTGTGTGTGTGTGTGTGTATTTATCTGTGTGTGTGTATACATATATACATATTGGAAAGTCAATATATATATATATATATATATATATACACCAACAGTCAAATTATTTGGCTGCCTTTAAACATTTTTATTTTTTATCTTAAAAGGACGTTTTAATGAAACAAATACTGCAATGGTTTTATATATTAGAATATATATATATATATATATATATATATAAAAAAGTAAAAGTTAGCGACCATAGTCGAGGGTGACCCGAAGGCTCCCTTTTCGATAGCTTACTACACCAAGGTGTAGGGGAGGGCGCGACTCCTTTCCCTGGATTGCTCCACTTCACCCTTGATCCGTACCTTATAATGCTGAGTGTTAAGCAAGGAGGCATGTTAAGCAAGGAGGCATCAAGTACCATTTTTTGAGTCTTTGGTATGACTCGACCTGGGATTGAACCCAGGTCTCCCGGGCCATTGGCGAACACTCTAACCGCTAGGCCAATGTCCGGTAATTTACAATTACCGGACATATATATATATAGTAAATGAAAATATATATATATAAAAGAAAAATATATATTTACATAATATACTATATTAATATACCTTACTTAATATATTACTTTACTATATATATACATATTGTGAGCGAACAAATTATTATATATATATATATATATATATATATATATATGTGTGTGTGTGTGTGTGTGTGTGTGTGTGTGTATATATATATATATATAAGAGAAAACACACAATTAAAAAGGAAACGTTTTAGATGTTCATTTTTATGATAAAAATTGCGGTAAATATTGAACTCCTGTTAACACTACAGTAAATATACCTAAAAAGAGCAAATGGAGAAGAAAGTTCTAGAAGAAAAACATTTTGTTACGAAATTATTTAACGCCGAAAAATTCGAAATCAGTCATTGTCATTTTTAACTATGAATGATTTCTGTTCATTGGAAAATATTTTATAGTTCCCATATAACAACTATCAGTTATTAAACTGCTGCATTTTTTTCTAATTTGTCACTGCTGCTATCTGTTGCATTGTTGATAAATTCCTCTGGAATCATTTTATCATATAAAACTACGAAGAGAAAAGTCCCATGGCGTAGTGTCTAACGAGCTGGACAATGACACTGTAGTGGGCGAGTTCTAACTCCATTTGCGCCATCACGTTCACTTTCGGATTGACCTTAGGGAAGAATTCTCTAAGCCCTGTATTTGATAGTACCACTACTGCCCCTGTGTAGACACGGAGGTTTATTTTGCCATTAGAACCAAAACCGAAAACTAAGTGATGACTCCTTATTCTATTACAAAAGAAGATTATTGATCAAGTGTTTAATCTAAAGAGTATGTATACTCACACCACTCCCTCTTGTTGCGGCTTAACATCTCCACCAAAGACAGAGATTCCTGTTAGTTGGTTGGTTGTTTGTTTTAAGGTGTATCAACTCTTTTCGAGTCATATAACGCCGAATTATGTCATTTTGAGAAAAGATTCCATCAATTCAGTTTAATATAAGTATAGTCTTTTGTTATACACAGTTAGATTTCAAAACAGTTCTCTTACCAACAATTCAATTTAGCAAAGGTCATGCGTTTGCACGGTTGAAATGTCAAATAGTTCTATTCGATCCATTTATATGACCATATCAGGTGCGACCACTTCGGACCAGAGTGGACATGGAAGTCATAGCAATGAAGAGGTAATCCGCATTCCCAAAAGCTTATGTATTTCTGAAGCCTCACCATCAGATTGTTTAATGTCAGAGCCAGGACTCTTTTTGGTGGAGTTTTACCCCTCTGCAGAGATGCATTCAGTGTATTCTGCAACTACCACCGACAATTCTTCCAGGTCAACTCATATCCGAAGAGGTTGTACCTGTTAAGATCCAATGTATGGGTCAAATAGATGAAAAAACATTATTCGTATTTGATAGGACCGTGTGCAAAAAAAAACAAAAACACCTTTAAAAACAACACCTCAAAAAATGGGAGTATGAAGGCCATTCCCAGTACATTAGGCTTAAATTAGTTACCAGGGTTGTCATGCCGTCAAAATCAATTAATCTGTCATATACTAGCTCATTTAATTTGTTTAAAATATTTGGGTAGACAAGTCAAATCGGACAATTCAAAAAAAAGTTTAAGGGTTTAGATACTGCAGGGGCCATTGCGTCTGATGTAACCAAATTCCTCCTGATCAGGAATTTATATTATCATATCTCCCTTCAGCATTATGGGAGAATCTACTTCCGTCCCACAATGTTTCAAAATTCCATCAAATTTTCATTCATACCCCCAATTCTTTCTCCTTCCTTTTTCCTTTCTTTTATCCTCTTTTATCCTATTTCTTCCGTTTTCATCTTCCCTCTTCTTTCTTTTTTCTCTTTTACTCTTTCTTTCTTTTTCGCTTTTTTTTTCTTTTTCTTCCTTCTTTTGATTCGAAATCTTCTTGATGTACAAATGGAGCATATAAATTCAACATAATATTCCCTCCAAATCAAATGACAATTTTAAAAACAAACATTGTTTTAATTATTAAAAGGCCAACTTTTCATGTTATATAGGTTTACTCTAGGTTTTTTGTATAATTTTAAGATATTCATCGTTGAGTTAACATCACTAATATCACCCCTGATGATGGTTCATTAGAACCGAAACGCTAGAATGTCGACTTCGATTTCTCAATAAATTTCTCCTCCTTGTTATCAATTTTTCTCTTTATATTTTGAATATATGATTTGTAAACATATTTTGTAGATACACACAGTTAAATGATCCAACAGTTATATTTATAACGATACGAATTTAGCATTAGTCAGTTCAATCTAGAACTTTTCGAGTTGCAACGATCATAGCTAATTGAATAATAAACGACTGCTATATTTTCTTTCCTTACCTTCGAGTTTGAGTATTTCTTTTTCTGCAGACTTCATCCTTTAAAGCACAACACGTTGGTACTATGTTACAACAGGGGTTCCGATTAGACATGGGAGTAATGGCAAGAAACTCCCGAGATTTCTAGATCTGGGCCTTCATAATCAGATACATTTTAGTCTCATACTTAAGGCACTCCATTTTTTTGTTGGGAAGCCCTATTTACGTACTTCTATCATCAAAGACCTCATCGTCAAGAAGAATGAAAAAGATGGATTAGCCAATACAAAACACGTTTGGACCAGTGAAAATTAGGCAGATATTTTCTTCAGCAATGTCAGTAAATTGAATCTATTTGGCTTCAATGGCAATAAGAATCTCTGACAGCGTAAAGGTTATAAATTGCTTCTCAAATGTGTGAAAAATTCATTTCATTTTGAAGCTGATAACGTATGGATGTATGCTTCCGGGCAGCAGATTTTTAATCGCACATTCGGTTTTTAAGCAAAGTAAACGATTAAGTGTATAAAAAAAAATAATTGTCTTCTTTTTCTAAGAGCACTTCCTGCCCTTTAGGTAAATGCAAAAACTGGAAAATGTATATTTCGAAGCTGAAAATATGGAAGTTATGGTATGGCCAGTCCAAGGTCAATATAGATGAGATAATTGGGAATTGAAGTAATATGTTTGTATTAAACCAATTCAGAACAATGCAGAGTCTACATTTCTGAAAAAAATTCTGAAAAAAATGAATTTTTCATTTTTCATAAAAATCCGTCGAATTTACTCACACACACACATACACACACACACACACACACACACACATATATATATATATATATATATATATCACTCTGGAATTTTTTTTAATTGAGTCCTGTGTAGATTTAGCAATTTTGCAATATATGTATGCCATATGAAAGAAAAACCTATAGAAATTACTCATACTTTCGCTAATATATATATATATATATATATATATATATATATATATATATATATATATATATATATATGTGTATATATATATATATATATACTATGTGCATACGATAAGTTTCCAGGTCTTTTTCGTACGGGCATTTAAATTTGTTGTAGACTCTGGAAAATTCAGTATGTTATTGCTGTACATCTTATGAGATGACAGACCAATTTTTAGGATTTCAGGTTTAAAGGAACAGCTACAGCAGGAATTGGAATACACCCTACTAAAGCCTGATTGTCACAGCTCGTGAATTTCAAAAATGTAATCTGACATTTAGGAGAACGATATGGAATAAAATTCTGTTTTAAACTTGGAAAAAAATGCCACAGAAACGTATGGAATACTTCAGATTGCTTTTGGAGCATCTTGCATGAATCGAACATTAGTTTTTGAGTGGCATACAGGATTCAAGGAGGGCAGAGAGTCTGTTAGGGATGATGAGAGGTGTGGGAGGAGTAAGGAAGTCAATACACAAGTGTTGATTGGCCAAAAGGTTAGGGTTAGGGTTACTATGTTGAGGTTTTAAGGGAGTTCAGGAAGAGATTCCTAGGGAAGAGGCCAGCACTCTTCAAATCGGGTCAGTGGCATTTCCACCAGGACAATGCACTAGCTCACAACTCCATCCTTGTCATAGACTATTTGACCAAGATGGGCATCAAGACAGTTCCCCATCCTCCCTATAGTTCAGACCTTGCTCACTGTGACTTCTGGTTTTTCCTAAGCTCAGAGGCTGTCGTTATGAGACCATTGAGGAAATGAAAGAGGCTGTGGCGAAGGTCATTGACACGCTCACACAAGATGACTTCCAGGGGTCCTTCCAGAAGTTGTTGGAACGGTACAACAAGTGCATTGCAGCCGGAGGAGATTACTTGGAAGGGGACTAGAGTTCCATGTTTGTACTATCAATAAAAGTGCCCATACGAAAAAAAAGTCTGGAAACTTATTGTATGCACCTCGTATATACATGTATGTAGATATTTTCAGACCCTTTTGCACGAGGAGGATGCGACTCATGATCGATTTTAAGCGGAGATTAATAGGTGTGAATTCATTTTCCTTCTCCTAGAGTAGTTGCTATACCTAGGTTAAAGAGCCTGATCTGCTCTACTATGGACCCATATCTAGATAAAGAATTGTTAAATTCATACATTTCCCGAGAGAATGGACACTATGTAAAATGCAGTCTTGTCCAGGATTTGATCTCGTGGCGTCGTGTCCAGTTCTTACAATAGTTACTATTACACCCTGAACGTCTCTCTCTTTCACTCTCTCTCACTCTTTCTCTTTCTATATATAAATATATATGTAAAAAAAAGTAAAGTTGGTGACCATAGTCGAAGGTGACCCAAAGGTTTCCTTTTCGATAGCTACAACACTAAGTTATACGGGAGTGCGCTATTCCTTTCCCTGGATTGCTTCCCCTTACCTTGATCCGTACCTTATAATTCTGAGTGTTAAGCAAGGAGGCATCAAGTACTATTCTTTGAGTCTTTGTTATAACTCGACCTGGGATTGAATCCGGGTCTCCCGGGCCATTGACGAACGCTCTAGCCTCTAGGCTAATGTCCAGTAAATATATATGTAAAAAGTGCTATTATCCATCCCAACGTGATGTTGAAAAGATAGATTTGTCGTGAATCTGACAGTATGATAGAAACATGTGTTAATTTACTAAGCTTTTTTTCTTAGATGTAGCACAAGGCTGCATGAATTGGGCACCCAATGGGGAATCGAACTCACTCGTGTAGGTTTGCTATTCTACCTTACTAACCTTTACACCACACGATAGAAACATGTGGAAAGTTGGAAAAATCAAACACTGAACTTAGTATTGTGAATTGAATTACAATGACTAGAAAATCCGCCGAACACCTACGCACGATATACGGGAACACTGGACTGCTGTTTCGACCTTATTAGGTCTCATCAGCAGTATATACCGTAATTTCCACCACTGGAGATCGAACCAGCAATCAGAGATTGCTGAAATTCTACAACTGAGCCTCTAGTTCATATCGCGCACAAGTGACGCCAAATCAACTAGTCATGGTAATTGCGCGGCCAAATAACCTAAATCTGTTTTGTAAGTTACATCTGTACTCTGGAAAGAGTACGCATGCAACTTGCAAGCCCGAACGAAATATCACACATCTAAATTTAAATTCAGTGAGTACTTCGATTTAGATGTGTGATATTTCGTTTGGGCTTTACTTCATCTTTACGAATCTTCTTCAAGACAGACTGTTTTCTGAGTTTTTCTATTTAGAAGCTTATGAGGAGAGTTGAAGCGGAATAGTTATGCAGGAAAAATTAGAGGGATTTAAAGTCAAATGTATCAGGTTTCATTAAAGATTTTTTGTTTTAAAAACGGAGATAGATTTAAGGGGGTTGATAAGAAAGAAGTACGAAAGGGTTTGTATGAAAGGAGGTTTTGGCATGACTTGTTTCATGGAAGAGATCTTTTCAACATATATATATATATATATATATATATGCATGTATATATAAGAAAAGAGAAATGAATCGCGCAGTATGTAAATATAGAAGAATAACAGAACAAGGTTTTCAGAAGATGATTTTTACTTACACATGGTGTCTCAAAATAGTTGCAAGCCATTAGTATAATAATTCATATTGCATCTAGTCATCTTTAATCTGAGTCTTAAAAAACAATCATATCAGTTTAGAAATTTCAAACGAGATGGTAGGTGCAGATATTGATTGACATTATCAAACAGTTCACGTGAAAGACCAGGTTTTAAGGAATATCATCGGGGGAATTTTTTCGGACTCCTTCCGACTGAATCTCTCACCGTATCCACATTGTCATGCCATCTTGCAGACAACTTACTGCCAGATATAGAAATATTATTATTATTAATATTATCATGTGTAGAGTTATTAACTGTCACATGTGTCCCATGTATATAATTTTGATAGTTATTATATTATCATATGTTTATATGTATATTATTATGATTTTTATTATATTAATATATTATTATATGTATATTATTATGATAATTTTTAAAATAACCATTATTATTAGTAGAGTTATTAGCAATTACATGGGCCCCATGTATATTGAAAAACTCTAGTTGAATTATTTGCCAAAGTTAAAAGATGTTAAGGGTGATTATATGTTGCATATTCATAATCATAGTTGTACTATAGGCACAATTAACGCCATGTGCGAAATAGACATATAATGTTCATTACGATAGAACATATAAAGAATACAGAAATCTAGAAATTCGAAAACACGTAACGACTTCTGGTTCAGGTACGAAACCTTTTTATTAACTTTGAGTTAAAGGTTTCGACATAAGGAGGAGAGACACAATCTTCTATGCTGTCTTATTTATTTATTTGGCCCCTATCTCGTGCGGCACCCATAGGGCGCAAATTCGCCTGCTTCGGCAAGCTCACAAAAGTCGAACCTCCTCGTTCGGGCTCTACTTTTCAACCCCCTAACTTTCTTCAAATCTCCCGCAAACCTCCGCTCGCTTCCGGTGCGTGACGTCACCCGCACCCTGTCACCCTGTTCCGTCATCTCGGGCTATTGTGACATCTCTGAGTGGCACGTCCGCCCCGCGTGCGCGTTACCACCTACATCAAGGTTTGCTGAGCCGAAAGGTTCTCACCCTAACTAAACTCAAACGCATGAACCGAAATCCCTTGGCCATTACGTTACATAATCACTTCTTTCTAGAAATTTAATATAATTCAAAGATACAACATCATATATAATCATTGCTCTGATGATGGTTTAATATAAAAACCTATATATATATATATATGCCTGTATTTTCGTATGTATCTGTCTGTCTCTCTGCCTATCTGTCTCCCTCTTTATATGTATATATATATCTATATATATTTGTATGTATAGATCCTGTTACCAATAGAGAATTCAGCTTGTACGAGCTACACATAATTTAACCCTTTCAGCTCTTACATGTCGTTAATACTGCTCATTCAACGTCCCTTTCATTTCAGTCTATGTTATTTCACGTTGTTTAATTCCTTTTTTTTTATCTTGACGTCTCTCTTTAATTTTCACTTTGTTTTGTTTTCTCATTGACAGAATGTGGAACCTCTATTTTCATTCACTTTTATTTTTATTTTTGCTTGTATAACTTCTCTATTAACAAACCGACACGTGCGCAATATTTGCTTTGCGGTCAGAGTTAATGAAACATCAACACTATTTCATCAAAGTAAAATAGAATGAATTAATAATAATAATAATAATAATAATAACTGGAAAAAAATAGCACCCAAAAGAGGCTACAAAAAATACAAATAGAAAGCATATTATCACTACATTCCCTCACTCAAGATCTTTCGTAAACACCCGGTGAGGAATTGTAAGAAAGCAAAAAGAAAGCTACTAAATCGACGTGCCAGGACCATCCAAACTTCAGCATTGTTGAGCTCAGTCTGTTTACTTAGAAGAGTCCCAGAGATTCGAGGAAACTTTTAGTCCCAAAATCTCCTATGAAAGACTATCAGCTAACATTGGTGTGTAAAACACGCAAGTAGTAACATAAAATTTTGAGATACAAACAGATCCCCTAATCCCGTCCAGAAAACCACACCTAGTGATTAAATGGACCAGAAGACTAAAAAAAAATTATGACAATGCATAAGGTCTTACACACTAGAGATGACATCGACAGACTGTATGTTTCAAGAAAAGAAGGAGGAATAGGACTCGCCCACATTCAAAATAAAAAAAAGGGAAACCACTGATTTTTGGATTTTATCATTCCAACGGACCAAACAGTGGAAATCAAAGAAAACAAAAAGAGGGACAAGTAATTAAACCTTACTAGAAAACAAAAAAGTTATGGAACATGAAAGTAACTGTGATATTAGTTATAATTGGGGCGCTTTCAACGGTCCCCAAAAGCCTGGTAAAGGGAAATGGAAGAGCTGGCAATAAGACAAGCCGAGGTATCCGAACTACATCATTGCGAATATCGGTCACAATACTAAGGAGAATCCTGGAGACTTGAGATTTGTTAAGACTGTTAAATAATATATGACATGGATTTTTGGTTCGTTCCTGGTGACTCCGTGTACTTTGACAAGCTGTCACGTTGTGATTAGTAAACAGGGAGACGGCTAGTGCATCGGGGCCGGCCGGTCAAACAGGTGTGTAACTGGAAAAAGACCATGTGATATGAGAACCACACGGTCAGATTTAAGCAGAGTCCAGTCAGAATCGAGAGTTGAGCCCGGGATACGCAGACGATCAAAGGCGTTAGGTCGTCTCTGGCGATACGGCTTGCAAGGGGGTGCAAGCAATGGCAGCCCCTGGCTCCAGAAAGAAAATATGGGGCAAGAAGAATCCCCTCTCTGAGTATATGTCCCTCCATCTATCTCTCAAACTTACAACAAACTGTGTGCCCCTTTCGAGAATAAAATGAGAGATATATATTTATAAAGAAGTGTTTCGTTCGTTCATTGAATTTCATAAATCATTGTCTTTAACTGGAATCATTTTAATCTGAGAATTAATTTTTTATTTATTGTGGACTTTTTGTCCTCATCTTAGTAGTTTTTGTGTTGTTTCTTCTTTCACTACGTTTCGGCTAAATTTCACCTCTGGCCTTCTTCAGGTGATTAACCGCGACTTTGGATAGGAATGCTGAATCTTGTAACCGTATCCCCAGTAATTACTGCCTTCCATAGTTGTTGTCTATCGCACCACGTTTTTGACCAAGTAAACCTCTGGCCGGCTTGGGTAGGATTTGAAACCGCTATCTTCTGGCAATGCTCACCTGGAACCGTAGAGACTCACCGCCTCTATCCGCTGCGCCGCGGGCCCCGCTGTGAAAGAAGAAACAACACAAAAACTACCAAGATGAGGACAAAAAGTCGGCAATAAATAAAAAAGAATAAATTCGTAAATCATGTTTGATACTATACAACAACACGACTCGAAGACAACATAAAAAGAGCAAAGAAAGGCTGATTACCGTGACCAGAAATAACATAACAACACACGATCAACGGAGCATCAACAACAACAACCAGAAAAAAAATAAGAAGAAAAACAAATGTATGGATATTTGAAGCGATAAACAAGCGAAATCTTATACGTGTAGACATAGACAGGAAAAGAAAACGTTAAGAGAGAAACTGAATCTCTTCTAATAGCAGACGAATAAAACACCATAAGGACCAACTATGTTAAAGCAAAAATACATCAGATGCAGCAAAATAACAAATGTACGAGGATCATTTAATAAGTTTCCAGACTTTTTTCGTATGCGAACTTTTATTGATAGTACACACATGAAACTCTAGTCCCCTTCCAAGTAATCTCCTCCGGCAGCAATCCACTTGTGCCGTTCCAACAACATCTGGAAGGCCCCATGGAAGTCCACTTGTGTGAGCGTGTCAGTGACCTTCGTGACAACCTCTTTCATCTTCTCAATTGTCTCATAACGACAGCCTCTGAGCTTAGGTAATAACCAAAGGTCACAGGGAGCAAGGTCTGGATAATAGGGAGGCTGAGGAACTGTCTTGATGCCCATCTTGGTCAAATAGTCTCTGACAAGGATGGAATTGTGGACTGGTACATTGTCCTGCTGGAAAAGTCACTGACCCGATTTGAAAAGTGCGGGCCCCTTTCGGCGGAATCTCTTCCTGAACTCCCTTAAAACCTCAACATAGTAACCCTAACCCTAACACTTTGGCCAATCAACTCTCGTGTATTGACTTCCTTACTCCTCCTACACCTCTCATCATCCCTAACAGACTCCCTGCCCTCCTTGAATCTCTTACGCCACACAAAAACTGATGCTCGATTCATGCAAGATGGTCAAAAAGCCGTCTGAAGCATTCCATAAATTTCTGTGGCATTTTTTCCATGTTTAAAACAGAATTTTATTGCATATCGTTCTTCTAAAGTGTCCCCACGTCCAGATTGCATTTTTTAAAATTTCACCAGTTATGACAATCAGGCTTTAGTAGGCTGTATTGTAATTCCTGCTGTAGTAGACCATTTTTATCTGAAATCCTAAATATTGGTCAGTTATCTCATAAGATGTATATCAATAAGATAGTCAATTTTCGAGAATCTACGACAATTTTAAATGCCTGTACTTACATTTGTTGTATAAGCTTATAATCTGGGAAGAAGAAGAAACAAAAATACCACTCGCATATAATACAATTATAAGTGTCAATATCAAATCAAATTTTAGATCAATTATGGAGATAATTTATTAAAGGTGAACACATTACTTTTGATAAGGTAGTGTAAAAAACAGAATCTTCATAATAATTATCAAATAGTTGAAATTTTCCTCGATACAATTTCAGGGTCGTTTCGTTTGAATTATTAAACTTGACAATTTTGAAAAGGTCATTGTTTTAATTTTGATTTTGTGTGCGCGTAAATGACTCGTTTGAAAGGTCAGAGTTGAGCTAGGATTAGAATGAGTGAAACTTGACGGCATTTCAGCAAAAGGTTTGACACAAGGCCATACAATAATAGAGTATTATTCATTGGCTCACCAATCAAAGAAAAGAAGGGTGGCGCTTTTACCCCTTTCTCCAGATGTGCAACGCAAGCCCAGGGTTTTAATTAGCTGACCAATCAAATGTGCACCTCTGGGTCCTTTTTTCCCCTCTCGATGATTAAAATATGAAGCCATTGGTCCAGGGTTTTTATTGGCTGGCCAATCGAAGACGTGCAGTTGAGGGTTTGAAGCAGCTCGAAGGTTGGTTCCAAAGCCCTTGCCACTGGCCTCGCCACCAAAAGTCTTGAACTTGACCATTCAACCAGAATTTTCTCTCGAAACTACCTAGATAGAGGACTGACTTGATGCTAATTAGCCATATCCATTATCACCAGTCAATTTGTTACCTTCAACTAAAATATGCCCCAGCTTGGCAGATTCTAATCTTGAAATTGGAATCCTTTGTTATGTAAAGAAAATTTTAATCATTGTATTATAAATAAAGGTTTTCTTTTATTTATACCTGTTAACAAGTGCTTCTGAGTTATTGAAGTAGTTTACAACACTAGTGAATTTAATCCTTTTCAAACCCACCCAAAAGTAAAAAGATGCAGAGCCAGGTCTTTCACAAATCTTCGTTGACTTTCCTGTGGATCCATCAACACAACGTGGGTGCCGGAAATCTGAACGAACAGACTCACTGAAGACATACTAACCTATCAGTGACCCTGCAACCCAATACGCACTCATAGGACCACACATGACGTGTTAGTATCTCCGCAATGTACTGGGTAGATTATTTGTGTTATATAATTAAAGGATGATTTTTTTTATTTTAATCATTTTTCATTAATTGGTTTGGTTTGGTTTGGTTTCTTTGTTTAATGGCATATCAACTCTTTTTAGGTTATTTAATGCCAAAGCCATTCTCCCCGAAGAACAGTAGTGGTACTATTTAACTCATAGCTGGGAGGATAAGGGGGTTCATACCTTTCCCAAGGGTATTTGCTCGAAAGTGAACGTAATAGCGCGACTGGAGTACGAACTCGCATACTACGATTCCGCAGTCCATCGCTTTAACCATTACACCACGAGGACACCCCCTCTTTTCATTAATTATATTTAATCATTCAGATTGGTTGGGCTTTGAACTATTGGGTACAAATTACGCTCGCGCACAAAGGATATGACAATCACCATTATCATAATAAACCCCAGACAGGAAAATGGGGCTGCAATGTGGATGACGTCATGCTCAGAAGAGACGGGCGGAGAATTTGGAAGATTTTGAAAAAAGATTCAGTTGAGGTCCGACTATAGTGTTGGGAAGTTGAGATCCGACCATGGTGTTGAAAAGTTAGTGTCCAACCATGGTGTTGAGAAGTTGGGGTCCGACCATGGTGTTGAGAAGTTGGGGTCCGACCATGATGTTGAGAAGTTGGGGTCCGACCATGGTGTTGAGAAGTTGGAGTCCGACCATGGTGTTGAGAAGTTGGGGTCCGACCACAAAGTTGAAGGTTGACATTAGACTATGCAGGCAGGCAATTGAGTTTCTGCCATTGGGGCATAGGGAATTGACTTTTCTACCGTTGCGGCGGCAGTTAAGTTTTTTGGGTCCCGACCAGCGAGGATGAATTGAGATCTAAAACACCACGAGATATGCCGAAATTTGGGAGTGTTGTTAGCATAGTATAATTACGAAAGACTTTTAAGAATTTTGTCTCTCTCCTCGTGTCGAAGAACTGAAGTCAGAAGTTAATAAATCTGTTTGTACCTGAACAACAGAGTCGTCTATATATTTGAAATGTGTGATTTGTAGACGTGCGGTATACAACAATTTGTTCTTGCAGAAAAAAGATCTTCTCGCATCTTTGAATGGTTTTCCGCTCTCCATGCCTACGCAAAACCCAACCTCTTTTATCAAAGTTCACAGAACAGTAATATATTAACGTGACCTGCAGGTGTGAATACGGCGGGTGTTGTTGACAGATAGATTGATAAGACCGGTGTGATCACCGAAATGTCACCATGCCCACAGTTGCTGCGAATACGGTGGATGTTGAAAACAGGTGCATCCGGACGAAGATAGCGGAATATCACCTGAACTGTGGGCGTGGTTGAATTCGGTGATAGTGGCAGATGCGTACGCCCAAAGAACTGGGCTTGGGCAAGTAGCAGACAACATAACCAATGGAAAGCAAAGAAGTGAGACGTGGGTGTAACCAGAGTTAACGAAAAAGAGGAACTGCTGCAGGTCTCGTAAGAGTTGTAGACTATGTAAATTCCCGAATTTCGGCTAAAGTCAGTTGTTCACTGGCTCTTCCTTCGTGTGCGCAAACTCTTTGCGATTGCTTTTCTGCTCCACACAATTATCATCGTCAAAAATAAATATATAATCTTATATTTTTATATATATACGTATTCCTCGTTGTTAATAACGACACACTATACAGCAGAATCCCTTATCCACCGTGCGTGGAGGGCATCGTTTTAAATGTCCCCATTACTACTTAGATGGCTTATCGCTGGTAAATTTGGCAAGTCCTAGTTAACTGCTATTCCCAAGTGTGTCATTTTAACCATGCCAACTGGACGATATTTTGAACTTTGTCTTTCTGTTTGTCTTCCTGCAATCGGCTTAAAAAATATCAATTCGCACCCGTTATCATCCTCTTACAAAATAACATGTGACAGTTATTATTCAGCTGTATACCAACAAACTTCGAGGATGGAATGTTCGGCCATGATCCCCAATGAGGACTGGGTGCCTAGTTGAGACACACCAGCTTATGTTGGTCAAGTGAATAATTGAGACTCTCCGAAATTTTCGCATGCTGGATGGAGTCTGATTTTTGTTGAACTGTCACATTGTCAAGCAGATGAAGGCCGTATAGTGTCCAAATCTGGTGGGGAGTTCTGTATACCAAGAAGAGGGTAACTTAAGTAATTTGGTGAAGAACTTTGACGGGGTACGACAAGTGGTTTGAGATGAGTGGTCGACTGGTTTTACTAAATTAATAGGAGATCCAAAGCCAAGGCTAAAATCTAACCGGGAGGAGAACCTGTTGGCATCCAATGTCATCAAAGTGGATGTTGCATGTCTTCACTGCGCATCACCGGAAGGAGATGTCGATTTCAGTGATACAGAATTGTTAAAACATGGGTATTATATGATGCTGATTATATTTGATTTTATGACTGGCAATGATCTGTATACTAAATAAATCTTATAAAAAATAGCAATGTATTGTGGCACATTTCTCTAGATTATCTCTAATTCTCAGGGAATAATACCAGTTCATTGCAAGAAACATCTTTGCTCCATATATTTTATTTATAATCGTTTGTGATAAAAAATATGATCGTTGTTATTGGAATTTGAGGAGAAAAATAAAAGGACATAAAACCAAGTACGGTTTACGATAACTTTATTTTTAAATGGAATGTCAGGTGTCAAAAATTCCATATAAATAGAGTGTCCAATTATGAATTATATTTATATCAAAACTGATACCTTTTTATGGCGAACAGATCAAGTTAACGTTTTTTCAAAAAGGATAACTTCTCGAAATTATTTCTAAACGTAGACCTAAATGAATAAATATATTTTTCCGAAGGAATTTCAGTATGTAAGTTATATGATTCTTAAGTATAATAAGCTGGGATTATCCTACACTAAGGTTGAAAAGTTGCGTATATGTCATTGTGATATTACAGGCTAAGGATAATTCATATTGTAATATCTCAATGCTATAATATGGATTAATGAGATATCTAATTGTAATATTACAGTTTAATATTTTTTTATTGTGATAGCTCATGTTCATGATATATGTTATCGTAATATTACAGGTTAATAATATATTTATGTGTGATATCACAGATTAATGATATTTCTCATTCTGAGATTAGGGATTAATGAGATATCACATTTTGACATTACAAACTAATGTTATATCTCATTATGATATAACAAGATAAAACTAAATCTCAGGGCGATATTAGGAATTAATTAGATATCCCATTGCTATTTTAAACAATAAATATAAATCTCATAGGGATATTCCAGGTTTATTATATACGAAGGACATTCTATAACTAAGGTGAATTTCACCAAAGGAGTTGTCAATAGGAACGACAGTTGCATCTTTTTCAAGGAAATCAATTGTTATAGTTTTTTTATAACCCAGAAGATAGTCTGAATTACCTGCTTACAAATAGTGACATCCGGGACATTTTTTTACAAAAGAGCCAGTGTGTTTTCCACCCAGGTTCTTACTCTAAAGAGTTTCTTTATCCGATTAGTCAACATTTTTGAACAAAAAACAAATTTCTCCGCATATCACATATTCTTCTGTAAATTTGAGATGGTACACAATTATAAGTCTGCCCAGTCGACTGTGGCTGAAGAATAGACTGACTGCACCTCTGCAGAGGGGTTAACCCCCCCTAACGAGTGTCCTGGATATAACGCTAAACAGTCTGATGGTGAGGTTCCAGTAATGTTAGGGCCTTGGGGAATTCGGAGCACCCCTTCGTTGCCATTGCTCCCAGGTCCACTCTGGCCCGGCGTGGTACCACCTGATACGGCCCTATTTATGTGTTAAATAGAACTAACGGCATACTTATGCTAAACTGAATTTTTGACTAAACTGAATACCTCGAAATAGAGATGATTTTCACAATTAAACTGTACTTACATTTAAACTGCATGCTAATGCTAAACTGAATTATTTGAAATTTAACTGATTTTGACATTGAAATTGTACTTACACCAAACTGAATTGTTATATATAACTGCCTGAATAGTTTGAAATAGAAATGTTCTTGACAATTAAACTGTGTACTCATGCTAAACTGAATTGTTTGAAATAGAATTGATTATTTACATAAAAATTGATTTGGCGTTAAATAACCTACAAAGGTTGATATGCCATAAAACCCACCAAACCAAACCAATTATAAGTTGCTAAGAATGTTTGATTTACCGCCATTTTGAATAACCCTAAAACAAATATTATTGAGAGATTGAAATAACTTTTTTTATATAAACCGATTCCAAACGATAGATATTTTATATTTCTGTAAAAAAAATATTTGGCTTTTTTTTCAAAAAATTCACTTATTTATTGAATGAGCCTTATATATCATTGTGATATTTAATGTTATTGTCATAATATAATGATATATCAGAAGGAAAGAAGCAGTTAATATACCATAGAAACTATGACAGACTCAAACTACGGAGATGATCTAGCACTTTTTTTGCAAATACACAAGAACAATCAGAATCCATACAGGATAGCCTTAAACAAGTAGCAAAACGATCAGGCATTTACGTGAATGCAAATAAGGCAGAATCCATGCGTTTTAAACAAAAACAAGTCACCTCTTTTTTATGTAGCAAGTTACTACAATTACTGGACCAGTTCACATAGCTCTGTAGCAGCAGCTCATCTATTGAAATCGATATCAACATATACTTCGCAAAAGTGTGGAATGCTATTGAAAGTATGTCTATCAATTGGAAATCTAATCTATCCGATAAAATGACACGGGATTTCTTCCAAGCTGTTGCTTTGTCTAAACTAGTGTATGGATACTACCTTACAAAGCACTTAGATAAAAACTACTGGGATCTACACAATAGCATTGGGTGCATTTTTTTTTTACAAATCCTGAAAGCAAGGCCGCAAAACAGCATCTGTACAGCCACCTTACTCCTATCTCACAAACCATCCAATTAGACGAAGAAGACATGCAGAGTACTGTTGAATAAGCAAGGACGAATTCTTAAGTAACGTTCTTTCATGAACTCCTATATGTAGATGCACCTGTGTTGGCCGAACTGTAAGTACTTACATACATCGGCTCTGTGCAAACATAGAGTGCAGCCTTGAAGTCTGCTAAAAGCAATGAATGATATATATATATATATATATATATATATATATATATATATATATATATAAAGATATATATATATATATATATATATATATATATATATATATATATATATATATATATATATAAAGAGAGAGAGAGTGATTCAGCGAAATCCTGTTGTTAGCGTCACTTGATGATGATGATGATGATGATAATGATGATAATAATGATATAGATGAATTATATATCTCGTTATATTACAGGTTAATGGTATATCTCGTGGTATTACAAGTTAATAATGTATACCATTTTAATATCACAGATTGCTTAAACGACTAGTAATAAGTTTTTCTTTACTAGAAGCTGATATCGATAAAAAGGAAACAGCATCATGAAAATACAAATTTGGATACCAATCATCGATATCTGATCCTAACAAATCAAATCCACCAACTTTCCGTTCTGACATTGCCAGTACGCGATTTCGCAGGGGGTGCAATTAAGGCTCTTTTTTCACGTTTTCTTTCATTCCTCCTCTCAGACTTCTATGGGAAAAGTTGAGGGCTTTCCCTGTCATCAAATAAATGATGCGTCAAGGCGTAAACCGTTGGAAATTTGTTTCAAGACAGGAATAAGTGAAGTTGACGGATAAATTGAAAAGCAAGCGAAATAATTGATATTCAGACCACGTGTGTTTGCCACGCCAAATTCAGAACATGTGTGCATGAGATTGACGGATGAATGGTACAACCTTGTTTATAATTCTGAATTATTCTTCGTTGAAGTGGACTTCGCGTACCGAGTAATTGAATACTCTTTCGACCATTCAACACTCAGTCTTGTTTCTTTAATCACTACGCTGTGTCCACAAGCGTTTTTCTTTTCTTTTCTTGTTTTTATAATGAAACATATGATACCCCTAGTATTTGCCAGTAAAGCCTCTCTCAATTCCTGACCTCTGGCATGTTCTATCCTTTGACTGATTAATTAATTTTAACAGCATATCAGCTCGTCTCACGTTATTTCATGCCTAGAAGTAAAGGAATTGATTTCATTGTACATTTATATTTACGTTTTTTGTGACTATTTTTAAGATCATTTTCTTTTAGCACACGGTCTTACCGAATACGAATAATTCTTAAACAGTATTTCTTGACCCATAGATGGGACTCTAACCGGTACGGATCAACGAGGACCTAGGAGTAAGGGTGATAAAAGAATATTCCATACCACCCTGATCTGGAGCCTCATCAGCAGATGCACTTTACTATGATACCCGGAACAGTTAATTTTTCGGGGGGTGTAGCCCTCTGCAAATGATGCAGTTGGCGTATTCTACAGCCCAAGCCAAAAGTGTAGCCATTTTGAAGAGTGGTCCTGTGTGTAATAGCAATGACATTCTACAGAGCTTTAGAACAAGAGCCTCACTATTAGATGAATTTTAGTGTCACACCCCCTTTTGTGGGGGTGGGGTCTTACCTCTTTGCAGGTGGTACAGCTAATGTATTCCCAACTTAACCGACAGAGCTAACTTTCTTTCGAGTTTTTAAAGCCTAGAATACAACTTGTGAGCCATATGTTGTTAAAATAATTTTTTTACAAAAACCTAATATTAGAGTGACTAATTTCCCTTACTCTCATAAATATTTGTACAAAAAGCAATAGAATGAATCAGGATAGGATTGAGAAAACATTAAATCAGTTAAAGTGTTTAGACTGAGTCGGTGCTGAAAATAAGATTGGATTTTGTACTTCCTTTACGATCAGAAATCGCTTTCTTAACATATGTGAGATACGAGAGAAATATCTATCAAATTTCCAACTGCCGAATGCGTGGTGCATGTGAACTTAGATTAGAGATAATAATAGCTATATATAGTAATTTTTTACCATTTTCTTCAGATATGCTCAACAATGATCCTGTCTTGGACTTGTGAAAATCATGCGTTTACTGTTGAAACCTTTTTTTTAATACTGTTGAATCTCTATTTGCTACAAAGAGAGCTTTTTGGGGTTCATTTTAGTTGCCTTTGAATTGTGCAGTTCTGGATACGAAATCGATACTGCTATAGGTTGACATTTCTATCGGAAACAACATCATTCCGACATAACATGACATGAGCAGGAAAAACTCTCTGAGTAGCAGTTACAGATTAATCAGACAACAAACGAGCAATGTGTCATCTGTGGGCTGGGGTTGTAGAACATACCGACTGCTTCTCTGCGGTGGGGAAGACCTCTTCAAATAGTGTCCTGGATATGACACGAAAAAATCAGATGATGAGGCACCAATAATGTTGGAACTTCGGGGAATGTGGGGTACCCTTTCTGTTGTACTCCCAAGATAATGGACTCGCCCTCCTCCATAAATACACGTCAACGAGAGCGTCAGACGGAAGTGCATTAATCCTCGTGACACAGTTACGTGTGATGCCATTGGCGTAGTGGACGGATAGTCACTACCACACTGGACTCTCGGCTTTCTATCCACTAACTAGTGTTTAATCAGGTTCACTTGTATCTTGTTTCTGTTACTTAAATATATATGTTTTTCTATCAAACCTTTTGTGTTCCCATTGTCTTACTTTGGTCAGTATCACAACACTTTCACTAACATTGCTCCCAGATCCACTCAGGCCATGAGTGGTAACACCTGATAGGGTCCTATATAGGGATGAAATAGAACTTTTTGACATTAAAACTGAGTACCTCTGCAACACTGAGTTGTTTGAAATAGAACTGCTTTTACATTTAACTGTGAGTAAACAAAAAAATGTACTTAAGCTAAACTGAATGGTTTGAAATGGAAGTGTTTGAATATTTAACAGTGTGTATACAAATAACGGATGTTTAATTGAATTGTTAGTGATATCTAGCAATACTTAGAACAATTTAACTTTGTTGACATATGCTAAACTGAATTTTTAGAAATAGAACTGTTTGATCATTTAACTGTGTGTATCAACAAAATGTGCTTACAAATTATATATTCAATATATACGTAAAAACGTTGTTGACATGCTAAACTGAATTGCTTGAAATAGAACTGTACGTATGCTAAATTGAATTCTTATGAATAGAACTGTTTTCACATTTAACTGTGTATAAATAAAACAAATTTATTAATGCCAAACCAAATTGTTGGAAAATAAGTGAAACTTACTATGTGCAAAAAATGAGCCCATGCTTGTTTAAAAATGTTATCTACAAAATGTGTTAAGAAATCATATATATATATATATATATATATATATATATATATATATATATATCGACATTAAATGACTGACGAAGTTTTATATACCATAAAACTAAACCAAACCAAACATGTGGTGTGCTCAGGTTCAAGCCATAATCTAAATCTGGTGTAATTGTTATCGTCGTAGGAAATGAACACGGCGACACGAGTTCAAATCCTGGACGAGACTGATTGCATTTCACATAGCACTAATACCCTTGGGAAAGGTATGAATCCAATTATTCTCCCTCCAGCTATGGGTAAATAGTAGGACAGACTAGGTTCTTCAGCCTTGGTTAGGCAACTAGTCTAGGAGAAGGAAAACTCTGAATTCAAACCTGTTAAACTCCGCTTAAAAATTGACCTTGTGTCATATCCTGCCCGAGCGGAGGGGTTGGTAAATAGGATAATCTCAACTAATCCTATCTTGAAAAAAAAAACGGTAGCTCGATGCAGCTACAATAACCCCTTGCGTAAATTCACTCTCACCACACTGGAGAGCAGTTTAATTTATAGGAGGTGCTTTTGTCGCCTTCTGTACAAGAGATTGCTGAAAAGTAATCGTACCGATCAGGAAGAGTATTGCTGAGACTAAAAGACATACCTGCTATTGTAGCGTAGTCACAGACGACTGCTATGACAGAAAGGGTTGATAATCCGACGGTGGCCAAGTAACTCAACAAAAATACTAGCTTTGAGCGTGAGGACCTCTGTTAATTTATTTTCTCTGCACAATCTCTAAGGCCGTAGATGTGGGCGGAGAGGAATTATAGAGTTACTGCTGAGTTTGTGCCTTCGTTCGTGTTTGAACTTTCTCTTTCCGATCATTGAATCGCTCCTCGTTTTCCGTCCGTTGAATGCTTATTTCCTCGTACCCCAGTCACCAAAAGAGAGAATGCAAATAAAAAAAAATCCTTAGTCTTATTGAATTCCCAGAACACGCTACCACTACTTCTGCATCACAGGTGTGACATCGTCCAACTTGTACCCGTCCCCAAGTGATTAGTTATTACTGTTTCCGAAAGATCGAATCCGGGTGAATAGATCAATATATCATGTTAAACCTCGCCCACTGAACGAGATGTTGAACTTTGTGAACTCGACTTTCTTCCAATTGCAAGCTTTTTTTTTTAATTTGTCTACTCGAAACTCGGTTTAATTTCCTTTTACATATTAATCCAAATCAACGCTCAGGATACCTAGTTTCTTAATTTTCTTAATATTCTCTAAAATATCTAACCAATATATATATATATATATATATATATATATACATCGCCCCTCTTACTTTTAAGTGAGCCATGAACTTTTCTGCAGCCCTTCTAATAACTTTTCGTTTACGTTGGATGACCTTTATCATTATTACTGATCTTCCATCTATATAACGTATGACATTTTTTCGCTTGTTTCTTTGTTTGACTGTTTGTATCTTCTATGTATTTTAAAGGGTAGTTTCTGCATAGAATCAGTTGCCTTCTTCGTCATTTGTGACTAGGACTAGAGTGGAATATCTGCACAAGGGAAAAACTTATGAGATATAACAGAAACTGTATCTGCGCTAATTGTTTGAAATGGAACAGTTTGACATTTGACTGTTCGTGGAAAAAAAACTGTTCTAATACTAAACTGAATTTTTTTGAATTAGAACTGTTTAACTAAACTGAAAATCTTTAAATAGGAATGTTTTTGACTATTAAACTGTGTACTTATGCTAAACTGAATTGTTTCAAATAGAAATGATTATTTGTTTGAAAATGGATTTGGCATAAAATAACCAACAAAGGTTGATATGCCATAAAACATAAACAAACAAGCAACCAATCCAGTAATGCTGGAGCTTTACTCCTTCATTGCCATCACTTCCGGGTCCACTCTTGCCCGGGGTGGTAGCACCTGATAGTGTCTTATCTATGGGTCATATAACACTAAATCGTGTAGGTGGAGATGGGACTGTTTGGACATGTAAACTGAGTACTTATGCGAAATTGAATTGCTCGAATGAATTGTTTGAAATAGAACTGTTTTTGACATAGAAAATATACTTACTCTGAATTGTTTGAAATAGAAAACTTCTGGCATTTACCTGCGTGTGGACAAAAACTATATTTATACCAAATTGAATAGCTTGAAATAGAATTGTTTTACTAAACTTAATAGCTTGAGATAGAAATATTTTGACAATCAAACGGTGTACTAATGCTAAACTGAATTGTTTGAAATACAACTGCATATTTGTATAAAAACGGATTTGGCATTAAATAACCAAAAAAAATTGATATGCCATAAAACCCAAACCAACAAATAAACAAACAAATTAGTGACTATGTAATGTACGTATCATTAAAATAATTCTTACGAATAGATAAAAATTAAAAATAACATAGTCTGCTACAAAACCAGAAAAATGTGTCACGAAACATGATTCACAGCTTTTTAAATGGCTAGGACAGAGTGTTTAATTCTAAAGAAATCGCTTCACACACACACACACACACACACACACATATATATATATATATATGGACGAGCCTGTGGTGTAATGATTTGTGTCATAGAAAATGAACACGGTAACCGGAGCTCAAATCAGGGACGAGAAAGTTTGCTATTCACATCGTGTTATTACCCTTGGGAAAAAGTATGGATCCAAAAATTCTCTCTCCAACTAAAGTAACAAGTAGGGCTGACTATGCTTTTTAATCATGATATGGCAGTAGTTCTAGAGGAAGGAAAACTCCTAATTCAAACCTGTTAAAATTGATATTCTGTCATATCTTGCTAGTTCGGAGGAGTTGAGTAGATAGATAGATAGATAGATAGATAGATATTTCTCTGTATATGTGTGTGTGTGTGAGAGAGAGAGAGAGAGAGAGAGAGGGCAATCGACAACAAAGAGTTCGAAAATGTAAAAGTTCCTATTCTTCAGATCGTGATGAAAAATTGCAATTATGATAAAATGTAGTACATGTTCTTAAAACTGAGTCCACACTGTGATTAATTTGAAAAAGAAAAAACCAAGAATAAAGAACGTTATGATTTATGCTTAATTGAATTGTTTGAAATAGAATTGTTTGATCATTTTACTGTGTGCAAACAAATGACGGAGGCTTAATTGAATTGTTAGTGCTACTTAGTAATACTTGGAATCATTTAACTTTGTCCTATCTTAAATTGAATTGTTTGAAATAGAACTGTTTGGTGATTTAACTGTTTGTAAACAAATTACCGATTTTAGAGATAGATAGCAATACTTAGGACCATTTAACTTTGACTTCTGCTGAATTGAATAGTTTGAAAGAGAACTGTTTGATTATTTAACTGATGTTTAAATGAATTGTTATTGATATATAGCAATACTTGGAGCTATTTAATTTATGCTAATCAGTCAAACAGTTCTGTTTCAAATAATTCACTTTATCATTTTATAGTTTTTTCCAGTTAAAGGTCACAACAGTTCTATTTCAAACAATTCATTTTAGCATAAGTACGAAGTTTAAATGTCAAAACAGTTCGATTTCAAGCAATTCAGTTTAGCATAAGTACACTGATTTTATTTCTATTTGACCCATAGACAGTACTATCAGGTGCTACCACTCCGGGCCAGAGTGGTCTTGGGACTGATGGCAATAAAGGAGTACTCTGAATTCCCCAAAGCTCCAGCATTACTGGAACCTCACCATCAGACTATTTATTGTCATATCCAGTGTTGCATAGCCACACAATACATATACATCTGCATGCAGAACATAACGATGACACAATGAAGACGAGCGACGCAGTTCTTTAGAAAAATATACCTCTCACTTTATATGAAAGGGTTGTGTATGAGAGGGAGTTGGAGACCGAACAGAACTGCAACATATTGACCCCCATTCTATTGGCCATAACCGTGTTTCTTTCCCGTTCTGGGTAGCTCAACCGGGGGCCTGGTGGCCCACTCTGCTGGGTGCTGAGTGCTGGCTTTCTCTATCGCATCTTGTCTCCAACTCATCTGATCTCCAGCTGACTGACTTCCTGTCTTCACCCGGGTTATATAATAATTTGACGTTCACTCTTCTTCCAGCGAGCGTCAAAATTTCGCACTCATTCAGTCTGTCCACGGTCAAGGTTATAATATCCTAATATTCCTAGACCGGATGCACCTGTTATTTACACAGGTGCATTTCCTATTTTGACAGTTACTACCATTCCAGGCCAGAGTGAACCGGGAAGTAACCGCCATGAAGGAGAAATCTACACAACTAGGATCTTAAAAATGGTACCGTACAATTGGTCCATAGATTGGACCCTTTTGCCGATAAAATCTTTAACGGCAGAAGAATTTGCATGTAACATCTGAGAGATTCACCAAATTTGCAAAGGGTTACCATCGCATGAGACACAGTTTTCTTCAAACAGCGTGACACTGTCATCTGAATTACTTTGCAAGCCAAATTGTTCAATTACCTGGCACGTTATCTTTGCTACTGTATAAAAAACATTCTACTCGACTGTCTTTAAATCACACGATTCCACTGAAAATTTCTTTTACATGGACGTCCCTGTGTTTAAATGATTTCAAAGAGCCAGTTTTATCACACAGCTTTCAGATAACGAGAATCACACTTTGGTATCAATCAAATTGTTTTATAGTTTTAGATGTCATTATCTCTTGATTTGGTTGGTGTGGTTTCGTTACTTGGTGGGATATCAAACTTCTTGGGTTATGTAATACCAAAGACAGAAGAGGTTATATTTAACCAATAACCTGGGGATAAGAGGTTCAAACATTTCCCGAGGATATTAGTAGAAATTTGAACATAATTGTACGAGTGGATTTTGAACTCACATATTACGATGTTCCAGTTCAGCGCGTTCGCCCCTACGCCACAGAGACTTCCCCATTATCTTCTGGGAGGTTTTACTGTGGCAAAGACATCTGAGATATTCACCAAATTTGCAAAAGGTTATCATTTTATTAACTTATGAAAACAATACCGTAGACTAATAAAAGTATTTATATTGCAAGATTTCCATACATAATTAGAAATTTATAATAAGTGGAGCTCTTCGTATCTTAGTATAGATATTACAGTGTGATCTTAAACAGAAATATCAGGGAGCAATACGTGGTGCTTCAATACGTTTCCAGCCTTTTTTTTTACAGACATCTATATTTGTCGTAGACCCTTCAACATTCAATATGTTATTGCTATACATCTTCTGAGATGACTGACCAATTTTTAGGATTTCAGATACAAATCAACAGCTACAGCAGCAATTGGAATACACCCTACTAAACCCTAATTGTCACAGCAGGTGAATTTCAAAATGCAATCTGGACGTGAGGAAGAACGATATGCAATAAAATTGTGTTTCAAACTTGGAAAAAATATGGAATGCTTCAAACTGCTTTTCGGCCATTTTGCATGAATCGAGCATCTGTTTTTGAGTGGCATAAGAGATTTAAGGAGGGCAGGGAGTCTGAAAGGCATGATGAGAGGTGTGGGAAGAGTAAGAAAGTCAATACATCAGAGTTGATGGCCAAAGGATTAGGGTAACTATGTTGACGTTTTAAGGGATTTCAGGAAGAGATTCCTAGGGAAGAGGCTAGCACTCTTCATATCGTGTCAGTGGCATTTCCACGAGGTCCATGCACCAGTCCACAACTCCATCCTTGTCACATACTATTTAACCAAGATGGGCATCAAGACAGTTCCTCACCGTCTCTATTGTCCGGACATTGCACACTGTGACTTTTGCTGGTCCCCTAAGCTCAGAGGCTGTCGTTATGAGACAATTGAGGTGATTAAAGAGGCTGTGACGAAGGTCATTGACACGCTCACACAAGAGGACTTCCATGGGGTCTTCAAGAAGTTGTTGGAACGGTACAACAAGTGCATTGCAGCCGGAAGAGATTACTTCGAGGGGGACTTGAGTTTCATGTGTGTACTATCAATAAAAGTGTCCACACGAAAAAAGGCTGGAAACTTATTTGATGATCCTCGTAGAACCTGTTATCAGGGTTCAAATCCTGGACCAAGTTGTTTGAATTTCGATTCGCGCTAATGACCTTGGGAAACCCATTTTTTCTCTCATCTGCTGTAGGTAAATAGCAAAACAAACAGAATTCTTTAGCGTTGTTTAAAATTCTGAATTCAAGCTAGGTTTGCTATACTTTAAAATTAACTTTGTATTACATCATGCACATGACGAATGAATTATATCATCATCATCATATCGTGCTGGCAGCACGGATATCCCTGACCCTCTCTCGCCACTCCTCCCTATCGTTCATCGCCCTAGGTAGGTCTTCAGGACAACAACCTGTATCCTCACATAGCTGCTGAATGTACGTTCGTGCTGGTCGTCCTGCTTTTGCGCGGCCGTGTGTGGGGATCCATAAGAGTACATCTCTTATGAGTTCATCTCTGCTTCTCCAGCAATGTCCTGCATGTCTGGTTCGCCTAACTTGAATAGTTTTCGTGATAGGGGGCAGGTGGCCGTACAGTTGGTGTCTTGTGGGGTGTTGCTGCCAGGACTTGTTGAGGATTGCACGCAGCATTCTTGTGTAAAAGAAGATGAATTATATATGTATATAATAATCATCATCATCATGTCTTGTCGCTAGCACGGATATCCCTGACCCTCTCTCGCCACTTCTCCCTATTGTTCATTGCCTCAGGCAGGTCTTCAGGGCTACATCCCGTATCCTCACATAGCTGCTGAATGTATGTTCTAGCTGGTCGTCCTGCTTTTGCTCGGCCATATGTGGGGGTCCATAGGAGTATATATATGTATATATATATAATATTTATCCGTACCTCTCATCATCCAGCATTTGAAACAAGGTATTTTTTATAATTAGAATTTAGGGGAGTGGGGTCGGATATGAGCTGAAACTCGTGTCTTTCTGGACAATGCTTGTGATAAGATCAGAAGATGTGATGTAAATTATCCCAGACTTTGTTAAGTCTTCCGACACGAATGCTTGATGACTTTACTTATCATAGATTCACTAAGCCAGAAGGACTAGTGCAATGAGAATCTAAGCTTGTCATTCATACTCCGCCCTGCACGTATGCCAGGCGAGTCACCCGATAGCAGGGATATATATATATATATATATATATATATATATATATATATATATATATATATTTATGCTACATAAAAAGAGGAATGTTTATTCTCATATTTTGGAAAATAAAATGTGTTCCTAATAATCAGCTTGTGTTCTTTTTTTTTTTTGTCTTTTGTTCGAGGTATATTAATACACGAATAGGTATAGTATGGACTGCAATTGACAGGTTAAAAAGCAAATAAATGTGATTGCTCTGATAAAATAAAACAGTAATTCTTCCAAGTTGTAGCCCTGTCAATACTACTCTATGGTTCCACCACTTTAATGAAAGACCTGGAGAAAAACCAAGATGAGAACTATAAAAGAATGCTACTTGCTGTTTCGCTCAAATCCTAAAAGCAGTTGGGAACAAAATACCAGTTGTACGGCTATATTTTTTGCAATTCTTTTGCAATGATCAAATCAGTAAATTGTGAACTTGTTTTTGTTTTATCTGTTTTTTTAGATTTTCGTTTCCTAATATTGGTGGGTACAGTATATAATCTCAATTTCTCTACCTTTCTTTGTTTGTGTTTTTCTCTCCTAATGTCTCTGTTTCTCTCTTCCTTCTATATAAGCAAGAATGAAGCCACCATTTTGACTAGACATGAAATATGTCTTCCAAAGCCCCCGACTCCACACGTTGTTTCTATTATATATCTGCCCTTCCTTATAAATATAGTACTTCCCATCAGTTTATCTTAATGCTTTTCAATTAACAGTTCCCCAGGGTTGGTTGAAGGCGAGGAACGCAGCCCTGAAAATACTAAGACCGGATATTCTATGAAACTTACCTCAAGACGCCGCCTTTGGCATGAGTGAGACAATCTACCTTGGGAAAAATGTATACGACTGAGCATCTGCCTCTATGTACGGATTCTCATACAGATGGGTGTACGTATAAGCGTACACACACACACACACACACACACACACACACAGACACACACACACACACACATATATATATATATAGGGGTGTGAATGAGTTCTAGGTGGCCGTCTGGATATGTTTAGCCTCTAGTGCACTCTAAAAAGCGTAGAAATCTAATTCTTTTATCAGTAAATATTTTTTGTCTTAAACATTAAGGAAACGTCATATCTATTTTTGTTTGGAGAACTAATGGGTACATATGGTTTTCACCTCACGCATGCACCGCTATTCATCAATTAATATGATAGTTTTAAACTTAGTCTGCCTAAGATGTCAGAAATCTGGAGCTCCCAGTGAGGATCAAATTAACATTAGTAGTAAATGAAGATTTGTGAGATTAGCATGCTAAACATTTGTATACGTCGAGATTTATTGTGAGTATATCTGTACACCAACTGATAAGTTAATCAAGAGACTATAATCTTATGATATGAGCCAAATAATATTCAGTGATTAATTCTTCTGTATTAATTCTATATATATACGCGTGTTTGGTTTGTTTTGGTTTGGTTTTATGGCATATATACCAGTGTAGGTTATTTAATGCTAAATCCATTTATATATATATATATATATATATATATATAGTTCTATTTCAAACAATTCAATTTAACATAATTACACAGTTTAAATATTAAAACAGTTCTATTTCAAACAATCCAGTGCTGTATAAGCACACTGTTTAGTTCTATTTGACTCCTATATAGGACCCTATCAGGTGTTGCCACTTTGGACCAGGGTAGACCAGTGAGCGATGGCAATGAATGGGTGCTCTGCATTCCCCAAAGCTCCTGAATTAGTGGAACCTCACAATTATATTGTTTAGTGTCATTTCAGGACACTCGTTGGGTATGTCTTACCCCTTTGCAGAGGTGCAGTCTGTGTATTCTACAGCCCCAGCCGACTGGGTCATTATTCGAGAGTATTTAGATAGATAGATAGATAGATAGATAAGACAAACACACCAACAACACATACATACACACACTTATATATATATGTATATACATACACTATTACTAAAAAGAATTTGGCTAGCCTCAAAAATGTTTAATTCTCACCGTAAGTGTGATATTTTTAATGAAACAAGTTAAGCACTGTAATGTTTTTATTTATTATATTTAATACAAGCCTTCCTCAGTAATTTTGACCGTAAAACAAGATCTCTTTTGGAAAATTGATTCGAATGCGTTTTTTCTTAAGTACTTTTATCGAGAAAAATGGCTTACCTCACAGTTTGAAGCGAGTGTGAACGCGTTTTGCATGGAAGGTGCCGACAGTAAGAAACATGGCCGTTCTCGGTGGTGCGATTTGTAGGACACTTGTTTCGTCTATGGCGAGGCGAGATTTGTAACGAATGTAAATTTCGACTGTAGAGAACTTGCATAAAAGCAGGAATGTCAGAGGGCGTTGCAGTTTTTCAGACTGCTGGTTTGACAGAACGAGCGGACGAATAAACGAGCAAATTATTGCAGCTAGTGAAGAAGAAAGTGAAAGGCGGATTTTTATTCTATGATCGTCTATTGTTACTCTTCGAATGTGCCCGTGGTGTAATGGTTATCGTCGTAGGAAATGAATACGGCGACACGAGTTCAAATCCTGGACGAGACTGACTGCATTTCACATAGCACTAATACCCTTGGGAAAGGTATGAATCCAATTATTATCCTTCCAGCTATGGGTAAATAGAAGGACAGACTAGGTTCTTCAGCCCTGGTGACGCAACTAGTCTAGGAGAAGGAAAACTCTGAACTGAACTCTGTTGAACTCCGCTTAAAAATTGACCTTGTGTTACATCCTGCCCAAGCGGAGGGGTTGGTAAATATGATTGTTACTCTTCGAAGATTGCTGGGAAAGCAAACACCTAGATCTATTTCCTTCTAATCTAACAGTACTGAGAATGAATAGATTGTTTTCCAGAAGTTACATTATAACACCGTTTGAACTCACATTAGACTATACTGTGATGATTTATTTATTTCTAGATACTATCTGTTTTACCTATGCAGAGGACAATTTCATCAGAGTTACCAGCCTGCGTGACAGAAAACTGACCGCTCCAAGCATCACAGCACAATTGAACCAATATCGTGAAAAAATACGTCAACATGTACTGAGAAGATAAGACTCTGTGAAGCTGGCCTATATGCTAGAATTGCGGTAAAAACCACTGTTGAGGAAGCAAAACAATGTCAGAAGATGCCCAGACTTGACAATAGAGCTGTACGATAAAATCCTTTGGACAGACAAATCAAAGTTTGAAATCTTTTGGTTAAATAAGATCTACGTGAGACAAAATGTGCGTGAAAGAGCAGCGAACCTGTACATCATAACGACCGTAAAGCATAGAGGAGGCTCTGTTATGGTGTGGGGGACTTTTGCCAATTGCAATGTCGGGGATTTTTACCATGTGGAGGGCATATTGAATCAGACCGGTTATCATAGCATTATGCAGCATCACGCGATCCCATCTAGAAAATGACCCAAAGCAAACAAGTTTACTCAACCAGAAGTACATTCAAAACAAAGAGAAACACCTCGTACTTCAACTGATTTCTTGGCCGGCGCAATCAGCGGACATAAATCCCCTTGTATTGCTATGGGTCCAACTTGAACGAAAAGTCAGAGCAAAACAACCGACAAGTGCAGCTCACATCTTCAAACTCTTACAGGAGAGCTGGGTAAAACTATATTCAGTCTAACTCCAGTTTTTGGTGGAAAGAATGACAAGAGTCTATGAAGTAGTGATAGTAGTCAAAGAGAGGGCATTCTAATGACTCAAAAAAGCGGGCGTTTTAATGACTCAAAAAAGTTTTTTTGTGGTTGTTGTTGTTGTTTTTTTTAAATTGTGTTTAATGTGGCTCAGGAAGACTTGCATCAAGTATAAAAAAAAGTAAATCCACTGTGGTGTTTATCGTGTTTAGATAAAAATAACACTTTTATGTTGAGAATAAAAAATTGTAAGGGTAGCAAAATATTTTTTACTGGTAGTGTACAAATATTTATATATATATATATATAATCGGAAGTACACACACACACACACACACACACACACACATATATATATATATATATATATATATATATAACAAACACATATTTAACTCGTTGAATTGAAAATTGATATAAAGTCATCATGTGAGAAAGAGAGATAGAACAAGACCATACACATTATCTCACATACATATACATACATACAGTTAAATGCAAATATATATACTGCGAGCAATATTGAATAAGTCCCGGCGGTAACACCCCACAAAGCACCAACTATATGGCCACCTGCCTGCCATCACGAGAACTATCCAAGTTAGGCGAACCAGACACGCAGGACACTGCTGGAGAAGCAAGGACGAGCTCATAAGTGATGTACCCCTATGGACCCCCACATATGGCCGAGCAAAAGAAGGACGATCAGCTAGAACATACATACAGTAGCTATATGAGGATACCGGATTTAACCCTGAAGACCTGCCAGAGGCGATGAACGATAGGGAAAATGGCGAGAGAGGGTCAGGGATATCCGTGCTAGTGGCACGACATGATGTTGACGATAATATATATATATATATATAGGGAGAGAGAGAGAGATAAAGAGAAAGACAGACAGACAGACAGAGAAAAGAAGAGAGAGAGAGACGCGAAAGTGGTTCATAGATATGAAAACCCAAGGGTGTGTGTGTGTGTGTGTGTGTGTGTGTGTGTGTGTGTGTGTGTGTGTGTGTGTGTGTGTGTGTGTGTGAAAGTGATAATTAATCAATAAGAGGAACTTCTTAAAAAGCAAAATGAATTATTTTTCAGAATTTTTTTTTCCATAAATGTAATCTCTACGTTGTTTGAAAATGTTTTTTGATAAAAATTATCTAATCTCTCAAAAGTATTTTCCCAGTCTATTCAACACGTCAATTCATCAAACCAAATCCTCCATTTTAGAACAGAGTTCTGTCAGCAAATTTGTATAAACTGAAAAGTGCAAACTCTGTGAATTTTACTGAAGAATGTGTAGTGAACACGCAAAAACATTTTTTAGTAAAATAAATGTTTACAAATATACAATTTGTTTACCTCTAGGAGCCTGAGTGGCAGTAACAGTTCATGGAACAGAAACACACCGACTTTCTTGTAAAGAAAATGTTCCGGGCGCAGTGGTCCTTTAAGAAGGTTAAAAGATGCAACTGTAAACATTGCTTCCTCTTTTCAAATATTTCGGTAAAATTCTCCTTATTTGCAGTATAAATATCATATATATATATATATATATATATATATAGAGAGAGAGAGGGATGAAAATATTGAGATTGATAGAAACTTATTCAATATGATTCTGAATTAAATATATGTACATGTGTGTGTGTGCATTCATATTATCTATCTACCTATCGATCAATCTATATATATATATATATATATACATAAAGTCAGCCAGGTTTCGATCCCAGAGTGAACCATCTGGCGTGTCTCGCAACACGAAAGAGTTATGATACAGCGAAACACTCTGCCTGTGGATGACAATATATATATATATATATATATATATATATATATATATATATATATATATATATATATATATATATATACAGTGGTCGAAAAAAGTATGACACCCCATTAACATGTGTTATAATTTTCTTATTACTGCCCAAATTCCTCTGAAAATTTGTCTGTGGTACCTAAATCCGATGTGTATTTATATACATATTCGATTTTATAACGACTTTCCACCAAAACTTTGGTTAAAAACATCCTTTTTTTTATTGCAAAAATAATTATAAGACAGTTTTAAAAAAATGCCTGGTTAACTTCAGAATGCCAAAGGAAGAATAAGTATATACGTAGATTATAAAAAGATTCTTATCATGATTTTAAGCCATGTGCGTCCCATTTAAACATTTCATAATTGAATGCAGTTACAGCAAAATGCCAAGAAACTACCCCCTTTATGAAAATGAAAAAGGACAAGATTCTGTCCATAAGCTGGAAGGAAAATCTATAAGTTTCATGGCAAGTGAACTATCGAGGTCTGGAACAGTTGTGAGAAATTATCTAAAAGACCCTGAATCGTATGGCACCAGAAAATGTCCAGGTCGTCCACCAAAAATTACAAATACAGCCAGACGTCGACTTTTTCGAGAAGCTTTTAAAGGACAATTAAGCTCAAGAGATGTGACAAAATTTTAGAATTTACCCATCACTCCAAGAAAAGTTTGTCAACTTTGCCATGAATCACTAAATCTCGTATATCGAAACAGGAAGACAGCCCCTGCTTAATACAAGAAGACAGGGGGGGGTGGTAGATTAGGTAAAGAAAAACTAACATGCACAAAGGAGAAATGGGAAGCCGTAGTGTTTTCTGATGAAAAAATGTTTAATTTTGATAGGCCCGACGGCTCCCAGTTTTATTGGCATGATTTAAGAAAGGAGAAGCAGCTGTTTTCAAATAGACTATTTGGAGGAGGATCTGTTATGGTTTGGTGAGCTTTTTCTGTGTCTGGAAAGGCTGATTTAGTAGTGATGGAAAGGAAACAAATTTCTTGATATATCAATGTGTTGAAAAAAGTCTTTTCCCATATATGAATCGTCTAGACACCAATAATGCCATTTTTCAACCGGACAACGCAGCTATACATACCTCTAAGCTCACAAAAGACTGGTTTAAAAATTTTTAAAAAGCATCTTGAAGTTTTGAACTGGCCCATCAAGTCTCCAGATTTTAACCTGATAGAAAATTTGTGGACTATTTTGTCAAGAAAACTATACAAAAATAAACTTCAATTTGAAGGTAAAGAAACATTAAAATCTTACATGAAACAGTATTGGAATGGAATCCATCTGAAACTTACAGAAAACATTGATTCACTTCAAAACAGGCGTGTTGAAGTATTACAATTGTGAAAGGGAATAAATGTAAATATTGAATTTTGTACAATTTTGTTGTTAAATACACATTTTCACAACGGCCCTTATACTTATTTCCACTCAAAAAAAAGTATTTTTCTCAATAACATTTTATTGGTGAAAAATTGGTGTAAAATCGAATACATACACTAATACCCATCGGATCTAGGTACCACACATACCTTTTCAGAGGAATCTTTGCTGTAATAAGAAAATCATTAACAAGTTAATGGGGTGTCTTATAACTTATTTCCACCACTATATATATATATATATATCGTGTTTCTAGGTTAGATTTGGGGATTATTTCCTTGTTAATATCTAAGAGGTTATATTGTATCAGGAACCAAAATAGTCTATGATCTGCCAGCTTTTTCTCCAGCAACTATTGTGGCATCCTGGTCAAAAAATCGATTTGCACAATCTTTTAACGAAGTAAAAGATATGAAGAGCAGGACTCATCTTTTTTGTAGAAAAAACAGTACGAAACAAATTCTTAAAACTTCAGTAAGAATTCATATCCAGGTCATCGATTATACGTTGTTAGGCCGATTGAGGCATTAAAATTCTAAACTTAACTGATACTCCTACTATGAGAAAATATCAACAAAATGGAAATTCTGATGAAAGATAAACATATATCAGAAGCGATGGCACTTTATAACAGTGTTGAACACTACTGAGGATACTCTTCGAAAAATATTTCGTGATGTTCTCATTAGAAATTCTTGACGGACATTTATGCTTTTTATTATGTTTATATCTAAGAAACTGGGGAGAGAAAACGCAATGCTTTTAAGCATTATTAAAACTTTTCAAATTCTAGAATAAAACATTTGGATTTAAAAGTAGATTTTTAGCACTTCATTAGTTTTAATTAGATGAGTTACGATTTTTTTTTTTTATGATAAGATCTCGAACGCTTAAATCGAAAAATTATTCTTAATCGGTAAAATAAATCACTAAAAAGTGAACCACTCATATCAAGAAATTAAAAAAAAACACATTAACTGAAATTTTTATAAAAATGAGTAAAAGGTAAAACTAGTTTTTGTAAAATTTCTCCCTTTCCAAATAACCACACACAAGGCTTTCGATTCCATTCACAGAGGAAAGATGGAACAAATCCTACTAGCGTACGCCATACCTAAAGAAACCGTAGCGGCAATAACGATTCTCTATAGAAACACCAAAGTAAAAGTATGATCACCAGATGGAGACACAGTATACTTCGACATTGTAGCAGGAGTACTACAAGGGGACACGCTGGCTCCGTACCTCTTTATCATTTGTCTAGACTACGTACTTAGAACATCGATTGACAAAATCAGAGAGAATGGCTTCGAACTGACGAAGAAAAGAAGCAGAAGGTACCCCGCAACAACAATTACCGACGCTGACTACGCCGATGACATAGCAATACTGGCAAATACACCCGACCAAGCCGAAACACTACTGCATGGTTTGGAACGAGCAGCCGCAAGCATAGGCCTCTATGTTAATGCACACAAAACGGAATATATGTGCTATAATCAAACGGGGGACATCTCCACTCTAGAAGGAACCCCTCTTAAACTAGTAGACAAATTCACTTACCAAGGAAGCAGCGTCGAATCAACCGAAAAGGACATCGAAACGAGGTTAACGAAAGCATGGACAGCTATCAATAGGCTATCGATTATATGGAAATCAGACCTAACCGATAAAATGAAACGCAGTTTCTTCCAGGCAGCGGTCACATCGATACTGCTATATGGCTGCACTACATGGACGCTAACAAAACGGCTGGAGAAGAAGCTAGACGGCAATTACACAAGAATGCTGCGTGCAATCTTGAACAAGTCCTGGCGGCAACACCCCACAAGACACCAACTGTACGGCCACCTGCCCCCTATCATGAAAACTATTCAAGTTAGACGAACCAGACATGCAGGACACTGCTGGAGAAGCAGGGACGAACTCATAAGAGATGTACTCTTATGGACCCCCACACATGGCCGTGCAAAAGCAGGGCGACCAGCACGAACATACATTCAGCAGCTATGTGAGGATACGGGATGTTATCCTGAAGACCTACCTAGGGCGATGTACGATAGGGAGGAGTGGCGAGAGAGGGTCAGGGATATCCGTACTACCAGCGCGATATGATGATGATGATATATATATATGTGTGTGTGTGTGTGTGTGTGTGTATTTGGGTAACATTTCTTCGTTGAGAGATAGTTGATTAAATCGTATAGACGTCTTCTGTCGACATATTTTTGTTTTGACCGTTTAAAGATGCCATATGGATGTGATGATTTCCATCCGGAATTGACTAATGAACCATCCGTAATTAATTGCTTCCCAAGTAGCTTCAGACCCATCTTGGGCCATCATCAGGGGTGTGTATATTGCAAAAGCGATACAACCTTTGCAAGTAAATTACAACTTTGTAAAAATTAAGTGTTTAGTGTTTAAACTGGTGTTATGATGTAGCGTTTATTTTTAAATTTTGTTCTATAAAGAGCAACAGAATCTAAAGGTATTTGAATACATTAGTTCTAGATTTGAAAAAATAATCAATTAATATTAGAGCAAGAAAATTGCAAACAAAGATTAGAGATAATTAAAGTCCAACACATTAGAAATAAAAATCCTAACCTAACAAAAATTAATTTAGGTTTATTAGCCAATTCCAGCCGGATATTATAACATCCATGCGGTGACTTGAATGAATCAAAACAAATGAAATATGTAGACAAAAGATGTCTATACTGTTTAGTGATATATATATATATATATATATATATATATATATATATATGAAGGTACAAATAGGAAAAAACAGGTTTTCAGGGGATGATTCTATCTATATGAAATTCTTTGTTAATGTATTACGTTTCTTTTTTTTTTTTTTTGGCCCAGTCGGCTGGGGCTGTATAATACACCGACTGCTTCTCTACAAAGGGATAAGACCCCCCCACACACACACACACGCACACAAAGAGTGTCCTGCATATAATACTAAACAATCTGATGGTGAGGTTCCAGTAATACTGGACCTTTTGGAAATGCTGAGCACCTATTCATTATCATTTCTCTACGGTCCGCTCTGGTCCGCAGTGGTACCACCCGATAGGGTCCTTTCTATGGGTCAAATAAAAGTAGAACCTGTAATTATGCTAAACTGAATTCTTTGAAATAGAACAGTTTTGACATTTAACAGTGGGTAAACAAAAATATACTTATACTAAACTGAATTGTTTCAAATAGAACTGTTTGCCTAAATTGAATAGCTTGAAGACAGAAAGGTTGTTGACTATTAAACTGTGTACTCATTTAAACTGTGTACTTATGCTAATTGTCTGAAATCGAACTGTTATTGAATGGAAAACTGAATTACCTGAAATCGAACTGTTTTTGACATTGAAACTCTAATTACGCTGAATGGAATTGTCTGAAGTTGAACTATTATGATATCTAGCTGTGTGCAAACAACAAGTGTACTTATACTAAGTTGAATGGTTTGAATTAGAACTGTTTGACTAAAGTGAATCGTGGGGTGTTGTCGCCAGCATTTGTTTAATACTGCTCTCAACATTCTTGTGTAATTTCCGTCCAGCCTCCTCTCCAGCCGCTTCGTAAGCGTCCATGTGGTGCATCCATATAGCAGTATCGACACAACCGCTGCCTGGAAGAAACTGCGTTTCATTTTATCAGTTAGGTCCGACTTCCATATGATCGAGAGCCTATCGATAGCTGTCCATGCCTTCGTCAGTCGTGTGTCGATGTCTTTTTCGGTTGATGAGACGCTGCTTCCTAGGTAGGTGAATTTGTCGACTAGTTTCAGAGAGGCTCCGTCTAGTGTGGCAATGTTGCCCGTTTGGTTGTAACACATATATTCGGTTTTGTTTGCATTGACATGGAGGCCAATACCAGCTGTGGCTCGTTCCAGACTATGCAGTAGTGTCTCTGCTTGATTAGGCGTATTCGCTAGAAACGCCAAGTCATCAGCGTAGTCGGCGTCCGTGATTGTTTTTGCGGGGTACCTTTTGCTTCTTCTCTTAGTCAGCTCGAAGCCATTTTCTCTGATTTTGTCGATCGAAGTCCTAAGCACATAGTCTAAACAGATGATAAAGAGGTACGGGGCTAGTGTGTCTCCTTGTAGTACTCCTGCAACAATGTCGAAGTATTCCGTGTCTCCATCTGGTGAACGTACTTTCACTTTGGTGTTTCTGTAGAGAATCATTATCGCTGCTACGGTTTCTTTTGGTAGGCCGTATGCTCGTAGGATTTGCTCCATCTTCCCTCTGTGCATGGAATCGAATGCCTTGGTAAAGTCGACAAATAGTAATGTCGCCTGTAAGTTTTTTGCCCGAACGCCTTCCAGGATTCTACGGATGGTCAATATTTGTGAGGTTGTGGATCTATTTCTCCGGAAGCCATTTTGGTTTTTCCTAAGGATGTTGTCTATTTTGGGTTCTATGCGGTTTCGTAGTAGGGCATTGTAGATTTTGGCTGCTATGGATGTAAGTGTTATCCCTCGGTAGTTCTTGGCTAGTCCGAGGTCGCCTTTTTTAGGGAATGGAAGGATGCATCCCTTCGCCCATCGTTCTATCCTATTTTGACTATAGACTGCGTTGCATTGCCGGAGCAGTATATCGTCGAATTGTCTCGTCTTCCACACTTCTGGGAGGATCTCGTCTAGCCCCGCCGCTTTCCTATTTTTAATTCTTCTGAGAACCGAGTCGAGTTCTTCTTTGGTGAAAGGACCTAGTTTTACGTCTAATTGCTTACTAATAATTCTGGTGATCGGTTCATCCGTTATTTCCGGTGGGTTTCCTAGTAGATCTTTGAAATGCTGTTCCCACAGTTTTACTCTTTCTTGTTGGCTTGCAGCTTTCAATTTTGCTTTGGCTGTGCTCTTCCTTCCACTTACTTCGTTTATTGTTTGCCAGGCTATCCTGGATTGCCTATCTTCCACCGAGTCTCTAATCTTATCTAAGAATGTTGAGAGCAGTATTAAAAAAGTCCTGGCGACAACACCCCACGAGACTCCAACTATATGGACACTTGCCCCCTATCACAAAAACTATACAAGTTCGACGAACCAGACACGCAGGACACTGCTGGAGAAGCAAGGACGAGCTCATAAGCGATGTACTCCTGTGGACCCCCACACATGGATGTGCAAGAGTGGGACGACCAGCACGAACTTACATACAGCAGCTATGTGAGGACACGGGATGTAACCCTGAAGACCTGCCGGAGGCGATGAATGATAGGGAGAAATGGCGAGAGACGGTCAGGGATGTCCGCGCAGGCGGCGCGACATGATGATGATGAATTTGTTTCAAATAGAACAGTTTATTTGAATAAAAATGGGTTCGGCATTTGATAACCCACAAAGGTTTATTTGCCATAAAACACAAACACAACCATACTTCTTCCTTTCTTTTTAAATATAAAACCTTCCTCAGGGCGTTTGAATATGAGATGTTTCATCTTCTGAACTTTACTTAAAATTCTATGTTTAATAATTGAAAAACAAAAAAGGGAAAAAGTTTTAAACATCCTATTTCCGTTAATGCTATTTCTGTTTCAAATCTGCGTCATTATATTAGTGTTCAAAATTTATTAGTGTTCAAAATTCATTCTAAAAACTTACCATATTTCCATTAAAATCATATCACATCAGTCTACTCATCTATCTATGTTCACATCCGTCTCATTATCTTTGTACAGGGGGAACGATAAAATTGTCACCATAGAAAAGACGAAAAACAGTTTTCTTTTTTGTTGCAGACTATCTACTTGTTGGCCAGTTGTGTACAAATCCCAAGAGCGATAGGAACCTTCTATCATGTCTGAAAGTGACACAATGTTCAACGAGCGAGATCGGATATGCGCCGCTGTACAACCCATGCCCTCTACCGATCCAAGTTATGACAACAGGATAATTGTCAGCACCCTAAAAATGCAAATCTGGACGGTTCAACGCTTGAGGGCACAGCTCAACGTATCGGACGACCCTTTGGAGGTGGTGGAGCGGAAGGCCACATCATGCCACCTCACACCTTCCAAGTCGGCTTGAAAGTCAACACCAAAGTGTACCTGGATATTCAGAAGAGTGTGGGGGTCCCCAGGTGCAATAGGTGGCCGGTGGCAGACCCTGGGTGTGGTAGCAGGACTCGACGCCGGCCCACAAGTCCAAAGACACCCAGGCTTGGCTTCAGAAGGAGTGCTACGACTTTGTATCCTTCTCTCACTGCCCCCTCCTCCCCCGACCTGAACCTGCTGGACTACTTCGTTTGGTCATACGTCGAGAACATCACCAACATGACCTCCCACAACACCAAAGTCAGCCTGATCGCCGCCATCCGCCGAGTATTCGCCGAGCTCCGGCCGGCGCTTGTGGAAAAGGCATGCTCGCAGTTCCGGATCCGTATCGAGGTGGTGATTGAGGCTGAAGGCGGCTACATTGAATAGATGTCAGCTCTACTACATAATCAAGTTTTAAAATAAAGCTGTAGTGTTGTTTCCTTTAGGACGACAAGTTTATCGTTCCACCCTGTACTGAACACAAGAAAAAGAACTCTTACGGTACAACAGCACAGAACTTTTACATATAAACGTACAATGTACGTAAAATAACCCTATTTGTGTTGTCCTGCCGTAAAAATCAGCTTATCTATCAATCAATTAACAATAATCAACTTTTAGTAAGGATAATCTCTTCATAACAACTAAATAAACCAGCATTGAAAAAAAAACGATATTATATCTTATTTATCATATTGCTTAAGGATATTTTATGGTGATATAACCCATGACGTCACTGCACAGACCCTCTCCAACACTAAAACGAGGGAAGCGAGTGTAGTCAGCTACCGGTAACCGTTATTGTCTGTATTTCGGTAAATATATACTGCTGTAAACCTTACATCTCTTTATGTTATTCATTTCTAGCCCTTCATGACCACAGCAGGATACTTTTCTTGAGATTTCCAGTTGTTAAATAAGAGAGTAACTGTAAATATTATTTGAGAGCTAGTGTTGATAGTTGAAAAATATTTAGAATGGGAACCATTAAGCTTTGTTCGTCAGATGATAACCCAGAGCTCTTGGAAAATTTAGCTGATTGGATAACATCAATCAGATTACAAAATGCTTCAAGACGTTTTCAAGTTAGATTTAAACTTTAATTAGTTAACTGAGAAAGCTCTGAGTCAAGAGGTCATCCATTTCCATCTATGGTCCGATGACTGATTCCCGGCACGTATGGTTGGTAAAATGTATGTGAAGAAAAGTCGTCGTTAACGATGAAGTATTTGTGCACACTAAAACTGTTTCTATTGATTATTCAACCAGAAAGAACTTGAAACAGCATTGAGTCACGAGGAAAAACATGACAAAAAGCGACACTCGGCTGAGAAGACAGGCTGGCGGCAAAAAGCAGCAACCGACTGCGAGAAGATGACGATGCAACAAAATTTTACCGACCTAAAATGCAAACTTACGATTACAAAAGGGTTTGATTAAAAAAAATTAAAAACACCTTTCAAATATCCTCTTATTGTTTCTTCAAAGAAGCAATTTTTGCATATAAATATAACAATTCAATGTTGCCCATATTTTCCCTCGAAAAATACAAAATCAGCCAGCAAAAGGTTAAATAAAAAGAAAAATATTTTAAATATTCTGGAATAGTCTCCCCCGCCCCAAATAATCTGTGAATATAAACATAACACTTCAATGTTGCCTATCATGTTGAGTCAAAAGGAAAAAAATATATTTCTTTAATTACATTATTCACACTAGATACACTGACAATATTCATTTAGTTAGCGACATCTTCAATCTTTTCTAAAGAAATTTACGGTATTGTTCTTATGTTATCTCTTCTATCTCTTATAGACCAAATTTGGTCAATAACTTCAGTCGACTAGTGAAATTAGTGTTTATATTTGACATAAATTGAAATCACAGACAGTTTGATGTACATTTATTGGTAATTGTCATGCAAATTACTCCATCGCTTCGGACTTAAATCGATAAAATTTTGGCGCGGTCTGTACAATATGGTTTTGATGTTGCAGACAAAGAAAAGACGACCTCGACATCAATATCCCGCTTTCTTTTGTTCGTTATTCTTTTGTGAATATTTTGATATCTTCCAGATCAAGTGACTAGGTCGATAAGCAATTTTTAATATTAAAATCTGATAGCTCGGCTTGTTGAAATTATATATATATATATATATATATATATATATATGATTTTATTTACACCTGAATTTTCATTTTCGTCTCCAGCGTTCACGTGTATATATGTTCTAATCTATCCTCTCCCTCGAGATTAAAATGTGACACAAGGTCAATTTTTAGTAAAACTGTTTTATATTCAAAATTTTTCTTTTAGACTTTTTGCCAAAGCATGGCTGAAGAACCCAGTCAACATTTTTTGTGGGGAGGTGGGGAATCAAAAAAAAAATTTAATTCCCAGTCAACATTATTATTTACCCAGAACTGGGGAAGAATAAATGGATTCTGGTGATCCCCAAGGGCATTAACACGCATAAAAATCGTCTAGGATTTGAACTTGGGTCAATGATTCCATTACCTACATGTTGTATGTAGGCCCACGCCATTAGAGAATAGCTCACTGGTAACTGGTTTTGCTATTAACCGAGAAACAGCATTAGCCAAAAGGATAAATTTATCATATTAAAGATGTTTTCCAGTAAATTTTATACAAGTGCCAGATTTTAATAAGTCTGAGATAAACTAATGTTCTAAAGTATATATTTTTTTAAATTGACATCTGCCACTGATCTGTAGTGTTTGTTTAAAGAACTGGCTGCATCCCACTATCCGTAGATCTGGTGCCAGGATATGTTACCAACAACAAAGGATACTTGATTTACATATTGGTTTTAATGGCATGTTAATCCGTCAGAGGTTATTTATATTTCGAGGTTTGAGATTCACATTCAATGTACGTTTATATTTTTGTTTAGCTGTTTCTTAAGAATTTTTTTCGCATGATCAAATCGAAAAGTTGTTATTTTTAAAGTATTTCACCCAGAGATCGGACCGTGAAAGGTTCTAAAACTTCAGGTCAGGGTGGACCTGGGAGTAATGACAATCATTGGGTACTTCACACTCATCAGCTCTCGAGGATTGGACCCTCACTATTAGAAGTAGTTTAGTGCTTTGCCCACGATAAATTTTTTTTTGGAGGGGGGATCTTTCCCACTCCGCAGGTGATATAGTCGGCATATCTTGAGCATAACTGACAATAATGGGTTAGCCACACGAATTTAGAGTAGGTACATGGAACGGTCTCATGAGAATTCGGGATTTTTAAAAAGATTTAGGCAGTTGGTTCGGTACAATTTACTTACACCATATTTTTCTCAAACATAAATAACCACCATCGAATATTTATATATCATTGATATATTTACTTTGAATATAATTATGACATATTGTAAGATACTATGGTGTTAAGTCGTGCATAATTAGAAAGTCGTTACTACCTCCAATTTTTTAAACACAACCGAAAATTACCTGATTAAAAAGTGCCGTCATCGGTCATTCTTATTTCAGAATTTAAAAAGTGCACATCATTATTTAAGGCATGATCTCACGTCGATAAATGGAAGTAGTGAAAATGAATATTTAGCATTTAATGACCTGTGAGTTTCAGAATAACAAAGACTCTACAAAAACAGCCAAGAAAATGTCTAGTATTTACCGCCAAGATATCATAGCCGATCGCCAAATCTTAAAATGGTTTTCAAAATTTCGTTCTGGGAATGCATCATTAAGAGATGATCCCAGATTAGGATGCTCATCAAATCTCGATCAAGATTCTAAGAGGGAATTGGTGGAATGCAATCCACTCAGAAATACTCGAGAATTAGCACTCGACCTCCACACATCTAAGTTCACAATCTGCTGCCTCTTGAAAAAGATGGGGAAAGTGTGCAAGCAAGGCTTCTTAAAATTCTTTGTGAGAAGAACAAGGAAGATCTGATATCTATAGTAAAAAGTTTTCTTTCAAGACCAAAAAAAATGACCCGTTTCTCAAAAATACCATTAGAGGTGACAAATAATAGGCCTTTTGTGTCAAGTTCACCAACCTAGGAAGCAGTGTCTCATCAACCGAGACAGACATAGACACACGACAAGCAAAGGCATGGACAGCTATCGATAGGCTATCGGTCGTATGGAAGTGAGACTTGACCGATAAAATAAAACGCAGTTTTTTCCAAGCAGCGGTCGTATCGATACTGCTATATGGATGTACTACATGGACGCTAACTAAACGTATGGAGAAGAAGCTTGACGGCAACTACACAAGAATACTGCGATCAATATCGAAGAAGTCATGGAAGCCGCACCCTACAAAGCAGCAGCTGTACGGTCACCAACCACTCATCACGAACACTATCAAATTTAGACGCACCAGACATGCAGGACACTGCTGGAGAAGTAGGGAAGAGCTCATAAATGACGTGTGGACCCCTTCACAAGGACGAGCATAAGCAGGACGACCAGCTAGAAACTATATACAGCAGCTCTGTGCCGATACAGGATGTAGCCCTGAAGACCTGCCTGAAGCAATGGACCATAGGGAGTGGTAGCGAGAGAGGATCAGGAGTATCCATGCCGTTGACATGATGATGATGATGTTCAACGCTAAAGGCAGTTGATTGAACGATAAATCTCCGCAGTTAACCCCAAAGGCAGAGCTTCATGGAAGAAAAGTTATTCTGTGTGAATTGTGCGATCACCGTGGTATTATTCATCCGGAGTTTTTAAAAAGACTGCCAACGCGGACTTATACTCTCAACAGCTGCGACTTGTGTATGAAAATCTTCAAAGAAAGCATCCCGTACTCGTCAATAGGGTAAGCGTTGTCCTTCTATCGGATAACGCAAAGCCACATACAGCAAGGATCACGCAAAAAAAATATTGGATTCAGCCTATTCTATTCTATTGTATTCAATTCCATACCAAATATTTACCAGACCTTTTAAGAAGAGATTTCCATCTTTTTTTTTCTTTACAAAATGCTCTGTGAAAAAAAAAAAATTTCTTAAGAGGATCAGCTGAAAATGTTTGTGGAAAAATTCTTGCGCTCAAAACCAGCTGAATTTTACTTGAGAGCAATCAATAAGCTACTTGATAAATGGCAAGACGTGATTCAAAATAATAGCGACTATACTATTGATGGAAATTAATTCATTGGGATATTATTCATGAATAAATTATATTTTACTAAAGCAAAAATTATTTATGACTCAACTCAATTTTAATAAATAATCATCAGAATGTCCGAAAAAGTTGTAACGTTACACCCTCACCCCCACCACATTATCTCAGTCTTCTAACCATTCCTTTTCTTACGCCGGCCGGTGATCAACTAGTGGTTCGAGGGGGTAACGCACATTTCTTTACCTACACAAGAATACGATCGAGGGAACGGATAATATAGAAGGACAAACGAACACGAACAAAGCTTGGGGTTAACCAAGAGCAGAGGAAGGTATGCAACACTATATGCATGTGCGGACTATCGCTAGCGTGGGTTACTAGCGAAAATTCCACAAGCACCTCGAATGCAGACATCTTGAGTCGATCTTCTTCACTGAACCCTATCTTGTCTCCTACTGTCTCCGGAGTCCGGTGTTGACTGCCCCTGTCCGTGGTTCCACGCCAACTCTCTTTGCTCGCCTCTCTGCTGTCCAGCGCCAACTGCTCTCGTCCGGGTCCCGTCGCCAACTCTCTTTCGCGTCCCCTTCCCACTTCCGGATACAGCAAGATTTCAGGTCCAAGAATCCTTTGTCTGGTTTCGCGCCAAAACAGACAAATGAATCGTCTGCTTTGGCAGCCCACCCACATAGTGCTACAAAGTTACGTTCAATTAGTCAGCTGGATTTAGAATACTCTAACTGAACTCCGACATAAGAACATGAGTGCACCCCCCTACAAAAAAGTAGGTGTCCTGAGTATGACATTAAACTGAATCTGGTGATGAGGCCCGAGTTTTGGAGCTTTGGAAAGTGTAAAATAATCTTTTATTGCCATTACTCCCAGGTCGACTCTACGCATAAATATTCTTTCTCTCCTATCTAATGACATACTCATAAAAATATTTTTTACCCCAAAAAATATTTTAAGTAGTTTTAGACAATGCCGACTGTAACATTTTCTTTATAATCTAAGTATTGGAGAATATTTACGTTCTATTATTATTTCATTATCTTTTCTTATAAAGAAAAAAAATGTATCTTTCGTTTTACAAAAAGATGTTCAATCAAGTTAAAGAAATAAAGTTCATATAGCTGGTAAAACGTTTTCTATTCAATCATTTACATAGTTATATATATATATATATATATATATAAATATATATATAGTCTGTCATCCACAGACAGACTGTTTCGTTCTATCAGAACAGTTCAGTGTGGCTAGACACGCAGGTCGATCAAAGACGGGATCGAAACCCATCCAACTTTACGTTAGACTGTGTTTCAGACCACTCGTCCACCAAGCGGACCACGTTGGCTAAGGGAATTATTTTAAGGTATTTTTATTTTTAGAAACAGCAACAGCAGCCTTTGTTTACATTTTTTATACCCTATCGGCTACCAGAGTGCTCAATTCTTTCGAAGAGCTTTGCATTACGCTAGCGGCGGCCGGCAATTCCTTCGCCAGGGAGCTCAACCACCATGGGGTAGCATATACATACATACATACATATATATTTACTAATCTACTATCTACCAGGATTCACGGTACCAGAAAAAAAACAAAAAAACCCTGGTCCGTAACAAGAGCTAAAAATCAGCTGATTGTAAAAGCAAGAATATGCTTAACAAAAGATCGGAGGTGTTAAATGGTTGTAAACACAAAAGGGCGTGGTTACTATATAATTAGGAATAGGTTATAGGTTTTTTTTGTTTTTTTTTAATATGCAAATTCTAGGATAGGTGGAGGTTTTTGGTGAATAAAGGCAAAGCAATTTCTCCTTAGAATAGTCGAGGTTAAACTTCCTGATGACCCGTTAAGGTGAAACTTTAGTAGAAGATTTTCGACTAGCGATTTAAGTTAATTCTACATACACATATATATATATATACCAACTACCAACTGCCGCTGCTTAGTAACGCCGGGAGTGGCAGTACCGTCTTGAGCTACCGAAAATGTGTTATCACCCTGGTTGGCGGCTGATGAGGTTAGGGTATTCACATGTTTATGATGAAAAAATATATATATATATACCAACCCCTCCACTCGGGCTGGATATGACACATAGTCAATTTTTAAGCGGTGTTTAACAGGTTTGAATTTAGGGTTTTCATTCTCCAAGACTAGTTGCCTCACTAGAAATGAGGACCTAGTCTGCCCTACAATTTACCCATAGCAGGAGGGAGAATAATTGGATTCATACCTTTTCCAAGGGTATTAGTGCTATGTGAAATGCAATCCGTCTCGTCCAGGATTTGAACTCGTGTTACCGTGTCCATTTCCTACGACGATAACACCCTTACATATATATATGTGTGTGTGTGTGTGTGTTAGTTGAATCAAGCTCTACTCCACGGGAAAAGTGTTAAACAATCTCAAATTTTTACCGGAGAATAGCTGTTTGAATTCAGAGTTTTCCTTCATCTATATGAGTTGTTTGATCAAAACTTAAGAATCCAGTCTGTCCTAGTTTATATCCGTAACTGTTGAACAAATGGATTCATGTCTTTTTTAAGGACATTAGTATGAAGTATAGCGTCAACTACCACTTGAAAGATTTGAACTTGGTCCGCCATTTTCATTTCCTACAACGATGATCGTTGTGCATAGCGCGTCTATATACATAAATACTATTGTATAAAATAAAACAATCTGTATCTACCATTTAAACCATGAAATTACTACGTGTTCAGCAAGTATATATATTTATATATAATCTCGATCAAGATTCTATGACAGAATTGATGGAATGCAATCCACATAGAAATACTAGAGAATTAGCACTCGTCCTCCACACATCTAAGTTCACAATCTGCCGCCTCTTGAAAAAGATGGGGAAAGTGTGCAAGCAAGGCTCCATAAAATTCTTTGTGAGAAGAACAAGGAAGATCTGATATCTATAGTAAAAAGTTTTCTTTCAAGACAAAAAAAAACCCCGTTTCTCAAAAATGCTATTAGAGGTTACAAATAATAGGCTTTTTATGTCAAGTTCACCAACCTAGGAAGCAGTGTCTCATCAACCGAGACAGACATAAACACACGACTAGCAAAAGCATTGACAGCTATCGATAGGCTATCGGTCATATGGAAGTGAGACCTGACCGATAAAATAAAACGCAGTTTTTTCCAAGCAGCGGTCGTATCGATACTGCTATATGGATGTACTACATGGACGCTAACTAAACGTATGGAGAAGAAGCTTGACGGCAACTTTACAAGAATACTGCGAATATACAGACATATATATATATATATATATATATATATATATATAAGTATGTAATACATGCAATCATCGGTTTTGTCACTTGATCTTGAAGATGTGAATTATTTGTTGATAAAGAGATAAAAGAGATGCTGTCAAGGAGAGCATTCACCAACATTTTTTTCCTTACTTGACATTTCCTTTATAAAATAGTCAACAAAGATTAGATTACATTGACGAGATATTCTTTATAGACTTAAAAATAAAAAAATAGGGACATGACAATCTAGGGCTCTTTAGAATTACTCGTATCAGAAACCCATTCTCAATAATCTAAACAAGACTGGGAGAGAGAGATAGGGAGAGAGAGAGATAAGGAGAGAGAGAGAGAGAGAGCTGATAATTCAGATGATTGATTGGCCTGTTATATTATGAAAGAATTCATTCTTTAGTTTAGTTTTTTTTTAATGGCATATCAACACCCGTCGGTTATTTAGCGCCAAATTAATCTTTGTGGAACACTAGTGATGTTATTTACTCTAATGCAGGTGGGTAGATGAGACGGTTCATACCTTTCCCAAGTGTATTAGTCCGAAAGTTCATTTAACTGTACAATAAGAGTTCGGACGGGCTTTCTACAGTTTTGCAGGCCATCATGTTAGTCACAACGCGAAGGAATTGATTCAATACATAATTAAAGAATTGATAAATATATTCGAATAGAACTCTCAAGTTCAATGCGTAAAAGATCCAATAAAAAAGAAACTGCGCATTTTACTTTATGAATGTGTTGCTTTTTTTTAATCGTATTGCAAGTGGATTGACATCTACTTTGAATCTTATTCGTTGAAAAATAAAGATTGGAACATAGAATTAACATTCAGAATTTAAAAGAAAAAAGGATTTTTTTTCTAATTAATGGTTCTATCAATTACACGCAGCCCGTGATTAAAAATGTATAAAGAATCTAGATTCTACTCACTTCACATACACACACATACGTTCACATATTCATATATACACGTACGTGCATATGTGTTCGCATACATAAAACTCTAGACACTTTTATATGTAGGTTTGCTAAAAAGTCCATGGGCTGAAATATCTTTATAAGGACATTAAATCAGCCGTTGATTATTTTTGACCAATTGAATCTAAGCACGGCAACACCGATGAAAGAAGTGTTTGAAACTCAAAGCGAACAACGATGAAAAATAAACCTGATTTGCTTACAATCCATGAAAATATCTTGGTTAGCCTATGACTTTCTCAGACAACTCACACACACACACACACACACATATATATATATATATATATATATATATATATATATATATATATATATCAAATACTGGTTTACGCAGATATTGTTGAGGCTTTTAACTTCTTTAGTAGACATTTCAATCAACAGTCATTTAACACAAAAATCAAGAGAAGCGCAGATTCGTTCTCTTGAAATTGACTGTCATTATTAACTTGTTGTCTACACATAGGAATTACCTGGTCATATTATCGAGGAAAAATCACACACACACACACACATGTATATATATATATATATATATATATATATATATATATATATATATACAAAGCAACTGGGATAAATAAGTACAATTGAGGAGATTCAAGTATAAAAAATATAAACAATATAAAACTAATATAATCTTTGTAAATTCTTGGAATCTTTGTGAGTTATCATCCATTTTTCGTTGAGTATTTCTCATATTTTGATTTGCATTTTATTTTCATCGCAACTTTTTGATAGTCAAGTATGTAAACACCATACTGTTAGGATTACAAGAAAATCTTAGAGAAAGTCTGGGATCATCGTTCATATATTAGAAAACTAAAGGAACAAAGAAAACTAGTTGAAAGGAAATTGAAGAACCTAAGTTAGATTTTTTCTAAGTTTTCTGTTATCAAATTTTTGTCAAATTCCTTAGACTTATTTTTTGTCATTCTACAATTCCAAATTCCCTTCGAGTAAATAATCTTTTGAACTGTTATGAAAAGCAATTTTATTTTGATAAAAATTCAAGTAAATACTCGTCAAAAAGATTACCAAATATTTCTAAAATGTCGGTTGAAGTCTGTTAAAAAAATGACTTTGTCTACAGGGGTAGGAAAATGCTGGCAGGAGCTCCGGCAGAGGAGTACTCCACCCATGCGCACCAACAAAAAAACAGGTGTCCTGAGTATGACACTATATTACATCTGATAATGAGGCTCAAGTTATGACTTGCCCTGTCGGCTGGGAGAGTAGCATACACCGACTGCTTCTCTACAGAAGGGTAAGACCCCCAATGAGTATTCTGGATACGATACTAATCAGTCTGATGGTAAGGTTTCTGTAATGCTGGAGATTTGGGGTATGTTTAGTACCTCTTCATTAATATCGCTCCCAGGTCCACTCTGGCCCTGAGTGGCAGTATCTGATAGGGTCGTATCTATGGGTCCAATTGAACAAAACTGAGTACCTACGCTAAAGTGAATTGCTTGAAATAGAAATATTTTGACATTTAATCGGCGTACTTATGCTAAACTGAATTGCTTGAAATAGAACTGTTTTACATTTAATCTGAGTACTTATGCGAAACTAAATTGTTTCAAATGGACTGTTTTTGTATTTTAATCTGAATTGTTTGAAATAGAACTGTTTTTGAAATTAAAACTGTACTTACGCTAAACTGAATTATTTGAATTAGGACTGTTTGACGAAACTGAATAGCTTGAAATAGAAATGTTTTTGACAATTAGACTATGTATTTATGCTAAACACAATTATTTGAAATAGAACTGTTCATTTGTCTGAAAATGGATTTAGCATTAAATAACCTACAACGGCTGATATGCCATTAAACTCACAAATAAACAATCCTGTTTTGGCACTTTTTAACGATTAGAGTACCTCTTCGTTGTTATTACTTCCAGATCTTTTTTGTGATTATCCTTTTTAGTGTCCCCATCCAAATCTGTTGGACACTTATAAGTATTTGATAGAAATACGTGTAAACTTGACTATTGTGAGCAAACAAATGATTATTACTTAATAGAAATAATTACGTGAAACCATCTATTATTGAAACAATAATAAATTATCATTAGATAGGAATACTTGAAACCATACAACTTATTTTGATTAAACAGCAATGATTAATATCATATAAGAGTATGCAACCAAATGAGTATAAACAAATAAAAAAAAATGCAATGGAACATTGACGATATAGTTATGAATGAAGGAAAAAATAACTACACAAAAAAATATAAACGAAAATGTTCAAAGTACGCGATTGCCTAACCTCTCGGTATAAAATAATACCAGTCTGGTTGACATACTGACGGACATGGATTTTCTGAGTTATTGTAAGAGAAGTTAAGTTCTACAAAACCTGCTAATTTTTCTTTCAGAACAATATTAATTTTGTCAAATATCAGACATAGATTGATAACACACGTTGAGTTCGATTTAACTTTCTTCACGTCTTGACTGTATTCTGTAACCTTCAGGTAATTTATAAATCGTTAATAAATTTTGATCTTTAATTTCTATTTCTATTTGATATTAATGAAACTTTTTAAAAATCGAATGGATGTTATCTTCACCTTACAGAGAGTGCCTTTTAGAAGTTGTCGTGTTTGAATTGTATAAGAAACGGTTTTATTTCGGAGGAAAATATCTGATAAGGAAAATCAAAAAAATAAATCATAGAAAGATGTGTAGATACAGATTTGAATAGGAATATACTGAATAGAAAGAAAGAAAGAAAGAAAGAAAGAAAGAAAGAAAGAAAGAAAGAAAGAAATTGATTTGAATAAGAACAGACTGACTAGATAGATTGATAACTGCAAATTCGAATAAAAACGGACAGAATAGATAGATAGATAGATAGATAGATAGATAGGAATAGACTGAGATAGATAGATAGATAGATAGATACATACATACATACATACATACATACATACATATTTAACTTGAATAAAAAGATAATAAGGAAATTAACCATTAGGAAGAAACTATATATCAGAATCGTACTCATGTGTGTATATATATATATATATAGAGAGAGAGAGAGAAAGAAAGAGAGAGAGGGGGAGAGAGAAAGAGAAAGAGAGTAGAATAGAAAAGAAAGGGAAAAAAGTGCACAAGTGACTCATTGATAATGCCATTGAAATAGCTTGAATTGTTGTGAAGGTTTTCTTTTCGTTACTTGTACATTTCATTTTATTTTATTTTCGTCAGTTTGGTAGAACTAATTTATTTATATGTCGGCATTTTCAAAAACTAAAAGGAACAAAATCTGACAGCGTATTTAACTCAATAAGTATGTAAATATCAAGCGTAAATAAATAAATATCTACAATACAATTAGTTGTGGGCGAAAATAAAACGAAACCTTTGCGCACTTTATCGTAAAAAAACGACGTTGTTTTTTTTTTTAATTTAAGATGTCCGCAGGAAAAAAAAGTCATTTTTTTTTCTTATAGACTCTTTATATCAAAGAGTTCGTGTCTGTTTTTACCGAAAATGCATTTGGAGATAGAAGGATAAAAGGTTAAGAAGTTAATTGTTCTATTTTAGTTCTTTTTGGATTAATCTAGGTTTTTATGAAAAAAAAACTTGCATCTTTATATTTCTGATAATAATGCATTATTTTGTATATCTTCAGAAATGGCCTAATGAGTAGAGTGTTCGCCAATGGTCCGGGAGACCAGAGTTCAATCCCTGGTCGAGTCATACCAAAGACTCAAAAAATGGTACTTAATGCCGCCTTGCTTAACACTCAGTATTAAGTGGGGATCAAGGGTAAAGTGGAGCAATCCAGGAAAAGGTGTCGTGCCTTCCCCTACACCTCGGTGTAGTAGCTATTGAAAAGGAAGCCTTCTGGTCGTCCTCGACAATGGTCGCCAACTTTACTTTATTTTACGTATATTGTCAGAAATGGACAAAAGGCTGCATCCTCCGCTTCCAAGAAATGATAACCTCGGAATTACGACAGAAGCATAACACTATCATCATCATTATCATCATCAAGTCCTGCTGAAATAATTGAATTCCCACTCCCCCTCTCACTATGCATCCCTGTCGTCTATCTCTCCTAGCAGGTCCTCTAGATTGCATCTAGTGTCTGCACAGAGTTAATGTATGTAATTCCGAGCTGGTCGGTTCGGATTGGAGCGTCCATATGGAGGAGAGCAAGAAAATTCATGACGATCCCTAATATCTTACATCACAGACATGGCGTAGACACACTGTATGTGTCAAGAAAAAAAGAAAGAAGACTCGCCAGCTTTCAAGATAGCTTTGATGCACCGATATAATGACGAGAAGATTACATAAAAAAGCAGGATGACAGAGGACAGCGAGCAGAAACAATACAGACAACATAAGCATCAACAGAACGAAAATCATCAGAAAAATAAATGGCAAGAAAAACAACTCTATAGACATTTCAACCCACACGTAAAAACATGAACAGGGCTAAGAAAGGGAAACCTTAAGAGAGAAACTGAATTTCTTCAGATAGCAGCACAAAATAACACCATAAGGACTAACCATATCAAAGCAAGAATAGACAAGAACCAAAAAATAGCACATGTAGATTATATGGTGATAGAAACGAAACGATCACTCACATAATAAGCGAATGCAGTAAATTACCTCAAAAAGAGTAAAAACTAGAGTGCGTCAGTTATGAGTTTGTCGCTACTTCCCCAGTAGTACCCTTGTTATATTCTTGGATGGTTTGTGTAAAGAGAGTTAAACGGCCGTAGAGAAGCAGTTTCTTGGGGTGCTGCTTCCAGGATTTGTTTGAAACTGCATGTAGTATTCTCATATAGTTTTTATCGAGCTTTTTCTTCATACGTTTAGTTGGTGTCCAAGTGTTGCAACCATACTGTTGTACTGATAAAGCCACAGCTTGGAAGAAATCTCATTTTGCTTTACAGAGTCATTAGATTTCCATACAGAGTGCGGAAGCAATATTAGGAATATTCTAGTATAATAATAAACTACTCTAATATAAAACAAGATTAATCTTATTTTTTAAAAAATAAACAATGAAATAAGTAGATAAACACAAAACAGTAAATTTACACAATTTGGCCACCAAATTTTTCAATTATTTGTCAACCAATATTTGAAACGATATACATGCTTTCAAAATGAATTCTTCAGACATTTTATTCCATTCCTCCTAAAAAGCAGTCTTCAGCGAACTAATATTTGAATGGGAAATTGCATTTGCTTTTTTTTTTTTCTATAACACGCCATATTGCTTAATCAAGAGGGTTAAGGTCTGGGATTAAATCTTGTTAAATTGCTGTCCTCAAAGTTTTCTCGTTGACTTTTAATTCATTAGTATGGTTTCTTATTGATGTTATGGAGTCCTCCTTAATCACCGTTGCGAGAGCAGTTAAAAAGCCTTCTTTTTGTTTCTTGTATAATCCTCCAGTCCCCCTTTTTCTTTAAAAATCTATTTTTCTGTAAAAAAAAAATCTTCCTTTGTTGTAGACAAAGAAACTTTGGCTTGGCTACGGCGTTAAGCAAATCAAATCTTCTTTGTCGTTTCTTTTCTCGCTCTCTCATATTAGTCAGGGTTTTAATTAAAAATGGTTGAATAATTGTGTTAATCATGACAATTTAGATTTATCGCGTTTTTGTGAAAATTGGACTAATTAGACTAAAAAAAAGTTTTTAAAATTATTCTATTTTTTGCTTCTGCATCCTGTATGATCCACAAGCTGTCAATAGTCGTCCACGTCTTTGCTTGGCATATTTTTACATTGTGTTCAGTTGATGAGATATTAAAGTCGAGATGGCTCCTTATTGTTTGAGGAACATGAACTTTGTTGTATATTCATTCTCATAAAGGTTAGTATCTCCTGCTGCTTGATCCAGGCAATTCATTAGGGATTTGGATTAGGCAAGTGTACTTACAAGAAGCTCTCCTCGACCAGAAGTTGAGAAAGTTGTTTGGAAAATTTAAAACGGCATTCAATGAAATCGGACTGCAACTTATCAGATTTTTACTTTTAAGACCATCATTCAAGCTATACGTGCAAAATATCTCGAGGCAGTAATCTGGTTTGTTGACTTCTCAAAGGCGTTGCATTCCGTATACACGGAAAAGACGGAGCACATAGTTCTTTGATATGTTCTCCCCAAACAAATTGTTACTGTTATCCGTTAATAGCAAAGGTTTGATCTCGCGATGGTGATACCGACTTCTTCGACATCGTCGCTGGAGTTTTTTCAAGGCATTATTTCAATTCATAATCTTCTTAGATTATGAACTACGATGCAGTCTACGCAAATTATCTAGTGCTTCTGGTAAATATACCAGTTCAAGCAGAATTTCTGCTTCATAGCCCGGATCGAGCTGCAGGAAGCACTGATTTTGACGTTAACTCAGACAAAACAAAGATCACGTATTTTTCTCAAGATGGTGCTATCTTTTTATCAAATAACAAGTCTCTGAAAATTGTTGACCAGTTCATTTACACTCAGTTAGAGAAAGCAATATCAATAGACACATAGTTGAATCATGGTTAGGTATTGACAGTTTAACAACAAAAACGGTTTGGTTATTATGTCATATCAACCATTGTTGTTTATTAAATACCAAATCCTCCTCATATTTATATATCAAATATATATGATTTAATTAGGTTGGGTTTTATGGCATATTAACCATTGTAGATTATTTAACGCCAAATCCTTTTCATATACATACATCAAATATACGATTTCTCAACACATTTTGTAGCTACTATTTTTAAACAAGCCTGAGATCATTCTTTTTTAGACAGTAAAATGGTTCTATGTATTGTTATATGGCCTTAATGAATGAAGAAGAAACCACAATACTTGTTTATAAAAATATAACTTTCTCACTCTATTCTCGAAAAGGGAAAAAGCTAATGTGGTGTGAGAGAGACAGACGGAGACAAACGGAGATGGAGGAAGACGAAGGCAGACTGCCATATTGACCCATAACTTCTCTTCTTGAACATACAACAGTCTGTAATCTTTAAGGCTACACTTAACACATCTTCTGCTTCTTAGCCGGCGGGGGTACTCAACAAGAGGACCGGTGTAGACTGCTGCCCCAATGGGGCACCCAGCCATTCACTGGCGATCTCTGTGACTGACCGAATCTTTTCTGGCAGCAGGCTGAGACTGATTCAAGACTGGCTGTATTTCACGTAGGCATCTGCATATATCACTTCACAACGCCCACACATTTCCGTTCAAACACATAAATGTTTCTGCTTATTCATACAGGTGCGTACTGCGCTAAGAAATCTCTGATTGACGACACGGTCAAAGGTCAGTATACAATAGCTTTGCTATGTATCACTAACAATTCAATTACACATCAGTCACTTGTTTACACACAGTTAAATAGCCAAACAGTTCTATTTCAAACAATCAGTTTAGTGTAAGTACAGAGTTTTTGTTTACACAGATAAATATGAAAACAGTTCTATTTCAAACAATTCATTTTAGCATAAATACATAGTTTAAATGTCAAACTAATATTTGACCCATAGATAGGACTCTATGAGGTACAACCATTCCGGGCTGAAGTGGAACTGGGAGTGATGGAAGGGGTTCACTACATTCCCCAAAGCTTCGACATCACTGAAACTTCATCATAAGATTGTTTACTGTCTTATCCAAGACAATCGTTGGGGAATCTTACCCCTCTGCAGACATGAAGTCAGTGTATTCTACATCCCCACTCCCACGCAGCTAACTGGGCCAAAAGTAAAACGGGAATTCTTCCAAATTAAAGTTGTGTCAGTACCGCTGTATAGTTGCACCACGTCTAGTTCGACGAAATGTTTGGTGAAAAAGTTAGATGGGAAGTACACAAGCAAGTTTCGTGCTATTTTGAACAAATCCTCATAGCATCAATCAACAAACAACTTACCTCTCATCTCGCAAACCATCCTAGAAAGACGAACAACAAATGAAGGGCTTTATAAAAGAAGTAAAAACGAACTCATGAGCGACGTTCTTTCGTGAACTCCCACCCATGGACACCTGCAAAAACTTACATTAATCAGCTCTGTTTAGTCACTGGTTTCCGTCTTGATGATTAACACATAGGGACACATGGTGAGAAAGAGTAAAAAGAATCTGTGCTCTTGGCATGCCTACATGATGATAATAATTTAAGGGATATGAATTAGCAGCACTAAAATAAGAATCAGTGATCCCGGTGCACATCGTAGCTATGGTAGTCTGTGTTTATATCAAACTGCTATGTCAACAGCGTCGATAAACCAGTGTGAATCTTAGCAGGTTATTAGCGGTGACTTCTCGTCATAACAGTTATCTTCAAATGAACTGAAATCAACGAGTCCAGTTCAACTCTTCAATAAGGCTGTTTGAGCTTCACTGCACGTTAAATAGAAGGGCAGATGGGGTATATTTTGGCTTTGTATATTAATCAGTTTTAGAAAAGTTAAAATCTGGGTTCAAACCTGATGTACTCAACTTAAAAAAACTGATCTCCTGTCACATCCGAAGGGATCGATGGTGTTTCAGGGTAAGACTGGTGCTCTGAACAAAATTCTCCAGGTTTTCCTTTTTCTAGATCAGTTGCCTTTCTAAGGAAGAGACCCCAATCTTCTCATATGTTTTTACCCATACTTTTGAGAAAGGCACGAATCCAATTCTTCCCAAACTATGAGTAAAAGAGCAGATAATTTTTTTTGTTTGTTTTTTTAGCTTTTGTTGGCAACAAGCAAAGGCTGAGACTTAATTTAAAACCAGAAGAGGAAACTATTGAAATATTCTGAAATGTGGAAATCTGCCTCTCCATTGTAGCTATAGACAAGTAACTACTCCAAAAGACAAAAGTTGTTACTTAAACCAAAGTCGCAGCAATGGCGTACTGGGGCTTATATGATGCAAGATTGCAGTTTTGTAACAATGTCTTATTGTGACAGTGCTTCGATTAGGAGTTGTTAATGAGGTTTTGTTCTGATGTGAATAAGGTCATTTGAAGCGAAATCTCTCTCTCTCTCCTTCTCTCTCTCTCTCTCTCTCTCTCTCACACACACACTGTGTCTCTCTCCTTCTCTCTCTCTCTCTCTCTCTCTCTCTCACACACACATACACACACACATACACACACGCACACAAAAATACAAGTAGATTATTGATCAGCCTCTTTTTGAAAATATTTAGATATTCAATGTCACGTACAGGAATGTCAATATGATATACGGAAATTTTATTAAAAATATAGATATTTTCATTTTTCCATGTGAGTTGATTATTCGGTTTGTTTGTTTGCCTTTTTTATTTGTTTTTGTTTTGTTGTGCTTCTGTTTTTTGTTTTGTTTAATGGCATATCATCCATCGCAGGTTATTTAAAGCCAACACAAGCCTTGTAGTAAAACAGTTGTGTTACTATTTAATTCATAGTTGGTGTTTAAGAGTTATCATACTTTCCCAAAGTGATCCTAAAAGCGCAGTTGAAGTTACTTCAAAGTCAGTCACACACGTTTGCCACTACGCCACAAAATTTAGTCGATTAACTCAAGTAAAAAGTAAAGTTGGCAGTCGAGGGCTACTCAAAAGCTCCCCTTTCACTAGCTACTACACCTAGGTGTAAGGCAGGGCGCTACTCCTTTCCCTGCATAGCTCCGCTTTAACTTTGAAACATACCTTATAATGCTGACTGTTAAGTAAGGAGGTTTTAAGTACAATTTTTCGAGTCTTTGGAATGACTTGACCAGGGATTAAACGCCCGTCTTCCGACCCATTGGTGAACACTCTAACACTAGGTCAATGGTCAGGTATTTACTGTAACTAAAGTAAATATAGCTGGGGTTTTTCTTTGTATTTTTGTTTAGTTTGAATTGAGACGATTAGAATAACGTTTAGAAAATGATGGGATTATGTTTTTATTATTATAAATAAAGGGCAGATTAGAGAAGACCAGATAATCGGAAGGAAAAGTGGATCTGGATCAAACCATTGTTTAATTTGCTTCACTCGAAAAAAAGGCAAATGAAATGTTTCTACGACAATCAGAATTTCCAATATGTAAAACCCATCTTTTTGGCTTGGTCCATTCGGCTGGGGCTGTAGAATACACCGACTAAATCTTTGCAGGGGGGTAATATCCTGAATATGACACGAAACAATCTGATGCTGAGGGTTTATTAATGCTGGAACTTCATTGCCATCACTCCCAGGTCCACTCTGGCCCAGAGTGGGAGCACCTGATAGGATCCTATCTAAGGATAAAAAAAAACTAAAGGGTTTAATTAGGCTAAACTGAATTGTTTGAAATAGAAATGTTTTGACATTTAATAGTGTGTAAAGAAAAAAAAAACTATACTAATTCTAAACTGAATTCTTCGATACTTTTATCAAAATGACTTTATTTGGCATTAAATCACCCGAAAAGGTTTGATATGGTGTAAAACAAAACAACAAACCAACCGACAAACCTTTTGGGGTGTTGGATTTACCCCGTCTTCATAATATTATATCATAACGTTTTTAAGTTATTCATATCCTTTATTTGAGCTGTTTGATAGGGGATATGTTATTTGCTTGCTAAGTTCTGCGGTTATAAACTGACGTTTGTCCATATGAAAACAAAATACAAAGTATTACAGAAAAAATCATATGATTTCGTATTCTAATAACGTGATTCATTCTTCGGCGAATTATCTCAAATTTTAACTCGTGTAGAAACAACTCAATCTTCTATGTTTAATGTCTGATCTCTTTTCCCCGCTTTTCAATAATTAAAAATGCGATTCGCTGGAGAAGAAACCTTTTTTTTAGTAGACAACAATAAATTTTCTAATGTTTGGTTCAGTTTGATTTTATGGCATATCGATCATTGTAAGTTATTAAATGCCAAATTCTCTTTATACATTTATATCAAATATATATGATTTGGTTTAATAGGTTTTTATGGCATATCAATTATTGTAGGTTATTTAATGCCAAATCGTGTATATGCATATATATTAAATATATATGATTTGTTTTAGTTGGGTTTGTTGGCATATCATGTATTGTAGTTTATTTCATGCCAAATCCTCTTTATACATATATATTAGATATTTATGATTTTGTTTGGTTTGGTCTGGTTTTATGGCATGTGAACCATTATAGGTTATTGTTGTGGCCCCGGAAAGGGTCACAAACGAAAACGCAAACACGGATATTAGATAACAGATTATATAACACAAGAAAGATAGAGTAACATAGAAAAGGTAAAAAGTCTCGTACTGTTCGGATAACACCGATATTAATCTGCAGTATTTGTTGCTCGCCCCCACGCAACGGACAAGTGTGGCACAAGGCCTTTTTTATGGTTGGTCCGGGCGCAGGGCCGTAGCCCACACGCGCCCAGCATTTGCCAAAAATGCCTACAGCCCCGTCGGCATTCCAATGATATGGGGCGCCTCAGGTGCCGGGCGATGAACCCAACCCTCCCGAAGGAGGTAAAAGCCTGGGGGGAAGGCCCCCTGAGGTCGAAGGAAATCACCAGGTACCGAGACACACTCGGCCAGATCCGTGCCGCAGATAACACGGCCGGCCGAAGTGCTACCCGGCAACTGGAGAGGTTCAGATCGATGGTGATCTGACTCCCTGGCAACGAAAGCTCTCAGTACTAATAACGGTGAGAAGAGTCCATTATGGTGAGATGGGTAAGGCTCCCACAACTGTTATTTAATGCCAATTCATGTCTATACATATATATCAGATATATATGATTTGGTTTGGGTTTTATGAGATATCAACCATAGTAGCTTTTTAATACCAAATCATCGTTATACATATATATTAAATATATAAAATTTGGCTTGGTTTGGTTTGGTTTTATGGCATATCAACCATTGTTTAATGCCAAATTCCCATTCATATACAAACACATTTTGTTGACAACATTTTTAGACAAGCCTGTGTTCTTTTTACGCTCGATGAAATAGTTTCATATATTTCTATCAAACACAAAACAATCTGTTAATGTTATATATTGACCCTCGACCGAGACGTCAATCAAGAGATGCACCTGTGTAAATAAGAGCAAGAACAGCAGAAGCAAGTGAGCGTGAGACAATAATATAACCAGGTGCTCAGGACTGTTCGAGTTAGTTGGAGTCAGTCGGGGGACAAGATGCCAACGTGAGAACCAACGACAGATAGAGGGCTTTGGACCATCAGTGACCCACGGTTGAGTAACCCCAGCCAAGATGCGAAAGAAGTGCTGCTAAGGCCAAAAGAACATGGGGTCAATATAGCAGTAGGTCTCTGTCTCCCGCTCATCTCTCACACACAAGAAATATCACCGTTTCGAGAATAAAGTGTGAGAGATATATCTTTATAAAGAGGTGTATTCGTTCGTTCATTGAAGTTCGTCATTACGATATGATTATGGTTGTGAGTATACAACATTAACTCATTTATTTGCACGAAGTTAAACAGTTTCTAGCAATGATATGTAGTTGTAACGATTTAACATCACTTAATTATCAGCACACATTTAAATGGATAAACATATGTTTTGTAACTGAATAGTTTGAAGGTAATTTCATCTTTAAATGAATCACAGCTGATTTGTTTACACACTATTATTGCTATTGTTTCTACACAATTAAATAGTTTCACCTTTTTCCCTTGAACCTTAATCCTTCTATTCAACATTAATCCTTTGTTTGCACACAGTATAGTGTTTACAAGTATTGTCATTAAACACGAATTATTCTATTAATCACAATTCATTCATTTGCACACAGTCAAGTATTTCTATATCATATCAATATTTCAGTTTCAATTCAAGTATTGCTATTTTGGAGTAATAATTCCGTTCCACATTACTCATTCGTTTGATGTTTCCAAACATTGCAATATATCGCTAACAATTCAATCAATCATCAACCACTTTTTTACACACAGCTAATGATCAAACAGTTCTATTTCTTACAATTGAATTAACCATAAGTCATTTACTTGTACACTGTGTGAATGTCAAACAGTTCTATTTAATACATTGATAGGGTCCTATTAGGTGCTATCGCTCTGGGTTTGAGAGGACTTGAGAGTAATGAAGGATTATTCTGCTTTCCCCAAACCTCCAGCATTAATGGAGCCACAAAATTACATGGTATTGTGTCCTATCCAGGACATTTTTCAGTGGTGTCTCGCCATTTTGCAGATGGTTTGTTTGGTTTGTTGGGTTTTATGGCATATAAACCTTTGTAGGTTATTTAACGCCAAATCCATTTTTATGTTAATAACCAGTTCCATTTCAAACAATTCGGTTTAGCATAAGTACACAGTTTAATTTTCAAAAACATTTCTATTTCAAACTATTCAAACAGTTATATATAACAATTCAGTTTAGTGAAAGTACAGTTTCAATGACAAAAACAGTTCAATTTCAAATAATTCAGTTTAGAATAAGCACACAATACAAATGTGAATACAGTTTGATCGTGAAAAACATTTCTTTTTCGAGCTATTCAGTTTAGTCAAGCAGTTCTTATTCAGTTTAGTATAAGTACAGATTTTGTTTACACACTGTTACATGGAAAAAAATTCAGTTTAGTGTAAATAAAGTTTCAATGTCAAAAAACAGTTCTATTTTGAATAATTAATAGCATAAGCACGCAGTTTAAATGTAAGTACAGTTTAATTGTCAAAAACATTTCTGTTTCAAGCTATTCTGTTTAATCAAACGATTCAGTTTAGCATAAGTATGCCGTTAGTTCTATTTAACCCACAGATAGGGCCCTATCAGTTGCTACCACACCGGGCCAAAGTGGACCTGGGAGTAATGTCAATGAAGGGCAGCTCCGTATTCCCCAAAGCCCCAACATTACTGAAACCTCACCATCAGAATGTTTAGTGTTATATCCAGGACGCTCATTGCGGGTCTTACCCCTCTGCAGAAGTGCAGTCAGTGTATTCAACAGCCTCAACCAACTGGGCAATACACAGAGTTAATGTCAAAAGTTTCATTTCAGATAATTCAGTTAGGATAAATACACAGTTTAGATGTCAAAACAGTTCTACTTCGAGCAGTTCAGTGTAACGTTAGTCTGCAGTTTTAATGTCAAAACAGTTCTATTTAAGACAAATCAGTTCAGCATAAATATGCAGTTTAAATGCATAAAAACAGTAAACACCAACCACCGTTTAGTTCTATCTAACCCATAGATAGGACCCTTATCAGTTGCTACCACTCTGGGCCAGAGTGGACCTGGGAGCGATGGCAATAAAGGAGTACTCTGCATTCCCCAAAGCCCCAGCACTGCTGGAACCCCACCATCAGATTGTTTAGTGTCATATATCAGGACACTCGTTGCGGGGGGTGGTCTTACCCATCTGCAGAGAAGCAGTCGGCATATTCTACAGCCCCAGCCGACTGGGCAACCATTCTGCAGAGATAAAGTTGGTGTATTCTTCAACGCCAACCGATTGGGCTATCATGCTGTAAAAATTTGGGATCATTCGAACAAGAACAGCTAATTAGATGAGTAAATGAGAATATTTTTCTGAAACACCCCGTACATCTCAGATTATATAATTATTTCTAAACACAGCGTGAATCTTAAATGGTATAAGTTTTTTTCTGGTGTGTTCTCTAGTTTTGGAGTTGCCAACGTTCTCTGCAACTCATTTCAATTAAACTCCTGACTATCACAAGACGTTCTAACCGGGTATAATATAATTAAGGATTATACTTAATTATATTAGGTAATTATCTTATTTGTAACAGGGGCATTGGTCTAATGGGTAGAGTATTTGCCAATAGTCCAGGAGTCCGGGGCTCAATCCCGGGTCGAATCATACCAAAGACTCCAAAAATGGTACTTGATGCCACCTTGCTTAACACTCAGCTTTATAAGGTATTGATTAAAGGTATAGTGGAGCCATCCAGGGAATGGAGTAGCGCCTTCCTCTACACCTTGGTGTTGTAGTTAAGGAAAAAGGAGCCTTCGGGTCCCCCTTGACTACGGTCGCCAACTTGACTTTTTTATAAATAAATGTGTATAGATAAATTCGAAATCAACTAAATTCTTTGAATCAAGTATAGGTCACGTGATAAGGTCATATGGTGCACTTGTCACGTGATTGTTAATTTCACAGGTTGTTTTGAATGTCACTTAGGGCGACATACTATTTGGTGTTTTGGAAATCATTGATGATGGCCAGATATTAAAAATAAACAGCGACATGACTTTGGATAAGATTAATTTAAAATGAATAAGAGTAATTGACACGTGTCCTTTGATGATTAGTGATTTAGAAAATTTTGAAGGAATTATATAAGCAAGAAATTTATGAAAATTAAATGAGTTCGCAGTTTGGTGCAGTACAGTTCTTTTCAAAAAAGAGACGGTCGGTTGAGCCCAGTTTAAGACTCACAGATCAATTAAAAAGAGAGATTGGGGACTTTTAATAATCTGGTTTGGTCATGGGGAATGTTAATTTAGAGTAGCTAGGGCAGAAATAGCAAGGCAAAGCCTATCCCTTTCTAAGTGAATAGCTAGTTTAAATTCAAAGTTTTCCTTCTCCTAAACTTGTTGCCAGCCTGATGTACTATTTACCCAAAGATGAAAGGGGAATAATTGCATTCATATAAGATTTTAGCGGCATATGAAATACAAACATCTTTGTTCATGGTTTGAACTCAAGTAGCCGGCTCCCCTTCCTACAACGATGACAGCTACGCCATGAACAACCCCACATAGACAAGACAGCCGACTAAATTTTTCTGTCCCTCATCCGGTCTCTGTTGGGAATATTTATCTAGTAGAGCAGACAAGGACTGGAAAATGAATGTCAGGCCAATCGTTTATAATTATTCACGCTTATATTAAACACGTGATGAATTTTAAAAGGCATGCACGTTCTTGCTTTTATTTTGTGCTATTGTGAACGAAGGCATTCTCTATTACGAAGTGAAATTCTTCAAATCGGCACGTATACAGAAAGAATGGTTCGGGGGCTGGAACGGGCTTATGGGGTGGGGGATACTAATTGGGTGACTTGATAATCTCAAGAATAACAAACAGGTGTACTCGTTACGTGACTCTCACTTTATTTGAGGAGTATTAATTATCTTGAGCATTGAGCAGAATACTGACCACCGATTTAATAAACAAAGTCACAGGAGACGAGAATTCTTTCAAGCTGAAGCCGTATCAATACTACTATATGGTTGCACCTCTCGGACTTGAACGAAATGACTGGGGAGAAAAAAACAAGAATGTAGCAGGTTATTTCGAACAAATCCTAGAAGCAGCATCCTATAAAACAAGCCACTTTCGTCCCATCCCACAAATGAAGATGAACAAGACATGCTGAGCACATCTTGAGCAGCAAGCTCAACTCGAGCGACATTTTCCTTATGGAAGCCTAATATTGGACAGACTAGTGATGACCAACCAGCAAAAATGTCTATTCCTCATCTCTGTGAAGACACAGGGTACGGTCTGCATATCATTATGGTGGTGAAATAGACGCATTGGAGGATTTGTGTTGTCATGTCGAAAAACAATTACCACTGTAGGCGAAATTTAGAATATGCCGACTGCATCCCCTTCATTGGGGTAAGACTGTCTAAAAAAGAAAGTATCCTGTTAAGGAAATTAAACTAAAACCAATGGCGAGGCTTTAGTTCGAGAACCTTTGATAAGTCACACCTTCATTTGCATTTCTCTATTGGTCCACTGTGAAACGGAAAAGAAGAACATATTCGGTCAAATAAATCAGTTAAAATTTATCACCATTAGATAAGAATGCTTGAATGCCTAAACTAGTCTGAAATAATTTGTCTTTATAGTTAGATGAAGCTGTAACCATTTACAGATTATTTTTACTCTAAGCAAGATTTTCTTACCAGTTTTATTTGCCCAGTCGGCTGAGGCTGTAGACAACAAATCAGAATCTGTTCTTGAAAATGAGATGTATGAAATTCTCAAGGACTTTGATTGCCCAGTCAGCTGGGGCTGTAGAATACACTGACTGCACCTCGGCAGAGGGGTAAGACCCCTCCTCAAAGAATGTCCTGAATATGACACTAAACACTCTGATGGTGAGGTTCCAGTAATACTGGGGCTTTTCGGAATGCGGAGCACCACTTCATTGCCATTATTCCCTGGTCCACTCTGGCCGGGTGTAGGAGCACCTGATAGGGTCCTATCTATGGGTTAAATAGAACTAACGGCATACTTTTACTAAACTGAATTGTCTGACTGAACTGAATAGCTTGAAATAGAAATGTTTTTAATAATTAAACCGTACTTACATTTAAACAGCACGCTTATGCTAAACTGAATTATTTGAAATAGAACTGTTTTTCGACATTAAAACTGTACTTATACTAAACTGATTTGTTTGATATACGTATTTACCAACTCTTCCGCTCGAGCAGGATATGACACAAGGTCAATTGTTTAGGGGAGTTTAACAGGTTTGAATTCAGAGTTTTCCTTCTCCTAGACAAGTCGTTTCACCAAGGCTGAAGAAATCAGTCTGCCCTACTATTTACCCATAGCTGGGGGAAGGATAATTGGATTCTTACCTTTCCCAAGGGAATTAGTGCTATATGAAATGCAATCAGTCTCGTCCAGGATTTGAACTCGTGTTGCCGTGTCCATTTCCTACGACGATAACCATTACACCACGTGCACCTCCAAAAATTTGTTTGATATAAAATTGTTTTGACATTTAACTGCTGAACTGCTTGTCTAAACTGAATAGCTTGAAATAGGAATGTTTTTCAAATTTAAACTGCATACTTATGCTGAACTGAATTGTTTGGAATAGAATTATTTTCATAAAAATGGATTTGGTGTTAAATAACCCACAAAGGTTGATATGCCATAAGACCCAAACAAACAACCATATTAGTTTTATCTGGTGACTCTTTCATGACGTCCGAGTGTCGGCGAGACTTCTTGGATCTCCAGGAGTCTTCTAAGTATTCTAGCTGGTTTCTGTGATATCCTTTTATTGCCTTTTAGATCTGTTCCAAGGGCACTAACTAAACTAGTATCCGCATCAGCTTCACATTTCATTGCTTATTTTAGCTCTCTGTCAAAATCAAATCTTTTTGTCAATCGTTTAGTTTTCTTTAATTTTCATTTTTTGTAGAACAACAAAATCCACAAAATGACAAGTTTTTTTTCTTTTAGGTCAGGTCATTTGGCATGAACTGAGTGATCAGTGGATATCTCAAAATCCTAGGTTTGGTTTGTTGGGTTTTATGGCATATCAACCTTCGTAGCTTTTTTAACGCCAAATCCATTTTTATGGAAATAATCTGTTCTATTGAAAACAATTCAGTTAAGCATAAGTACACAGATTAATTGTAAAAAAACATTTCCATTTTAAACTATTCAAGCACTTATATGTAACAATTCAGTTAAGTGTAAATACAGTTTTAATGTCGAAAAACAGTTCTATTTGAAATAATTCAGTTAAGCATAAGCACGCAGTTTAAAAGTATGTACGGTTTAATTGGCAAAAACATTTCTATTTCAAGCTATTCAGTTTACTCAAACAATTCATTTCAGCATAAGTATGCTGTTAGTTTTATTTAACCCATAGATAGGGCCCTATCGGGTGCTACCACTCCGGGCCAGAGTGGACCTCGGAGCGATGGCAATGAAGGGGTACTCCGCATTCCCCAAAGCTCCAGCACTGCTGGAACCTCACCATCAGATTGCTTAGTGTCATATCAGGACACTCGTTAGCGGGGGTCTTACCCCTCTGCAGAGGTGCAGTCAGTGTATTCTACAGCCCCAGAGGCTTCCGGAGAAATAGATCCACAACCTCACAAATACTGACCATCCGTAGAATCCTTGAGAGCGTTCGGGCAAAAAACCTTCAGGCGACATTACTATTTGTCGACTTTACCAAGGCCTTCGATTCCATACACAGAGGGAAGATGGAGCAAATCCTACTAGCATACGGCCTACCAAAAGAAACCGTAGCAGCGATAATGATTCTCTACAGAAACACCAAAGTGAAAGTACGTTCACCAGATGGAGACACGGAATACTTCGACATTGTTGCAGGAGTACTATAAGGACACACACTAGCCCCGTACCTCTTTATCATCTGTCTAGACTACGTGCTTAGGACTTCGATCGACAAAATCAGAGAAAATGGCTTCGAGCTGACTAAGAGAAGAAGCAAAAGGTACCCCGCAAAAACAATCACGGACGCCGACTACGCTGATGACTTGGCGTTACTGGCGAATACGCCTAATCAAGCGGAGGCACTACTGCATAGTCTGGAACGAGCTGCAGCTGGCATTGGCCTCCATGTCAATGCACACAAAACTGAATATATGTGTTACAACCAAACGGGCAACATTGCCACACTAGACGGAGCCTCTCTGAAACTAGTAGACAAATTCACCTACCTAGGAAGTAGCGTCTCATCAACCGAAAAAGACATCGACACACGACTGACGAAGGCATGGACGGCTATCGATAGGCTCTCGGTCATATGGAAGTCGGACCTAACAGATAAAATGAAACGCAGTTTCTTCTAAGCAGCGGTTGTGTCGATACTGCTATATGGATGCACTACATGGACGCTAACTAAGCGGCTAGAGAGGAAACTAGACGGAAATTACACAAGAATGTTGAGAGCAGTATTGAACAAGTCCTGGCGACAACACCCCACGAGACACCAACTATAAGGACACTTACCCCCCATCACGAAAACTATACATGTTAGACGAACCAGACACGCGGGACACTGCTGGAGAAGCAAGGACGAGCTCATAAGCGATGTACTCCTGTGGACCCCCACATATGGATGTGCAAAAGCAGGTTTCAATTCAGAGTTTTCCTTCTCCTAGACTAGTTGCCTCACCAAAGCTGAAGAACCTAGTCTGTCCTACTATTTACCCATAGCTGGAGGGATAATAATTGGATTCATACCTTTCCCAAGGGTATTAGTGCAATGTGAAATGCAATCAGTCTCGTTCAGGATTTGAACTCGTGTCGCCGTGTTCATTTCCTACGAAGATAACCATTACACCACGGGCACCTCCTGAAAGCATTTATCTAAGCTCTCCTTTATGTCAATTGCCCAGTCGGCAAGGACTGTTGAATACACCTGTGTCATCTCTGCAGAAGGGTTACTCCCGCCCTCAATGAGAGTCTTGATTTGACAGTAAACAATCTGATGGTAAGGTTCCAGTAATGCTGAGCAATGCGAGGTAACCCTATATTGCCATCGCTTTCATATCCACTCTCACCCGGAGTGGTAGCACCTGATAGGGTCCTACCTATGGACCAAAAAAAGAACAAAACTGAGTACTTATGCTAAATTAAATTGTTCGAAATAGAAATTATGTATGTAAAAATAGATTTGGAATTGAATAACCTACAATAGTTGATATCGATAAAACCAAACCAAACTAAACGAAACCCATCACGTCAAAAGTCAATATTCAAATGGAGTAAAGTTGGTTTGAATTCAGAGTTTTCCTTTTTTTATCTTGTATATTTTACAAAGGCCCGTGGAGCAATGGTTAAAGCGCTGGACTGGGGAATCATTTTAAACGAGTTCGGGCCATTACGTTCTCTTTCAGACAAATACCCTTGCGGAAAAGTATGAACCCCGTTATCCTCCCAGCTCTGGGGTAAATAGAACCTGTGCTTTTCTTTTAGTCTGATGAATTTGGCATTAAATAACCCACGCAGGTTCATATGCCATTAAACAATACCTACATGTGGACTTTGTCGTTGGGTAGAATAGGAATAAATACTTTGGTTTGTTTTTTTTTCATTTAATGGCATCTCAAATGTTATGGGTTATTTAAATCCTTGTAGAAAAACAGTTACATCATCAAGTTGTGCTGTTAGAAGAAACTCCATTGATCCTCTCTTAATCTCCTTCTCCCCTATCACCCTCTTTCTGTTGATCCGTTCCCGTTGGCTATTGCTCCGTGCAGGATCTCTGAATTGCATCCAATGTCTGCACAAAGCTGAACTATGAAGGTTTCTGTTTATGGGCCAACACTAGTGTGTCCATGCGTAGGAGTCCATAAGAGAACAGTGCTTATGAATTCATACTTACTTCACCAGAACAATTCAGTATGTCTTCCATTCTGGCTTGGATAGTTAGTGAGACGGGAGCCAAGTGGCTGAATAGCTGATGTTTTATGGGGTGCTGCTTCCAGGATTCGTTCAGAATAGTATCCCCCATTCTTGTGTTGTTGCCATCTAGTTTTTTTTTTCTTAATGCGTTTCGATTTTCTAATGATCGATATCCTGTCAATAGCAATCCACTCTTTATGCTACAGTCGCTCTCAGTGGATGAAATATTGCTGCCGAGGTATGTGAAATGGTTAGCTAATTTGCCACCTGTGAAGATGGGTCCTATTAGATTAAAACAAATGGTCTGCTTAATCTGCGTTCATGTAAAGTCCAAGATTTCTTGCTGCTTTATTCAGTCTATGCAGCAAGAATTCAACTTAGGTAGAGGTATTGCGAACAAGTCTAGATCATCTGCGTATTCGGTGTCTGTCATGCTGAAGAACCCTACTGGTGCTAATTTAACCCATAACTGGTGGGGGGATAACTTTTCAAAGGGTATTAGTCAATAAGAATATACGTGGAGATTTTCTAAGTTATTTGTCCAAATGTGTGCATAATAGCGTGACTGGAGTTCAAACCTGCTTACTTCGAGATTGCAGTTCAACACATTAGCTACTACGTCACGGAGACTCTTTCAAAGGAAAAAAAATTACAACCGGTTTGGCTTGGTTGGATTTGTAGGTTATATAATGCCAAATCTACTTTTATACATCTAAACAGTTCTATTTCAAACGATTCAGTTTAGCATATGTACATAGTTTAAATGTCAAACAGTTCTATTTCAAAAAACTTAGTTTAACATAAGTACACAATTTAATTCTATTTTAACCATAGATAGGACTCTATCAGGCGCTACTACTCCACGATATACCTGGCAGTGATGGCAATAAAGAGGTACTCCGCATTCTCCAAAGCTCCAGCATTACTGGAGCCTCACCATCAGATTGTTTAATGTCATATTCAGAACACTCGTTGTTGGGTCGTCTTACCCCTCTACAGAGAAGCAGTTGGTGTATTTTATAGCCCAGCCAACTAAGGTCGCTAGTTTATTTTCTGCTAAGTAAAAAACAAAAACAAAAACAATGTGAATATTTACCAAGTATGCCAACTCCTTCATTTTTCCCATACGCATTAGTATAATATTTGTCGCTGCCTCCCACAAGACAGGACTCGACTCAAGGTCAATGACCCAAAGGCCGATTATAGTGAGGGTTTAGCACGCCCAACCATGAGCAGGAGTATACCAGACAACTTAGAGGTGAGATATTACTGGAGCCTCACCATCAGATTGTTTTATGTCATATTCAGAACACTCATTGTTGGGTGGTCTTACCCCTCTGCAGAGAAGCAGTTGACGTATTCTACAGCCCAAACCAACTGGGTTCTCTAGTTTATTAACTGATAATTAAAAATCAAATACAATGTGAATAATTACCAAGTGTGCTAATTCCTTCATTTTCCCCATGAGCAGTAAGTAGAATGCCCGACAGCTTAAAAGCAATTTACGAACTTCTTTGTTTCGATAAGGCGTAATGAATGGGGCACTCAGTGAGTCTCGAACTTACTCGTGGAGGTTCACTAGTCTAGCTTGCTAATAATTACACCACCAGAGGTGCCCTTGCCAGACAACTTAGAAGTGAGATATTACTTCATATGTTATATTTTGACCTTTTGACCCGGCCAAAATGCCATTCCAAGTGATGCACCGGAAGGAGGTGACACATTCTAATGGCAGTTATGAGAGGAAATCGCGTGGGCGGAAATTGGCTGATGAAATGGGACGAGCTAAAAAATTCCCATGGTACACTCATAGACTGATGCACCGGAAGAGAGTGACCTCTGAACTGCATGACAGTTATTTCCGCTTGGTGACGATTAAACATTCGATTTCAAAGATCGAGTGGGCGTCGAACGATGATATAATTCAGTTGAGTTCGTCGAGCCAGTGGAGTTGTCAGTAGAGTTCCAGATAGTTGGAGTGAGATGTGGTAAGGAAATCCACACCCGACCGAGGGGGCCCCCGGAAACCCCGATGGAGTTTGGGGTCCAGAGAAGATGCTGATAAGATGCAGTAAAGAAAGCCAGCATCCAGCAGAGTGGGCCCCTAGGCCTCCGGTTGAGTAGCCCTAGAGAACAAGAAAGACACAACGTGACGGTCATAACAGTGGGGTCAAGATATTACAGTTTCTGTTCAGTATCCGGCTCCCTCTCACTGTAAAACCCCACACAACCTTTTCGAACCCTTGCAATAATATGAGAGGTAAATATTTTGTTAAAGAAGTCTTCCTGCGTCGTTTATTACTGCGTCTGTCTTTGTCACTGCGTCTTAATTATTGTGTCGTTGTGATGCAGTAGATGACGATATAACACATATATGTATTATAAAATTAGTTAAATTCGAAGATGTTAGTGAATTTGTGTGGATTATGGTCTCTAAAATGTTTTCTGGTAAAGTAAATGCTACAGTTCCGAAGAATATCAGGAAACAGCAATTTGTTCTTTCTAAGAGAGAATCTCCTGTTTCTGTGCCAATTGAGCAAGATAATGCCTCTTGCGATACTCTAAAAACGGGTAAAATAATTCTTCGAAGTGGTAAACGTCAACATTATGGCATGAATCTAGATTTCACTTCAAATCGGAATGTTTGAAAGGTCAATATCAGAAATGTTAGAACGAGTAATCTAGAGAGAAAGACTGATTGGTAGGCGAAACTGCAGGTGAAATAGGATGAAATCAAACCTGAACAATGAGACAAATTTGTCAAGCTGTGTGGTCATAGATGTGTAGAAGTAGTTAAAAACGAAAATCTAAACATTTTATTAATTTTGTGTACTATATCAACTTTATTACTAATTCACATTAGATTTTACGATCTTTTCGCTAATTTTAAGCGATAAAGTTTTTTTTTAAATATTTTGTAACATTCTTTTTGTCAATAATATCTTTTATTATTTGTTTTTATTTTTCAAATAAATAATTACACACACACTTGCATACTCAGAAGGTATGTAATTATTTTTTTAATATGTGCCTTTACAGGTTTTAAGTGGTATAGAGTTTGTTGATAATATCTAATAATATCCGTTTAGTTCGTATAATACACCACTAGAAATGAAAAAAACATCTGGAATGACTGATTTAGAAAAAAAGTATATATGTATGTGCAACACATCGCTCAATCAGTCTTAGCCCTAATTGATAAACAATAACTTTTAGCCAATATTCCACTTTATTCATCAACATAGTTTCCAACATTACTCTAACAATTCGTTGTCTTTTTGTTGAACGATTTGTCTTTGGCCACAAAATACGCCTCAGTTTTCGATATCACTTCTTCATTGGAGCCAAATCTCTTTCTCTGGAGCATTCTTTTGAGGTCTTCAAACAGCCAGTCGCCACTAGGGTCCAGATCTGGAGAATAAGATGGGTGCGGAAGCAATTCCAAGTGCAATTCCTGCAGTTTTGCCAACTTTGTGATCGACTTGTGATATGGTGCATTGTCTTGGTGATAGAGAACTTTTTCGTGATTTCTTCCTTCAAACGAAACAATAATGCTAAATAATACTCGCTATTGATGGTTCTTCTTTTCTTCAAGGTAATCGATGAACAAAATGCATTGCGCAAAAATACAGAGGTCAAAACCCTGACTGTAGATGTTTGCGTCTTTGATCGCTTTGGACAGCTTCCACCTGCTGATTTCCACTCAGCTGACTGCCGATTTGACTCCAGAGTGAAATGGTAGATCCATGTTTCATCCTTTGTCACATATTAACGCAAAAACCTCTTTTTTGCTGCATTGAAACAATTGCAAAAAACGCTCTGAATCGTCGACGTGTTCTTGGTTTTGATCGACTGTGAACAAACGCTGCACCTTCTTTGAACACAGCTTTCTCATTGACAAATGTTCATGCAAAATGGTGAATACACTGCCTTCTGATATCTTCAACGGAGGTGCCCGTGGTGTAATTGTTATCGTCATAGGAAATGAACACGGCGACACGAGTTCAAATCCTGGACGAGACTGATTGCATTTCACATAGCACTAATACCCTTGGGAAAGGTATGAATCCAATTATTCTCCCTCCAGCTATGGGTAAATAGTAGGACAGACTAGGTTCTTCAGCCTTGGTTAGGCAACTAGTCTAGAAGGAAAACTCTGAATTCAAACCTGTTAAACTCCGCTTAAAAATTGACCTTGTGTCATATCCTGCCCGAGCGGAGGGGTTGGTAAATAGGATATCTTCAACTCTTTTGCTATCTCACGAAACTTATGATCAGCCAAAACAAGAGTGTAGAGTTTTTTTGTGTGTTTTCCAGGACAGCTGACAAATTTAGGCGACCTCAGCCTTCAGCATCGTTTGTGTCTGTACGTTTAAAGTCTGTATACTTCCTCTTAAACCTTGTTTCCGACGGAACAGAGCCTGAATATCACTTATCAAGCTATTGCTTTGCTGGAACAGTATTTTTTCCTATCAGAAAGCAATGCATTATGAACTCACGAAATTCAGATTTTAACATTCTTTGAAAATTTGCAACAGTAAGTAAGTTGGCAAATTTAGTCGAGGGTAACATGAAAGCTCCTTTTTCAATACCTACTACACCAAAGTGTAGGGAGGGGGCTACTCCATTCTCTAGATTTCTCCACCTTACCCTTGATCCGTACCTAATAAAACTGAGTGTTAGGCAAGGTGACATCAAGTACCACTTTTTGTGTCTTTGGTATGGCTCGACCTGGGATTGAACCCGTATCCCAGACCATTGGCGAACACTCTACTCATAAAGCCAATTAAAAACTATATATATATATATATATATATGTGTGTGTGTGTGTGTGTGTGAGTGTGTGTGTGTGAGAGAGAGAGAGAGGGAGAGTTTCATCTCATTATTGTGCAAAATAAGTCTACTATGAGTCGTAATTCACACACTTGATTCAGATGATAATTGTTGTTTAATCTTCTTATATGTATCTTTAAAACTTGACTCAGTCCGCTACTAGTATATATAAGCAAATGTTATGTGAGACGAGCTTGCTACTCTATACTTCAAAACAAATTCACACACACACACACACACATATATATATATATATATATATATATATATACATGTTTGTGTGTGTGTATATATATATTGTTTTGTTAATGTGTTAATGTAATTTTGTGACAGGCCATAAACTGTTAATGTCGTAATTGTGTATTTAATTCTTGTTTTTGTTGCTCCAATCCAAATTCTGTCCATAAAAGGAAAGGATCCAAAGAGTTTGTAATCGAGTCACGTTACATTGTCATTTCACTCTTTGTTTGTAGACGCACCGTCTGGTGACACTTATCTGACTCCTTGTAAATGTGGGAAGAATCAAAGAGGTGAAAGAAATCACTCTGCAAACAGGAAAGAATATAAAGCAGCCATAACTGAAGGTGAACTAGAAATGTCAGCTAAGGTAGATGACATCTGAAATGTTTAAGGCGAACACGAGGCTATTTAGGTTGAAAGTCCAAATTGTAGAAAGGGAATGCCGTTGAAATGTTTAGCATTCAAGAAAACGACAAGCCTCACGATATCCAGAATAATGAATAAGTCAAACCTACACGTCTATCAACTCGTTGTTACCTTCTCTAAACAAAGAAAATGAATTATTAATATTCTCTAAAATGTCTGCCCCCATTTTCATGTAAAAGAAAACCTCTTTAATTGCATTTTCTCTTTGATATGAGTAAAATATCGGAAAAGATTGGGTTTCCTAGTTTTGATAGACAGCAAGTAAAGGACGACAATTTAAAACCAGTAGAACTACCACTTGAAATGCTCTGAAAATATGAAACGACGTTCTTTTAACGATGATAAGTATTAAAAAAAGGTGAATGTGTTAATAACAGCATAAAACCAGGATCTTTATAAAAATACGTGGAGCCTTCAATAAGTTTCCAGATTTTTTGGACAGGCATTTAGAATAGGCGTAGACTCTTGAAAATTCACGATGTTATTGCTAGACATGTTATGAGATGACTGAGCAATTTTTAGGGTTTCAGGTTCAAATGAACAACTACAGCAGAAATTGTAATAAACCCTACTAAAACCTGATTGTCACAGCTGGTGAATTTCAAAAATGCAATCTGGATGTAAGGACACTTTAGAAGAACGATATACAATAAAATTCTCTTTTAAACTTGGAAAAAAATACCACAGAACCGTATGGAATACTTCAAACTGCTTTTGGACCATCTTGCATGAATCAAGTATCAGTTTTTGAGTGACATAAGAGATTCAAGGAAGCCAGGGAGTCTGTGAGGGATGATCTGAAGTGTGAGAGGAGTAAGGAAGTCTGAACACCAGAGTTGATTGGCCAAAGGGTTAGGGTTAGGGTTACTATGTTGAGTTTTTAAGGGAGTTCAGAAGAGGCCAGCACTCTTGAAATCGGGTCAGTGGCATTTCCACCAGGACAATTCACCTGTCCACAACTCCATCCTTGTCACACACTATTTGACCAAGATGGGCATCAAAATAATTCCTCACCCTTCCTATTGTCCAGACGTTGCTCCCGGTGACTTTTGGTTATTCCCTAAGCTCAAGGAAAAACTTAGAGGCTGTCGTTATGAGACAATTGAGGAGATGAAAGAGGCTGTGACGAAGGTCATTGACACGCTCACACCAGAGGACATCCATGGGGTCTTCCAGAAGTTGTTGGAACGGTATAACAAGTGCATTGCGGCCAAAAGAGATTACTTTGAAGGGGACTAGAGTTTCATGTGTGTACTATCAATGAAAGTGCCGATACGAAAAAAAAAAGTCTGGTAACTTATTTAATGATCCTCGTACTTAAATAGATGAAAATAATCAAAGTTACATGTATAACTATTGAGGCGAGCGGCGTAAAAGTTAGCGTCTTTGATAGTGAACCCGACGAACCGCGTTCTAATTCTGCACGAATATTTTAGCGTTTTACTTCATACTAATGCATTTCTCTCCAGCTATGGGTAAATAGTTTGGCAAACTGGAATCTTTAGCAGAACTGGAGATGAGAAACTACACAGCTGAAAAAATATTGACTTTCCTCGTGGTGGAGTGATTGGGTAAATGATTTGAATTCGAGTCATATTAATCTCTAAATCCATGAAGCAACACCCCACGAAGCAGCTGTACGGATTCTTACCTCCTATCTCTAAAACCATCCAAGTAAGACGATCAAGACATGCGGGGAAACTGCAGAAGAAGCAAGGAAGAATTTTTAAGTGACGTTCTCTTATAGACTCCAAAACATGTATGTACCAGTGTTGACCTACCGACAAGAACTTACCATTATTTACCAACCCCTCCGTTCGTTCAGGATATGACACAAGGTCAATTTTAAGCGGAGTTTAACAGGTTTGAATTCGGAGTTTTCCTTCTCCTAGACTAGTTGCCTCACCAAGGCTGAAGAACACAGTCTGCCCTACTATTTACCCATAGGTAGAGGGAGAATAACTGGATTCATACCTTTCCCAAGGGTATTAGTGCTATGTGAAATGCAATCAGTCTCGTCCCGGATTTGAACTCGTGTCACCGTGTCTATTTCCTACGACAATAACCATTATACCACGAGAACTTCAATAAAGAACTTATTTACAACGGTTTGAGCAGACAAAGGATGTAGTCTGGAAGACCTGCCAGGAGGGATTGATTATAGGTACGAATGGAGAGGGAGAAAGATGGGGTTCAGGGAAAATACGTGCTAGCAGCAGGAGATGAGGATGATGATGATCATCATCATAATATGTAACATGGTGGTTTTCCCCAGCCCTTTTATTTAGCTTGAATGCGGATTAGTAGAATTGAGGTTGTAAATATTTGTTCCTCGGAAGAAAATTTCTGAAGAAAAATCATATTCTAAAGGGCGTCCATATTACACCAGAGAATGAATCGGCCGAAACATCATGTAAACAAATTAAAAAAGAGAAGATCAATGAATTTATATATTCGACTATCCATCGCTTCACTATAATCAGTTTTCTTTTTTTGTTGAATATAGCCTCTTTCCGCTAGAATTAATTGTGGATTGTGATTTTTTTTTAAATTTGATCAATGAAAAGATACAAATTATTTTATAAACAGGAGTATACTAGACCGAATCGAAAGTTGGGCGATATTTTGGTAACGTGAAGCAGAATTTAGCAGCTTCGGATGTTTTTCCAGAAATCTTGAAAGTGAAAAACACACCGAAGTGTGAGATGCTGGATTCATCTGATACTCCCTGATTGTTCCACGCTGGATTTGCCCCAATAGTTTGAAGCACTGGATCGAAATCCATCATTTTAAGCCTACCGATCTTTTATTCTCATCGAAGTTCTTACAACCTGAGCGAAATTTCTTGAATAATCTGATTACTGTACTCGGATTAACGGTGCCTTCATCTTTTGCACAACAAATGTTTTTTATTGTCTCCACGGCGTGATAGCTCAGTCTGAAATCGTCAAGCATAAGTTTGCGAATGAACTAATAAATCAATCAAAAACAAAATTGTTAATGATTGTAAAAAGATTTCGAATAGACAAGTTATGAAAAAAAAGACTACAACAGGAAGAAGGAGTAAGTTCAAAAGTCCAACATCACATCCGATGGGCTGTTGTACCAATAAATACTTAATTTAACATCCCAGATTGAAAACAATTTGCCAGGACTCGTCGAGGTCACCAGACTTGACCGGTCATCTAAGTGATTTCGAGGTTCGTCTCCTACACAAGGCGTAATTAGAAGGTTGGTCTTCCGAGAATCCCAATATAAAAAATTGAGTTTTTCGTTTAGTTCTCTTTTTAGTGGCTGAGGTACGAGAAGAGAAGCGGCTATGTGTGTTCTAAGAGAAAGGAACGTATCGAAGATAAGAGAAGAGAAGATCTCGACAAGAGTGAACAAAGCTATTCGCCTGTATCCGTTTCCACTTATATCTACATCCACAGAAAGTGAACGAAAAAAATAGCGCCACAGATGATGTAACGTTTGAAGCTAGTTGTGTTTTCTATTTCTTCTCCGATATCCGATATAGTAATCGCAGCTGATTATGTTGCACTAATGCATATAAGAATTATCGAAAGGATTTTGATATACATATACATAGTTGTCAACTTATAGAAGACATTCCTTATTTACCAACCCCTTCTCTCAGGCAGGATATGACACAAGGTCAATTTTTAAGCGGAGTTTAACAGGTTTGAATTATAAGTTTTCCTTCTCCTTGACTAGTTGCCCCTCCAAGGCTGAAGAACCCAGTCTGCCCTACCCACAGCAGGAGGGAGAATAATTGGATTCATACCTTTCCCAAGGGTATTAGTGCTAAGTGAAATGCAATCAGTTTCGTCCAGGATTTGCACTCATGTCGCCGTGTCCATTTCCAACGACGATAACCATTAAACCATGGGCACCTCCAGAAGACATCCAATCCATTACTCTGAGTTCCACGTGAAACTTTGCCTGATCTTCAGACAGATAAAGTCACTTACCGAAAGTATTTAGATTTACACTTTCTCTATTTCATTGACGAAGCAGGGTGCATTTTTTTTTTATTAAATATCACTTGCAAAATCTGTACATCATTTGCCCACCAATATTGTTGTAATATATATGTATATATATTTTTGAGTAATCAAACAGTTTTAATCCAAACATTTTTGGAAGTTAAAAAATAGAGGTTTAACTCCAAAGATTTAATGCAAAATTAAATCCACATTATTTGCCGGTTTACCATATGCCCGAAATAGGAGTCTTGACTGGGACTTATTTTGCGGAGGGTCAAGTACCAGACTGCCCTCGACGTCACATGCGCATAAAATGAACTCTCGTCCTGGGATAATCACTTATGCAACGTCACAGTAGGATGTTTAGACACAGTCAATGGAACTTGGTGATTGTCCGTTTGTCACCAAACTGAACATTGGACCATATGTAACATAGCCATGATACGTATATGTGTGAAACGTACATAGAATGTTCATAACATATATACATAGAACATAGAAATCCCGAAACACGAAAAACACTTACGACTTCTTAGTTCAGGTACGAAACCTTTTATTACCTTTGAGTTAAAGGTTTCGACATAAGGAAGAGAGATTCACAATCTTTCTATGATGAATTTTCCATCTGCCCCTCATCACGTGCGGCGCCCGTAGCGAACAAATTCGTCTGGCCTCAGCGAGCCCCGAAAGTCGACCTTCTCGTTCAGGAATCCTCCGCGCGCGCTTCCGGTGAATGACGTCATTCACATCCCCAAGTCACAATTTTCTATTTGGGATTTTTATTTTGACATCTGTGAACGACACATCCTCCCCGCACGCTCGTTTACTCCTGCGCTCAATTTTGCACCTAACTAACCCATGTGCTGCGCCAAAAGGTTCTCAGTCTAACTAAACCCAAATGCAAGATATATAAAACGAAATCCCTCGGCCATTATATTACACATATGTGTATGTGTATGTGCTTGTGTGTGTGTGTGTGAGAGAGAGAGAGAGAGATAGTAAGAGGGATTTTCTATTTAACTGGGACAATTTCGGCGACTATTTAAAATTTATAGAAGTCTTATTGTTGACTGGCATCACAAGAAAGGTTCTTTTCGACTATCTAGTTAATCACGACAATGAAAACTCTAAGAGAAGGTTTTATCCTTGAGTGTTAGATTCTGTATTGACTACATTGATATGAACCAAGAACGTCACTCGCTTGCAATTAATTGTAATATTATGTTTGCGACATAGACGACAACTCAGTGGAAAATAGTTGCTACAGTGTCGTCTCAACAGGCTCGGTTTTGCGAAGGCGGGATTAAAAAGATTACAGCCGATTAATCTGGACTGACAGTAAAGTAATCCGATCGCTAATCGCTATGTTTCCTCGGTAGACATCTTAGACTGAGTTGACGGAATTACACGTTTCACGTAAAGCGCTGGATGAGCATTAGAAAAAGAGGAAAAGAAAAAAAAGAAAAGGAGAAAAAGAAAGAAAAAGAGAAAGAGAAAGGAGAAAGAAATTTGAATATACAAAAGCAGCTCTTAGATAGATTTAATCTTCGAAGAATATCAGTTTTGACAATGCATTAAGTCGTTGATGATTATCATGCAAAATTCTCGTCAAAATTAACAAAATCTTTTAAATAAAAATAAAAATAAAAATGGCAGTATTGATTTTTTTATTTTCAAATTTAAGTGAACATGTCTTGATAGTTAAGAAATTCATGCAATATTGTAATTCCTCCAAGATGACTGAACAAAGGCTAGATGTGTCAGTGCCAGTTTCATAAAAGAAATTATTAAACCAGTTCCGATATTTTTTGGTCGAAATGTTTTTGGCGAAACACAGGATTGCGCAAGTGCACCACCTGAATTCTTTGAAGAAGTGGAAGATATTAAAAAAAAATCATGGAACAGTTTCATACCGTTACAAAATATATAGAGATGTGCTTCGATCACACAGGAATAAGCTAAGCAGTGCTATTTTCATGAGAAACTTTCATTCATACTTCATTTGTCTCTTGATAAATATTTGAAAACATGGTGTACATATGTATTGGTCAAGTAACCTGATTTCATCTTTGGGTAATGAAAAATTCTTTTGGAATTTAACTATTTCCGTAAGTTTCTATCTATCTATCTATGGAAGTAAATTGTAATCCGACAATATGTAGAGAAAAATTGATAACAAGGCAATCCAAGGGGAAGGAGAGATTTAGTGAAAAGTAAAGTCGACACAATCTATCTATCTATCTATCTATCCCAGCATGTTTATATCTTTTTATCTCGGTATATTCATATCTATCTAACTATCACGAAACGTTCATATTCATCTATCTATCTAAGATTATTCGAATATATATATATATATATGTGTGTGTGTGTGTGTGTGTGTGTGTGTGTAGTTGAGAAGACGTCCTTTATATAAGCAGGTTTATTTAAGCAGGTTTAAGTGTATATTTGTATATGTACACGTGTAGTTGTATTGTGGCTATACAACACTTGATTTCCAATGGGCTGCTATATATATATATATATATATATATATATTGGCATGTTCATATCAATATCTCCATTTATGTCTATATCTTGTCTTTGGATTTAGTTTGGCTGAGAACCTTTTGGCAAGCACATGGGTTAGTTTGGTGCAAACTTGAGCGCAAGAGTTAACGCGCGTGCGGGGAGGATGTGTAATTTACAGATGTCAAAATAAAAATCCCAGATAGTAATTGTGACTCGGGGATGTGAATGACGTCATGCACCGGAAATAATGACATTTTATCTATACAATTTTATTAGAATCCTTTCAAGTTTCCTGACAAGTGATTTCGTTTCAGGTTGTAGTTGGAAGATGAATAACTATTGGTTTGATCGGCGTTTTCTTACAGTGATGCACGGATGTTAATGCGATTGATGAGCAGCATTTTTCAGTTGTGGGGTTAAAGTGTAAATTGTTTGTTTTTGGCTAGATCTATTTTTACTGGCCTCTGTTATAAAGTTGGCCGACCGTAGCCGATGGCAACCCGAAGGTTTTTACAATAGCTACTACACCGAGGTGTTGGTGAGGGCTCTACTCCTTCCCCTGGATTGCTCCACTAACACTTGATTCATACATATTCAGGCTGAGTGTTAAGCAAGGCATCAAGTATAATGTTTTGAGTTTTCGGTATAACTCAACCATTTAGGAGGTGTAATGGTTATCGTTGTAGGAAATGGACACGGCGACGCGAGTTCATATCCTGGACGAGAATGATTGCATTTCACATAGCACTAAAAGCTTTGGGAAAGTTATAGATCCAATTATTCTCCCTCCAGCTGTGGGTAAATAGCAGGGTAGACTAGGTTCTTCAGCGTTGGCGAGGCAACTAGTCTAGGAGAAGGACAACTCTAAATTCAAACCTGTTAAAATCCGCTTAAAAATTGACCTTGTGCCATATCCTGCCCGAGCGGAGGGGTTGATTAATATGGAAATAGGATAACTCAACCATGGATTCAACCTTGTGTTATATATTGACCCTCGACCGAGCCGTCAATCAAGAGATGCACCTGTGTAAATAAGTGGAAGAACAGCGTAAGCAGGTGGATGTTAGAAAATAATATAACCAGGTACCCGGACGGTTTGAGACAGTTGAAGACAGGATGCCGAAGTGAGAACTAGCTTGCAGACTGAGGGCTTTGCGGCCCTCAGTGATCCCTGGTTGAGCAACCCTAGCCAAGATGAGAAAGAAGTGCTGCTTTGGTCGAGGAAGAACTTGGGTCAATATAGCAGTCCCTCCTTGTCTCCACTCATTTTTCACACGCAACAAACATCTCCTTTTCGAAAATAAAGAGTGAGAGATTCATATTTTTATAAACAAGTGTATTCGTTCGTTATTGAAGTCGTTCATTACCGGTTGATGATGTTTCCGCATGTAAGGGTATATTTGTATATATACACGTGTATTTGTATTGTGGCTATACAGCACTTGATCTCCAAAGGGCTGATATATATATATATATATATATATATATATATATATATATATATATTTTGGCATGTTCATACCAATATCTCCATTTATGTCTATATCTATCAATTTGTAGAAGTCTCCGTGGAATAATGGCTGAAGTGCAGGACTGTGGCTTGGAAGTAAGCAAGTTCTAGTCACACTATTACCTTACATTTCAGATTTTACTCTTGGCAAAGGTATGATGCCCCTTTTTTCTTAGTATCACTGCTATTCTTCTAAGAGGATGGCTTTGGCATTGAATAACCCACCAAGGTTGATATGCCATTAAACAAAGCACACAAGCTAAACCAAACCAAACCTATTCATCTACCTTCCTATCTATATCCGCATGTTCATATCTATCTATCTATCTATCTATCTATCTATCCACCTCGGTATGTTTATACCTCTCTTTTTCCCACTCTCACAAACTCTCTATATATATGTATCTATCTATCTGTGCGTGTTAAATGACGGCATGTTAATATCTATCTTTTAATCTATTTCAGCAGTTTTATGTCCATCTACCTACCAAGGGATATAAATATCAATCAATCAATTTTGAACCAACAGAAAAAGGAACCATGATAATTCATACGTAAATAACGAAACCATTTGTGACAGGAACTATGCTATAATTATGGTCACCATTACCTGTTGCTCTCCCTCTAGTAGCAACAACAGCAGCAACAGTAATATTTATACTATTTATCGAAGCGGAAAAAAAGAACCATTTTGTTGCATTATCATTTGCATTGACGCTATTTTCTCTTTCATTAGACATTCTAGTCTGTGTTCCAAATTTAATCCGGCTTGTGCCATTAATATTTTATTTTCTCTTTCCAGAGAAAACAAAATTGCGTTAATTTTTATTAATAAGTTAAGACAATTTCCGTCTTTTTTTTTAAAATATCGCTGTAAAAATATTGGCAAATATTCTAATTATCCACCGAATAGACACTTTTTGCTGATATTTTCCCAAATTATTCTAATTACGTCTTGAGGTCTGAAAGGTAGGGTACCCGATGAGGATCAAAGTCACTAAAATAAAGATAAACAAGATTTAGTTGTCGCATAAGCATATTGGTTGATGTATACATTGCAATGTGGAGTGCGAAACGATCAGATACTTATAGGGATATATATATATATATATATATATATATATATATATATATATATTGGCCCAAAGAGAGAAAAATGTAAATATTCAAAAATATATAGGTCCACTAAGATTTGTATTCTTTTTAAGAATTGTTTATTTCGTTCATCCATACATGTACGTTTTCATCTTGGTGTTTTCGTCAAGGAATATATGTGGAGCAAGGCCATGTGAATGGGCACCCTATGAGACTCAAACTTGCTCGTGAAAGTTTGTTAGTGGAATATAATTCGGGTTTTGTATGGGTTCATATAGAGGTAGCTGTTGTGTGTTAGATTTCTTTCCCCCCCTCCTCCTCCTTCCTTTCCCTTTCTCAGAGTGTGTTTAGTCGTTTGTCTTTTTCTTCAATAAGTCTTTGATATTTGATATGGTATAAAGTTTTAGCTGATTTGCTCCTAGTTGTTGTCTGTGTGTGTGTGTGTGTGTGTGTGTGTGTGTGTGTGTGTGTGTGTGTGTGTTTGTGTGTGTGTGTGTGTGTGTGTTTGTGTGTGTGTGTGTGTGTTTGTGTGTGTGTGTTTGTGTGTGTGTTTGTGTGTGTCTGTGTGTGTGTGTTTGTGTGTTTGTGTGTGTTTGTGTGTGTGTTTGTGTGTGTGTGTGTTTGTGAGTGTGTGTGTATGTGTGTGTGTGTGTGCGTTTAGTTGATATATTACTGACTTAATTGGTCTTTTTTTGAGTGTTGTGCCACGTATGTTCTCTGTCAAAAGCAACAAGCTGGAATATATATATATATATATATATATATATATATATATATATATATATACCCAGTGAATTTTTCTAAATCGTTATTAGAAAATTCACCAAATTTCTTTATCTGAAGATGCAGATCTTACGTTTAAAAAATAAGGTCTTCTGAAATGAATATTGCTACAAAATGTATGACTAATTGTTAAAGGTATTTTATTTTCTTTTATATGGAATTATTTGTTCTGCATTTTAATTTAATATTTTACATTGAGCTCTCCTTTATATTTTGAATTAGATTAATATTGTAAAATGAAAATAGAATCATTCCCACCATCGGCTGATTGGCGTTGGATAATATATATATATATATATATGACCTAGTAGTATTTAAGAAGCTACTGTACCAACCACTATCATATACAGTATTTGAAAACTGAAACCTAAGACCAACTACTCTACGTGGGAATATGCAGGAATAAACATTGTCTTCTATTTTCTTATCCCAAGTGTTAGCAATAAATAGTAACCATAAAGTAGACTCCTTAGAAGATAGGGAAAAGCTGTTAAAGAAAAGTAACTCTACAACTCTTTATTCAGGTTTATATATATATATATATATATATATAGATATATATATATATATATATATATACGAGGTGCATACGATAAGTTTCCAGACTTTTTTCGTATGGGCACTTTTATTGAGAGTACACACATGAAACTCTAGTCCCCTTCGAAGTAATCTCCTCCAGCTGCAATGTACTTGTTGTACCGTTCCAACAACTTCTAAAAGGCCCCATAGAAGTTCTCTGGTGTGAGCATGTCATTGACCTTCGTCACAGCATCTTTCATCTCCTCAATTGTCTCGTAACGACAGCCTGTGAGCTTAGGGAATAACCAAAAGTCACAGGGAGCAAGCTCTGGACTATTGGGAGGGTGAGGAACTGTTTTGATGCCCATCTTGGTCAAATAGTCTGTGACAAGGATGGAGTTGTGGACTGGTGCATTGTCCTAGTGGAAATGCAACTGACCCGATTTGAAGAGTGTTTGCCTCTTCCCTAGGAATCTCTTCCTGAACTCCCTTAAAACCTCAACATAGTAACCCTAACCCTAGCTCTAATCAACTCCTGTGTATTGACTTCCTTACTCCTCCCACACCTCTCATCGACCCTCACAGATTCCCTGACTTCCTTGAATCTTTTTTGCCACTCAAACACTGATGCTCGATTCATGCAGTCTGAAGCATTCCATACGTTTTTGTGACATTTTTCCAAGTTTAAAACACAATTTTATTGCATATCGCTCTTCTAAAATGTCCTCACGTCTAGATTGCATTTTTGAAATCCGCCAGCTGTGACAATCAGGCTTTAATAGGGTGTATTCCAATTTCTGCTGTAACTGTTCATTTGAACCTGAAATCCTAAAAATTGGTCAGTCGTCTCATAAGATTTATAGTAATAACATAGTGAATTTTGAAGAGTAAACGACAATTTTAAATGCCAGTACCCAAAAAGTCCGGAAACCTTTTGAATGCACCACGTAAATATATATATGTATATATATATAACGTAAATATATATATGTATATATATATATTGCCCATCGGTTGGAGCAGTAGAATACGCCGACTGCATCTCGGTTGAGGGAAAAAACAATGAGTGTCATGGATTTAACTCTTGACCATCTGATAGTGGAGCTTGAGTTCAGATAATGTGGAGAATATGGAGTAGCCCTTTATTGCTATTGCTCACAATTCAACTCTGACTTTGATGGGTAGTGCCTAATAGGGTTCTATCTATGTATAACATATTGACCATTCGGCCCAGCCGTCAATCGAGAAACAGGTGCATCCGGTCAAAGACATCAAGATATAGCCTTGACCGTGGACGGGTTGAATTTGGTGCAAATGCAACGCTCACAGGAAGCAGTTGTACGTCAAACAATGATATAACCCGGTGCGACAGACAGTTTCAGTTAGTTGGTGTCAGTTGATTGGAGATAAGTTGCTGTAGAGAGAACCAGCACCCAGCATGGGCCATCAGGGCCCTCGATTGAGCAGCCAAGCAGAGCGATAAATAAGTGCTGCTAAAGACAAAGGAACTGGGGGTCAATATGTTACAGTTTATTCTGTCCACATCACCTCTCACACATAACTCTTTTGAAACCCTTTCCCAACCATTTCGAATAAAGTGTGAGAGGTATATTTTTCTAAAGAAGATTATTCGTTCGTCATTATTGTTGATTTTGTTTCTGCATGTATATGTATAGTTAGTTGTGACTATACAACATACGTGTCAAATAGCTCTGTTTGATCATTTAACTGTGTGCAAACAAATGAGTGATGCTAATTGGAATTGTTAGCATTTCACAACTTGCAACCTTTTTGACTATGTCAAACAATTTAAGTACTGGTATTAAATAGCAATAGTTTAAACAATTTGACAGTTTGCAAACAAATAAAATGATCATTAGAATAAATAATGTTAAATAGCAATACTTGTAACCACTTCATTGTGTGCAAACAAATCATTATTATGAAAGAGAATTATTAAGTTTGATAGCAAAACTTGCAAGCATTTAACTGCGTGTAAACAATAGCAATAATTAATTGAGTGGAAATAAATTAACTTTTTTAAGAAATAAAATTGCCCACAAGCTGTTCGTTTCCATATATATATATATATATATATATATATATATATATATATATATATATATATCCATTTCACTGCGTACAAAAAAGGACATATGGTAAATTAAAATGTTAGAGTTTACTAATAATTCTTAAAACCAATTAAATGTTAGCAAACAAATGAATTCTGGCTCATTTAAAACTTTGACTACAAACGATGGGTTTTCTCGGGAAAAGTGGTGAGAAAGGGTCGGGGATATCATTGTGAGCGGCATGACATCATGATGATGATGATATGTATTAACGTTTAACTCTCCTATCCATAATTGCTATTGTTTTCGAAAAATTGCTCTCAACATTGGGCACTCTATTATTGTGGGATACAAGGGATACAACCTTTTCTTTCCCAATACTATTTCTATAGAGCACCAACTAAGGGTTAAAAAAAACTACCTTTCAGTTTTTATCAAACTTGATACTTTCTGCATTGCATAAAATGCCAAAATTTTTTTCGCCTGTTTTCTTTGTTTAATAGTATCTTAGTCTTTGTTGGGTATTTAATGTCAAATTCCTCCTTTAGAAAGAAAGTAAGGGTACAATTTAATCCACAGCTGGACGGGTAAGAGGTTTCATTTTCTCCCCGATGGATGTAATGCAAAATTGAACACTACTTCGTGACTGGAGTTCGACCGTACTTACTACCATGGCTTAGTTATGTACGTTAGCCGCTACGCCACAGTTTCCTCGCTAAAGTTATTTCTTAAACTTCTCTATGTTTCAAACAAGAACATAACAGCGTGAAACATATCTAGGCTTTAGATAACCAAAGATGTTTTGACATGCCGTTAAAAAATCCATCTTTCAGAATTGTGTTCCTTGTGAATGGCATATCAACTTTCTTGAGTTATTTTAATGCCAAATCTATGTTTCTAGAACAGTAGAGGTACTTATCGCTGGAAGGATACGGAGATCATATCTTTTCCAAGGGTATTTGTCCGAAAGTAAACGTAATAGCGCGACTAGAGTTCGAACTCGCTTACTACGATTCCGCTGTGTAGCACTTTAACCATTACGCCACGTGGACAGCCCCTACGTCATTTAGTAACGAGCGTAGCATGACTATCAACGAGTTTCATTTAAAAGAAAACTTGACAAGAAATTACGAATTCTTGTAATAAGATGAGTCAAAGGCTTTGCAATTATTTGTTAACATGAGGCACTATTCAGTATGCTTTGCTAAGGTCAAAAATTTGACAAACCTCACTTGACTATGAAATACCATATAATGGTCTCGACTCATCAGATTTGCCTATGTAACTTGGAGTATGGCCACAAAATATACGGTTTATGGTCTTTTTTATCCTTCCAGATCACCGAGGTTCTTGCAACCCAAGCAAAGTTTCTTGAACCACCTAGTCGCTCTATTGTGATCGACTGCTCTTTCACCTTTCACACAATAAAAAATCTAATTGCTTCTGAGGCGTTATGCCTCAGTTCGAACTCCTAAATCATGGATTTCCGAATCAGACTATTTTGCACATTCATTTGCTTTCAAATTGCAAATATAGCAAACTATTGACACACCATGTCAGCGCACTGACTACCAGGATACTACCAACAAAGGGCAGCTATCTTTTCAGAGCTTGAATTCCATCGATCACATAATATCCCCGCCGAGAACTAGCACGTATCAAAATCTTTCAGAACTTTTGAGTGACCCGAGTAATTGAGAAAGAATATACTCTACCAACCGTTATTACATTTAGTATTTGAAAACTGCACCCAAGAACAACTACTTACCGTGGAGCTATACAGTAATGAGCATTACCCGCTGTGTTGTTGGTCAAGGTGTTAACAAAACGTTGTAGCCATATGCAGGAGACCTCAGAAATTAAAAAAAGAAGAATAGAAAAAACTGGAGAGCTGATAACATAATTAATAATTTCCACCGCAGATGTCTTAAAGCAGTGTCTGGAAACACTTCGATTATATGTCGTAAAAATAATTTTCTCTCTTGTTATTGGTTATGTGTTTTCACAGAACACGTTGCTTTATTGAACGGATGCTGTGAATTTTTGAAAGAGTCTCAGTTTATTCACTTTCTCACCTAATCCCATTTCCGTCACTTTATTTATGTGCAAGTTATATGAGTACTAGCGACGGCAACTGCGCAAGTCAGAGTAAGAGCTTTCTAGACAAGTAGCCGGCAACTGCGCAAGTCAGAGTAAGAGCTTTCTAGACAAGTAGCCGGCAACTGCGCAAGTCAGAGTAAGAGCTTTCTAGACAAGTAGCCGGCAACTGCGCAAGTCAGAGTAAGAGCTTTCTAGACAAGTAGCCTGAATCTCGAATATGTAATTCTGTGTTGAGAATACTACAGTGATGTAAAAATAGGAAGAAATTAGTGACATTTTTGTAAAAGGAAACTGGGTGGGGGAGTATGTAATTTGGTTATTTCAGTAGATTGCTCTCTAAATTATTCCCACCACAAATACAACACAAAACCTTACAATCGCGCAAAAGAAATGGAATAGAACACAACGAACATTAAACAACAAACAATTTAATAAGCATGTAACAGAATATGAAAACAAATAAAATACATGATGTGTAAATGGCCTTTTGGAAAATAAAGTTTGACAAAAAGAAAATAAATTTGTTGAAAGATGTGTGTATGTTCATGTTAACAGAGTCCGTAAATAAGTCGTTCTTACTTACATTAAGTTTATAGCGGGTTTTATGACTGTGGCGACAGCGTGTCGCGTTGATGAAAGAGAATTTGTCGGGTTTTCCTTTTGAATATAATTCTCGGCCATTTGAAGAGAGTTCATGAACTTTAGTTGAGGAAGGAAAGGAATTTGTCGGAATGTATCAGCTACTGCTTTACTGGCTTAGTGGCTTGTCTTCATCTGTGTCTTCGTTTGTGTGTAAGCTTGTGTCTTGTGTGTCTGGCTCCCTAACTCTGTGTTATTTTATCCTACAGGTGGATCAAAGAATCGTCCTAAAATTTTGGCGTATAGACATTTATTGACCAATCAGATTTGTATGTTACTATTTTATTTTCGAGCCTAAATATCTTCTGTTCGGTCACTTCCAATCCTAATTGTCTAGAATGTTCTATTCTATGTTTTTAGCTGATTGGTTGAAAAATATAAAAATGTAATTTAAATGCTAATGCAGTTTTGATCCTAAATTTCTAGAATGTTCTTAAGTATGTTTTTATTGCTTATTTTAAGACTAGAAAAAATGTGTATCCTATAAAACCACACGGTCGGTTGGTTGACCGTTAATCTGTCCGCCTTGTGAGGACCCCGATGATACTTCCTACAACCGGCCAAATGGGCATTTTACAAATTGAACAAAAAATAACAAATAACAGAAGGAGGAGGGAAGAAAATGCTAAACACGGATTTCAGAGAGTACAATATAAGGCGAGGTAATTTACTCAGCTTTTTTTGCTTAGATGTGGCACAAGGCCATATGAAAGGGGCGCCCAATGAGACTCGACGAGGCCTGTGACATTTTTCTGGTACTCTGTGTGTGTCTTTGTGTAGCTATCGTTAGAAATTTTTGAAAATCCTAAACAGCTACCGAACATTCTGACTCATCTCTCCGCTTGGATCCCGGTTTCCACTCGGCCGGCACCTTCACTGACTCCGTGTGCCTTCTGATTGTTTACCGTCTCGTTCCTGACTGTCTGACTCTTAGACTACTTGTCTCTTCGACTCTCAGTCGTATACTTAACTGACCACCCCTACTTCTGGTCTCAAACCCTCACATGGGTTCACATGGGCATAGTTCTTTCTCTATTTTTGGTGCGAAGTCCAGCCACAAGCAATTCACACAAAGAAATTTCTCCAGAAAATCTGACGCCGTCCAATGATGTTGAAGATAAAATCCTTTCTTTAGCCACCCATCCACAAATCCGCACAGAGACCCACATTCATACATCCATATAGATGTAAATATTTTGTTATTTGCTTGAAGCATTACACAAATTATTTTTTTCTGGTACTGAATTAATTTAGTGGGCTATTGCAATGCAAAATAAAAATTTGAACCTCAAAATCGTATTCAATTATTTAAAATAGTCTCTGATGATGAAGTTTTAATTTGAAATGTATTAGACTCAAATAATTATAATTTTGCATTGCAATCGCCCTCTTAATCCAGTTCTATAAAATAAAGTATACATTCATACACACACACACATATATATATATATATATATATATATTATAACAGTGTTGGTTGTCACTAAATCACTCTGAGGGATTGTAGGGAACCAAGTGAAATATAATATGGAAAGTGCTCACCCTCCCCTACATATAAAACCAACATTATACAATATTCCATAGTATATTGCAATTAAGAATATCCCTACCCCTTGATATTCATTGTGATTCTGGTTTACCATCCTATACTCGCTTTAATACGCATACAAATCAAATCTTTATTTATTTCCATCGACATGCAATGATGATGTTTTGTTCGTCAGTTTTAATCACCGACACATACAGAGATAGATTAAGAATCTTTCCTGACAATGATATAGCAATATCATATACACTGAAGACTAACATCCGGTAAAAATAATGCGCTGCGCATGTACCTTCCGATACACATGCACTTTATACCACTAACACATATACACACAATAATGCGCAACTATTACCCAAACAAACACTCACACACACGCACACACACACACTGTCACACACACACTTACAATCACACGTAAAGATTCCTATACAATCCCAACGGTTTTTAACTGTATTTTTCGATTCATTTCATTTTGTTAACTGCCTGATGTTGTTTTGTAAAAACTTCATGTCACCCAGGGGTCGCAGACTAAATTCCATGGCATTAAATATATAAATCCTATATATACTTATTTATTATTATTATTATTATTATTATATTAAACAGCCAACCAATCAACCAACCACACACACACACACACACACACACACATACACACATACATATATATATATATATATATATACGAATGAATGCACGTTATTGTGCTACATTATAAAGATCAGATTAATTGCAGAAGATTATATAGAGCATGTCGATAACAGGACGACTGGTCCATTGCTCCTGTTTTGTTGTGCACGAGTTGGACAGTCATAGTTTATTATAGGGACAAGGGAACACATCCTTTTCCAAGGAAACCGAAAGATTAGCGGAAGATATTTGAAATTGGTTTCGCTTGATTTTATGACATAGCAACCATTGTAGGTTATTTAATGCCAAATCTGGTTTATACATAAATATTCGATATATATGATTAGTAAACATCAGTCAACAAAGTTAAATAGTCCCAAGTATTGCTATGTATCACTAACAACTGAATTAAACATCAATCATCTGTTTACACAAAGTTAAATGATCAACCAGTTCCATTTAATTTCACATAAGTCAAGAAAGTTAAATGGTTCCGAGTATTTCTATGTATTATTAACAATTTAATCAAACATCAGTCATTTGTTTACACACAGTTAAATAATCAAACCGTTCTATTCAAAGCGATTCAATTTAGCATAAGTCATTTGTTTGCACACAGTTTAAACGTCAAACTTCTATTTGACCCATAGATAGAACCCTATCAGATGTTGCCACTCCGAGTCGAAGTTGAACTTGGAGCAATGGCAAGTAAGTGATACTCTACATTCCTCAAATCTCCATCATTACTGGAGCCTCACCATCAGATTTTAGCGTAATATCTAGGACACTCGTTAGAAGAGATCTTACCCCTCTGCAGAGATTCAGTCGGTGTATTCCACAGCTCTGGCAGACTGTGCTGGGTAGAAGATAACTTTTTTTTAAAAAAACTGAAGAGAAAATACGACACGACGCTTAGTACATTGATTCTGGTTGTTTATCCTATTTACCAACCCCTCTGCTCGGGCAGGATATGACACAAGGTCAATTTTTAAGCGGAGTTTAACAGGTTTTAATTCAGAGTTTTCCTTCTCCTAGACTAGTTACCTAACCAAGGCTGAAGAACCTAGTCTGTCCTACTATTCACCCATAGCTAGAGGGAGAATAATTGGATTCATACCTTTCCCAAGGGTATTAGTGCTATGTTGTTTATAAAGCAGCAATGTTTCTTGACACAGTAGGTTAAAAAGGTCATTTGGATTGAATATTGGAAATTTGTCAAAATTTATGATAAACCATACAAAAGACACGTGTTTATGGGTCAGAATTTCAAGTGGAGTCTATTTATAACCCTGCTCCGCCATTAGTTCTATGTTGAAAAGAATTTGGCATTTATTAGACATTTGATACTCACGTAAAGTAAAGTAAATTTGGCGACCGTTGTCGAGGGCGACCAGAAGGCCCCCTTTTCAATGTAGGGGAGGCTGCAACTCCTTTCCCTGGATTGCTCCACTTTACCCTTGATTAAACCCCGGTTCTCCCGGACCATTGGCGAACACTCTACCCACTAGGCAAATGAGCCGGTAAAAGCACTAAAAAATAAAAAATATCTAAAAACATACTTTGGAGGAGTGTTTATAGCTCATATCAATAGCAGGCTCAATGAAATGAATACACACAGTTTAACTTGGTTGGTTGGTTGGTTGGTTTTATGGCGTATAAACCCTTTTCGGGTAATTTAACGCCGATTTAAATTTCAAACAATTCAGTTGACATAAGTATAGTTTTTGTTTACCAACGGTTAAATGTCACAACAGTTCAGTTAAACGTTAAAATACTTTTATTTCAAACAATTCAATTTAGCATAAAAATACAGTTTCAGTATCAAAAACCATCCTAATTCAAGAAATTCAGTTGAGAAAAAGTTCAGACAATTTTATTTCAAACAGTTCAGTTTAGCATAAGTACACAGTTTCAATGTCAAAAATAGTTCTTTTTTAAACAATTCAACTTAGCATAAGTTCACAGTTTAGTTCTATTTTTAAAAAAATTCAATTTCAATCTGTTCAGTTAAGCATATATAAGCAATTTAATCGTCAGAACAGTTCTTTTTCCAACAATTCAATTTAGCATAAGCACAGAGTTTAGTTCATTGATAAGCTGTTCTATTTCTAACAGTTCAGTTTAGCATAAAACGCAGTTTCATTATCAAAACAGTTCTTTTTCAAACAATTCAGTTTAGCATAGATGCAGAATTTAGTGCTATTTTATTCATAGAGAAGATCCTGTAAGGTGCCACCCCTACGGAACAGGGTGGACCAAGAAGCCATAGAAATGAAGGAGTATTCCGCATTCCCCAAAGTTCCAGCATTACTGGAACCTAATCATCAGATTGTTTAGTGTCATATCCGGGACACTCATTATGATGAGTCTAACCACTCAGCAGAGAACCAGTCCATGTTTTCTACTGCCCCAATCGACTGGGCAAAGTTTGACTTGGACTTTTGTTTCCAACAATCCAATTAAACACGTTATGTACCAGATATTTTTACCGGAAGTCAACATTAACGACAAAATAAAAGTAATCTATTGGAATTTTTTATTTTCCGAATTAAGAGGCAGAACTGAATAAAATTATTTCAAGAATGACATATACATTTTTGTTTTAGAATATATATATCAGTATATACATTACCTCAGTGTTTTCATATTTCCATATCATTATCATCATCATGTAGTGCCGCAGGCGCGGATATCCCTGACACTCTCTTGCCACTTCTCCCTATCGTTCATCGCCTCTGGCAGGTCTTCAGGGCCACATCCCGTATCCTCGCATAGCTGCTGTATGTATGTTCGAGCTGGTCGTCCTGCTTTTGCCCGGCCATATGTGGGGGTCCATAGGAGTACATCACTTATGAGCTCATCCCTGCTTCTCCAGCAGTGTCCTGCATGTCAGGTTCTTTTAACTTGGATAGTTTTCGTGATGGGGGGCAGGTGGCCGTATAGTTGGTGTCTTGTGGGGTGTTGCCGCCAGGACTTGTTTAATATTGCTTGCAACATTCTAGTGTAATTGCCGTCTAGCTTCTTCTCGAGCCATTTAGTTAGCGTCCATGTAGTGCATCCATGCAGCAGTATCGATACAACTGCTGTTTGGAAGAAACTGCGTTTCATTTTATCGGTATTTCCATATAGACAAAAAATAATTTGGTTTTTTTTTAAATCCAAAATGAGACATTTTGAGGGGTGTTGCCTTAGAAACAAGCTTTAAAAAGTGTGTTTGCTGGAATAATTCAAAGTAGGAATATACTTATGTCCTGTTAGACTAATACTTTTCAAAAATATCCTGTGTCTGGATCTAGCTTACTGTTTTGGACAGTCAGACTGTTCGAAGTACGAGGGGTGTTTATTATTGAAAGCGCTTTTAACAGAAAACCAAGCTTTGAAACTGGACCCTCTATTAAAGGAAAGTAATCTGATCCTTTAAGGTTTGCTTTAGTTTATCTAACAGCATATCAGCCACTCATGGATAATTTAATAGTCAAATTTGATAGATTAATAAACGTTTGATTGCTCTCAGTATTTTCAACGTTCCACTGCACGCATCTTTGTTTAATATAGTATTAATTTATCAATAATCCTATTTACCAACCCCTCCGCTCGGGTAGGATATGACCCAAGGTCAATTTTTAAATGGAGTTTAACAGGTTTAAATTCAGGGTTTTCCTTCTCCTAGACTAGTTGCCTCACCAAGGCTGAAGAACCTAGTCTGTCCTACTATTTACCCATAGCTGGAGGGAGAATAATTGGATTCATACCTTTCCCAAGGGTATTAGTGCTATGTGAAATGCAATCAGTCTCGTCCAGGATTTGAGCTCGTGTCGCCGTGTCCATTTCCTACGACGATAACCATTACACCACGACATAACTATTACACAATTTATCTATAATAACCATTTGTACGCATTTATCCAACCACTTCTTATGGACAGGATGTGACACAAGGCTAATCTTTTAAGCTGGTTTAAATTCAGAGTTATCTATCTGCTAGACGGATTGCCTTACCAGGGCTAAAGAAACTATTTTGCTTAACTATTTATGGGAGAGGGGAGAACAGATAGATCTGTGCTTTCCGAAAAGGCATTAGCGTGAAGTGAAATACTTTAGTTCCGGTCTAGATCTTCATTCACCGATTCGATTTTCTTCGATGATAATCTTATCTCTAAACGTGCCTCCGATCAACTGTTTACACAAAATTATATGTTAAAATGGATTCAATAAGTGACGGCCCCGTGGCGTAGTGACAAATGTTATGCAACATCGTAGGAAGCGAGTTCAAACAGCACTCGCGCTATTGTGCTCACTTTTAGTTGGTTGGTTGGGTTTTATGGCCTATCAAACTTTGCAGGTTATTTAACACCAAATTCATTTTTATGCAAATATTCTGTTCTATTTGAAACAATTCAGTTTCGCATGAGTGTACACATTTATAGTCAAAAACTGTTCTATTCCAAGCTATTCAGTTTATTTAAACAGTTCTAATTCAGCTAATTATGTTTAACATAAGTACAGATTTTCTTTACACAGTGTTAGTCAAAAACATTTCTATTTCAAGCTATTCAGTTTATTTAAACAGCTCTAATTCAGCTAATTCATTTTAGTATAAGTGCAGATTTTCTTCACATGCAATTAGTCAAAAACATTTCTATTCCAAGCTATTCAGTTTGTTTATACAGTTCTAATTCAGCTAATTCAGTTAAGTATAAGTACAGATTTTCTTTACTCACAGTTAGTCAAAAACATTTCTATTTCAAGCTATTCGATATCGTCAAACAGTTCTAATTGAAACAAGTCTATCAAATAATATTTTTTAAAAACTAAACTCATTTATTTAGTTTAGCATTAACACGCAATTTAAAAGCAAAAACAGTAAACTCAAAGCCCGGTTTAGTTCTATTTAACCCATACATAGGATCCTTATCAGGTGCTACCACTTCGGGACAGAGTGGACCTGGGAGCGATGGCAATAAAGAGTTTCTCCGCATTCCCCAAAGCCCCAGCATTACTGGAACCTCACCATCAGATTGTTTAGTGTCATATATCAGGAAACTCGTTGATTGGGGGTCTTAGAAAAGCAGTCGGAGTATTCTAGAGCCCCTGTCGACTGGGCAACACACTTTTGAACTAATGCTCTTAGGAAAGGGATGAACTCCCAAATTCCCCCCCAACAATTTGTTAAATACTACAACTATTGTTCATTAAAGATGGCTTTGGCATTAATTAACCCACAGACATTTGACAAAAAAATCAAACGAAATATTTAGTCCATTTAATATTTATTGTTTTCGAGCAGATTTATTTGAATCCAAGATGGAATCCTAATAAATACTAACACTCTGAGTCATTGACTGACATTAACAGCCCATCAATCTTTCTAGATGTATCTTATTTCAATAGTTTATGGAATTACGTACGTGGTATTTGCTGTGTTCTGGTTAGTGAACACAAGTAGTAGTAATAATAAGAAAAACCACGATAACTGAGGTAACTAGTTATATTTACAGGAAAGAGTATTTACAAGAGAGAGACTGTTTGTTATAAGAACATAGGATTAGTGAAAGAGTAATGAGATACTTCAACAATAGGAACGGCTCTTCTGGTCTGACTCGTAGGCTTATTCTTCCCAGACTGATCTCCACTACTGCCATATATGGCAGATGGCACAGCTCATTATGCTGAAAAAGTACGTGATATCCAACAGTATTATATTTTTTATAGTCTTAAGATATTAGACAAGTATACCAATCTAAAACCGATAATTGGTAAACATGTATTTGATTCATAGGCGGTATATTAACAAGTACTACCATTCCGGCTCAGAGTGGACCTGGGAGTGATGGCAGGGAACTGATGCCTCATCACCGGATATAGTTTTTGTCATACTCAGTATTGTCTAAGCTCCGTGTTAAGTACGTGTGTGTTCTTATCTTCAAAACGTTCTAGGGTACAGTATGGGAAGACACGTTTCTAAAGGCAGTGTGATGTAGGGAAAGTACATAATCGCGTACTATTTACTTCAAAATCATTGTGCCCATAGAGTAAGGGTTATCCACGTACAAAAATAGAATGCGGGACTCGAGTTCAAATTCTGGACGCGACTGTTTACGCTTCACCTCACACTAATCCCTTTGGGAAATACAAGAATCCATGTGTTCTCTCCCACGGCTATTTGTAAATAATAGGACAGACAAGGATCTTTCGTTTTCGTTTGGTAACTTTTATAAGAGAAGGAAAATTCTAAATTCAAATCACCTTTTTTTAAAGAAATTAACCTTTTATAGGATTCTACTTGTTCCAGATTGGTTTGTTAAATGCACACTTCAAAATCATTAAAATCTATGCGACTCTTTAAGGCAAGTGTATTTTATAATGGTGTATATACTTTTTCAGTTGGATAGTGTGATGGGCTACAGGTCACGAGTTGAAGAGGCATGGTGTTAGGAATATGAAGGAGATAATACTGTCTCCCTGTCCACCTACCTCCCTATAATTACATTCCACTGGGCCCTTACAGGATGTGTTAGATTAAGGGACTTGATCTGCAGAAACTTCATCATATAACATGTAATAGATAAAGGATCTGCTGGGAGCATTCTAGATGTAGATCCAAAAGGAGCCTTGAGGGGGTTTTCCGAAGCTCATGACTGATAGACTAAGAGATGTATCGTGGGTACACAGAAGGTCAACATCATACTAAGTAAGTAATGATAAACATGGTTGGTTTTTGAGTTTGGTTTTATGGCATATCAACCATTACAGGTTATTCAATGCCAAATCCAATTTTACACATAATAAGTTCTATTTCAAAAAATTCAGTTAAGCATAAGTACACAGTTTATATGTCAGATACTTCTATTTGACCCATAGATAGGACCCTATCAGGTGCTACCACTCTGGGACAGATTGGACCTAGAAGCAATAGCAATAAAGTTGTACTCCACATTTCCCAGAGCTATATTGACACTGGTTGGGGGAGGCTTACCCCTTTGCAGAGATGCAGTTGGTATATTCTGCAACCCCAACTGATTGGGCCGTAATGATAATGCTTAAGATCTTCAGTGTATTTTTTCACGTGTTAATCTATTGATTTTTTAAAGGATCTTTGGCTATAATACCGTTTCTTTTGTTGTTTTTTCTTTTGTTTTTAATCAATATTGAATAACTGAACAATATTTTATCAATGCACAATAAAAGTCGTCATTCAGTGTCATAACGAATCACCGAGCTTTCAATTTGTTTTTTCTAATATTTAGATTACTAGCAGAAATACCCGTCGTTGACTGGGTTCAGAAAGAGCCTTCAAAAATTGTACACTCACTAATGAAAGTTATTGCTTCGATATTATTGAATGCTTTGGAGTGGAGTATCCGTAAGTTCTTAATGCTAAAAAATTATAATTTATTTTAATATGATATTGAATTCAATACACCTTTATATCAATAAAATTATTGTTAGCAAGCTTGTAGATTATAAATCTATATTCATCCTTGAAACTCAAAAGAAAGAAATATCAGTTTTGTGTAAAAGAGGTGCTTCCTTTAAACCAGATATATTCTACTTATTCTTTATCGCAATATTTTAGTTTATAAATTGAAGCAGCCATCACATAGACTGCGGCTTTCGTAAGTAATATGTAAGTAAATAAAAGCTTGAGGAAAATTATAAAGACATTCATATTGCAATATTCATTCAAGAATCACGACAAACACTAAAAATCAAATATATATTATCATAGTAATATATCATCTTCATTATGATATTTATGATACTTAACATATCACGTATGATGGCAAGGACGTGGCTGTATAAAGATCTAACTATGTTTTTTTTTTTTCAAATACAGAAAGTAAAGCAATTAGAAAAAAAGTACAAATAATTAAAACTCTGAAAAATAATGATTTATGTAATCAGAATATAATGATTTATCAAATCAGTTAACACTTGAAATCTGCGATTCAGCACTTTTCCCAGTTTTGTAAAACCATTGAGGTCTCATTTTAACCTCTGTCCATGATAATGATAATACTTCTATTTAGGAAGGATTGAATGATACTAATTACATTTTTAATTATTTTCATTATTTAACAATATAAAAAGATTTTGAAATGGAGGTTAGCGCCAATGGAAACGTCAGTAAAATTATTATTCAGTTGTCAATAACACTCGAAATTGCATTATTTTCATTAAAAATGTTTGTATTTTGCTTCATGAAAAATATATGCAAACTTTTAGTGAATAACAATTATATACATACTAACAATACCTATTATATGTATGAGTGTGCATGTGTGTGTGCGTGTTGTAATGTTGGCAAAAGAAAGACATGGGGAACACAAAAAGGTAGATAGGAAAACATATAAGTAACAGAAACAATATACAAGTGAACCTGGTTTAACAGTTGTTAGTTGATAGGAAGCTGAGAGTCCAGTGGGGTAGTGACTATCGGTCCACTACGCAGATGGTATCACACGTGATTGTGTCACGTTGATTGGTGCACACTGTCTGACGCTCTCGTTGACGTGTATTTATGGAGGAGGGCGAGTCCGTTATGTGGGGAGTACAACAGTGTGTATGTATGAACTTAGATGTAGTGTAGATTTCTTATACTAATATTTATCAGCAGTACTATCTTTTAATGAACAAAGTGACAGTAAAATGATCATTAAGGCAAAAGACGCTTGAAATAAGGGGTTAGTGTCATTATTTTACATGCTAAAATTACCCAATGATATATATATATATATATATATATATATATATATATATATATATGTGTGTGTGTGTGTGTGTAAGTGTGTGTGTGTGTGTGTGTGTGTGAAAAGATAAGTAGACAAATGGATTAGTCAAAACCCTGACAACGGATTGAAAAATGATATTTCGTCATTAGTTCGAAACGACTTCATTAGAGTGACCTTTTTGAAATAAAGACCAAGTCGGACCTAACCGATAAAATCATATGGAAGTCGGACCTAACCGATAAAATGAAACGCAGTTTTTTCCAGGCAGCGGTTGTGTCGATACTGCTATATGGATGCACCACATGGACGCTAACTTAGCGGCTGGAGAGGAAACTAGACGGAAATTACACAAGAATGTTGAGAGCAGTATTGAACAAGTCCTGGCGACAACACCCAACGAGACACCAACTATACGGACACTTGCCCCCCATCACGAAAACTATACAAGTTAGACGAACCAGACACGCGGGACACTGCTGGAGAAGCAAGGACGAGTTCATAAGCGATGTACTCCTGTGGACCCCCACATATGGATGTGCAAAAGCAGGACGACCAGCACGAACCTACATACAGCAACTATGTGAGGACACAGGATGTAATCCTGAAGACCTGCCGGAAGCGATGAATGATAGGGAGAAGTGGCGAGAGAGGGTCAGGGATATCCGTGCTAGCGGCACGACATGATGATGATGTTGATAATTTTTAACCCGTTAACGGTTTATCGGTTGATCGACTTTTCCACATCTTTACAGATTTACCAAATCTACCATTTGTCCATATATATATATATATAGAGAGAGAGAGAGAGAGAGTGTCATTGTATCACAGCATTTCAGTGTGGCTAGACACGTAGGATGCTTCAAGCTGGGATCAAATCCCGGCTGCACTTCATGTCAGTCTGATATCTTACTCCAGAGACATTGTCATTCTCTGAGTTAGTGAAAGAATATTTTACGTATATATTTTTACATATACGTTATCGGCTACAGGGAGTGCTCAATTAGAAGAGCAATTGGGTTTCAGCTTATGTTGTAGTTGGCAAATTCCACACTAAACTACTCAACCTACTGGGAAAAAAACTACGTAGTTTTAAAAAAATATTCCGGATTGTCTCATCGATTTTATTTTGTAAGGTTTTGGTATAAAACACAAAACACCGTTGAGGATTTTTTTTTTAAATACATTAAAAAAACAGTGACAACGAACAATTGTAGAAGAAAGCCTAGAAACTGAAGGTTTTAAAATGTCTGGGCTATAAGTACAAAAAGTTTTATATTATTATTTTTACTCTTGTTATTCTTATAAGATATTTTTTTCGAATTTCACTTTTAATTAAACTATACGTATACAGATAATCGCTAAACCGAACACCCAACCATTAGCTGGTATTACATTTGAAATACCACAGTTATTTCCATCTTAGTTGCTCATTTAGCATAAAAATGATAAAATGCCAATATCAAACAGGGTCTCATTCGCTGCTAGGGTGATAGGGTTATCTACAGAAGTTTGAAAACAACAGCCTGGGAAATTGAAGATATTAAAGTGAGTGGTAGTAACTAAAATACTATTGTAGAATATGCTTGCGGTGTAAGGGTTATTGATTTAGTAAATGAATACGGAGACCTGAGTTCAAATCATGGACTAAGTTGTTTGTATTTGACATAGCGCTGATATCATGGATATCCTGAATCCAACTATACAAGGCGCATACGATAAGTTTCCAGACATTTTTCCTATGGGCATTTAAAATTGTCTTAGACTCTTGAGAATTCAGCATGTTATTGCTATAGATGTTATGATATGACTGACCAATGTTTATGATTTCAGGTTCAAATGAACAGCTACAGCAGTAATTGGAATACACCCTACTAAAGCCTGTTTGTCACAGCTGGTGAATTTCAAAAATGCAATCTGACACTTTAGAAGAACGATATGCAATAAAATCCTGTTTTAAACTTGGAAAAAATGCCATACAAATGTATGGAATGCTTCAGACTGCTTTTGTACCATCTTGCATGAATCGAGCATCAGTTTTTGAGTGGCATAAGAGATTCAAGGAAGGCAGGAAGTCTGTGAGGGATGATGAGAGGTGTGCGAGAAGTAAGGAAGTCAATACACCAGAGTTGATTGGCCAAAAGTTTAGGGTTAGGGTTAGGGTTACTCTGTTGAGGTTTTAAGGGAGTCCATGAAGTGATTCCTAGGGACGACGCCAGCACTCTTCAAATCGGGTCAGTAGAATTTCCACCAGGTCTATAGACTAGTCCACAACTCCATGCTTGTCACAGACTATTTGATCAAGATGGGCATCAAAACAGTTCCTCACCCTCCCTATCGTCCAGACCTTGCTCCTTGTAACTTTTGGTTATTCCCTAAGCCCAGAGGCTGTCGTTATGAGACAATTGAGGAGATGAAAGAGGCTGTGACGAAGTACACTGGCACGCTCACACTAGAGAACTTCCATGCGGCCTTTTAGAAGTTGTTGGAACGGTACAACAAATGCATTGCAGCCGGAGGATATTACTTCGATGGGGACTTGAGTTTCATGCGTGTACTATCTATAAAAGTGCCCAAACGAAAAAAGGCTGGAAACTTATCGTATGCACCTCGTACTTCCTCTTTCTATAGTTAAATAGGAGGACAGACTGAGCTATTTTACCTTGATCCTGGCAACCGTTATAGGAGAAAGAACGCTCTGCTTTCAAGACTCTTAAAAATTACCTTGTGTCACTATCAGCTCATGGGTATATATATATATATATATATATATATATATATATATATATATATATATATATATGCCAGGGAAACAGTTCTTGATATATGTAATATTTGCCTTTGATAAGGAGTAACAACGAAGACTATTGTTTAAAATAAAGTGTGTTCATTACATATGGGCTTAGTGACCGTCCCATTTGCTTGGTGGTAGATTGTTCGCCATTGACCCAGGAGATCGTGGTTCAATCTCTAGTCGAGTAATACCAAAGACTCAGAAAATGGTAGTTGATACCTCCTTGCTTCACACTCAGCATGATAAGGTACGTTTCAAGGGTAAAGTGGAGCAATCCAGGGAAAGGAATACCACCCTTTCCTACACCTTGGTGTAGAAGATATTAAAAAGTGAGCTTTCGGGTAGCCCTCGACTGTTGCCAACTTTACTTTTACTTATATTGATCAAAGTAATTAATATATATATATATATATATATATATATATATATATGTATTATAATCACACTGTGCTATCTCTTTTTAAAATTATATTCACATAGATATTTGTGATAAAATATTAATGATAGAATGATGAAGTCAAATGAAAAATTAACGAAGGAAAAGCAAAAACTGAAAAAAATTAAAAGAAAAAAAGAAAGATAATTGCGAATTGGAGTAATGAAAAATGAAAAATGTTTTTACTTCAATGAATAAATAAACAAATGATTAAAGAAAGAAAGAAAGAAAGAAAAAAAGAAAAAAGAAAGAAAGAAAAAAAGTATAAATGCAACAAGAAGAAACAATGAATGAATAAATGAACAAATGATTAAAGAAAGAAAGAAAGAAAGAAAGAAAGAAAAAAGAAAGAAAGTAGAAAGAAAGAAAGAAAGAAAGAAAGAAAGAAAGAAAAAAGAAAGAAAGAAAGTATAAATGCAACAAGAAGAAACAATGAATGAATAAATGAACAAATGATTAAAGAAAGAAAGAAAGAAAGAAAGAAAGAAAGTATAAATGCAACAAGAAGAAACAATGAATGAATAAATGAACAAATGATTAAAGAAAGAAAGAAAGAAAGAAAGAAAGAAAGAAAGAAAGAAAGAAAGAAAGAAAGAAAGAAAGTATAAATGCAACAAGAAGAAACAATGAATGAATAAATGAACAAATGATTAAAGAAAGAAAGAAAGAAAGAAAGAAAAAAGAAAGAAAGAAAGAAAGAAAGAAAGAAAGAAAGAAAGAAAGTATAAATGCAACAAGAAGAAAAAATGAATGAATAAATGAACAAATGATTAAAGAAAGAAAGAAAGAAAGAAAGTTTAAATGCAACAAGAAGAAACAATGAATGAATAAATGAACAAATGATTAAAGAAAGAAAGAAAGAAAGAAAGAAAGAAAGAAAGAAGGTATAAATGCAACAAGAAGAAACAATGAATGAATAAATGAACAAATGAAACTAAGGGAAGTGAAATAAGCAAAGAAAAAACAAAAAAATTGCCACAAAAAATATCTTAAAGTAAGAATCAAAGAAACTTTATTTTTAAAAGAAAGAAAGAAAGAAAGATAGAAAGAAAAAATGAACTTAATTACTACATGAAAAATAATTAATGGAAATAATTTATGTGAAAAAATATTTACAAGAACGAAAGAAAAACGAAAGAAATAAAGAATGAACAAACAAACAAACAAACAAAAGAAAGAAAAATATATAAAAATGCTATTTCAATTCCTAATCGCAAACTGACTCTCCTCCCCAAAAAAGCATAAACTGACTGACCGAAAAATTATACAAAATACCGATAATACACCACTGGTTTGCTTTCTTAACTCAATGGCATATCAACTTTTTGGGATAATCAAATGCCAAAGCCTCCCATATAGGAAAACAGAGAGGCCCTATTTGATCCATTGCTGAGGGGATAATGGGGTTCATACCTTTTGGCAAGGATATTCATCTTAAAGTGAAAGTAATATAACCTCTGGGGTTTGAACTCGTTTAATTTCATGCACTTGTCTTGCACATTAGCCACTACAACGCACGGGTCACAGCATTGTACACTTGATAGACAAATGATGAATGTTCTCACTGTGTATGCTGTAGACGAAACGGAATTAAAAATATAAGAACATATAGAATAGATCATTGGTTTGGCTTGGTTTTATCGCATATCAATCATTGTAGGTTATTCAATGTCTGATCCGGTTTATACATATATATTAGATATATATGTTTTGTATACATAAGTCAACAAAGTTAAATGGTTTCAAGTATTGCTATGTATCACTAACAATTCAATTAAGCATCAGTTATTTGTTCACACACAGTTAAATGATCAAACAATTCTATTTCAAGCAATTTAATTGAGCATGAATTAAGTGGTTTCAAGTATTGCTATGTATCAGTAACAATTCAATTAAGCATCAGTTATTTGTTCTCACACAGTTAAAAGATCAAACAATTCTATTTCAAACAAATCATTTTAGCATAAGTCATTTGTTTGTACTCATTTCAAATGCAAAACAGTTTTATTTGGCCCACAGATAGACTCCATCACGTGCTATCACACCGGAAAAGAGTGAACCTGGAAGCGAAGGCAATGAAGAGGTACTCCATATTCCTCAAAGTTCCGGGGCTGTAGAATACACCAACTGTTTCTCTGAAGGTGAGTAAGACGCCCCCAACGAGTGTCCTGGATATGACACAAAACAAACTGATGGTGAGGTTACAGTAATGCTGGAGCGTTGCGGATAGAGGAATGTCCTTTCAATACCCGGTCAACTCTGGCCTGGAGTGGTAGTACCTGATAGGGTCCTATCTATGGGTAAAATAGAAGTAAACTGTGTTCTCATGCTATACTGAATGGTTTGAAATAGAACTGTTTAGACACTTAAACCGCGTGTGTAAGCTAAACTGAATTACTTGAAATAGAACTGTTTTGACAAGTAAACTGAGTACCCATGCTAAATTCAATTGTTTGAAATGGAACTGTTTTTTGTATGCTCAACGGAATTGTTTAAATAGAATTGTTTTTGTCATTGAAACTGTAATCATGCTAAATTGAATTTTTTGAAAAAAAACTATTTTAACATTTAACTGTGTGTAAACAAAAACTATACTTATACTAAACTGAATTGTTTGTATTAGAACAGTTTGACTAAAATGAATAGCTTGAAATAGAAATGTTTTTAATAATTAAGCTGTGTACTTAAGCTAAACTGAATTATTTGAAATGGAATTGGTTATTTGTATAAAAATGGATTTATAATTGAATAAACTACAAAGGTTGATATGCCATTAAAAGAAGATAGAAGAATAAGGATTAATTATCCGTAAGATGAAAGGAAAGACAAAGATACAGAACAGAAAAAAAATCTTATTGAAAAAAAGCAATTGCTTCGTTAAATTGACGAAAAGTAAACTAGAAAAAAGAAAAAAAAATGTGGCAATTAAATCAGATCGCAAAAAGAAAAAAAAAGGGAAAAAAAATTACCGAAAATGAAAGAATGAAGAAGAGAACAAACGGACAAATAAAGGAAAGCTGATCGTGTCTACTTTATTGAACTTTTCATATGATATACGAAGGCAGACCAGCTGTTGTTTGCAGGTGCGATTAAAAAAAATACTATCATAATAAAAAACGCACACAAAACCCCTCAACCAACCACTTCCCCACACATGTATATGAAGCAAGTCTCATTCGTTGAATATATATTTTTTAATACATGCGACTGACAGAAATGAGACTACCACGGAGGGAGGAGTAAACATTTATTTCATGTTCATTCTTCTTTATTGGCCGGCGTTTAGCAGTCTTCATTATAAAAACACCTTCATAAACTATATATATATATATATATATATATATATATAGTGCATAGAAGGAAACTCAAATCTGGTTAAGTTGTCATTAGAAATTTATTTCGCCGCAGAATATTATTGTACTCTCTGTCTCGTCAGATGACTTTTAACCATTTAGACTTAAGGTTTTGGAACAGCAAATTTGTTGTTCCGCAGTCTAACATTACATAAGTCTAACCTCAAGTCTAACATTACATTACATAAGTCTAACCTCAAGTCTAACATTACATTACATTAGTCTAACCTCAAGTCTAACATTACATTAGTCTAACCTCAAGTCTAACATTACATTAGTCTAACCTCAAGTCTAACATTACATTAGTCTAACCTTAAGTCTAACATTACATTAGTCTAACATCAAGTCTAACATTACATTAGTCTAACCTTAAGTCTAACATTTAAATTACAAATGCAGCTAGACGTCGACTTTTCGAGAAGTTTCTAAGCTCAAGAGATCAGCTAGAATCTCAGAATTTAGCAATGACTCCAAGAAGAGTTCGTCAACTTCTCCAAGAATCGCCAAATCTCGTATATAGAAACAGGAAAACAGTCCCTGCTATAACTGCTAAACACATAAAAATCCACGTAGATTGGGTAAAAGAAAATAGTAGCAAAGAAGCAATGGGAAGCCGTGGTGGTTTTTGAGAAGAAAAAAGTTTAATTTGGATGGGCCCGACTACTCCCAGTTTTATTGGCATTTTTTAAGAAAGGAGAAGCAGCTGTTTTCAAATAGACTATTTGGAGGAGGTTCTGTTATGGTTTGGTGAGCTTTTTCTGCATCTGGAAAGGCTGATTTAGTAGCGATGGAAGGGAAACAAAATTCTTCTTGATATATCAATGTGTTGGAAAAAAGTCTTTTCCCATTTATGAATCGTCTGGACGCCAATAATGTCATTTTTCAACGGGACAACACATACTTCTAAGATCACGAAAGACTGGTTTAAAACAAGAAAAATCTTGAAGTTTTGGACTGGCCCACCAAGTCTCCAGATTTAAACCCAATAGAAAATTTGAGGGGAATTTTATCCAGAAGAGTATACAAAAATAAACGTCAATTAGAAAATTGGGAATTTTAAAAATTTTGCATTAAACATTATTCAAATGAAATTTCATCTGAAACTCAGAAAACTTATTGATTCTGTTCAAAACCGGTGTGTTGACACACACACACACACACACACACAAATGAAAGGGAATAAATGAATTTTGTATAATTATGCTGTTGAATACAAATTTTCAAAACTATCTTAAACTTATTTCCACCATCGAAAATATATTTTTCTGAAAAACCTTTTTTGGTGGAAAGTTGTTTTAAAATCGAATATGTATGCTAATATCCGGCTGATCTAGAAGCCACACACAAATTTTCAGGGGAATTTGCGCAGTATTAAGAAAATTATTAACAATTTAATGGAGTGTCTTACACTTCTTTCCACCACTCAATATATACTTTTCGTTTCACACGCACAACAATGGAAATTCACACACACACACACACACACACACATATATATATATATATATATATATATATATATATATATATATATATATATATATATACTTTCTGTTACATACATAATAACATTGGACATTCACACACACACACACACACACACATATATATATATATATATATACTTTCTGTTACATACATAATAACATTGGACATTCACACATACATACACACAAACACACACACACACACACACACACATATATATATATACTTTCTGTTACATACATAATAACATTGGACATTCACACACATATACACACACAAACACACACACAGACACACACACATACATATATATATATATATATATACTTTCTGTTACATACATAATAACATTGGAAATTCACACACACATACACACACAAACACACACACACACACACACACTCACACACACACACACACACACACACACATATATATATATATATATACTAGCTGTCCATCGTATCCAATAAGGACTTCCTGCTGATTTTTTCAGTCAGTTTTTCGGTTTTGGGGCAGGTGTTGCCAATTGTCTAAATGGATGTTCATGACCTCCACCCCGGTTTCTTTTGATGATGTTATCGTGACCCCTTGCTAATTGTACAGGATTTCTTTTGGCACTCTGCTGTCCTCAAGTCTGTTCAAAAGGACAGTCCATCTTCAGTTGCCAAGGGCGAGTATATCGTATATGCCAATGAATTAAGATTTATTTAGGAAAAATTTGCAAGGTATATTCTGCCACCATTTGATATTAAATATTTTATGCAAGTGATGCACCCGATGGATGTGAAATCTTTGGACGTCCGCTTTGAAAAACGACCAAGTTTCGGCGCCTATGGCTCTGTACACAATATATTTAGTTTTAAGACAAAGTTCTTTGTTGAGTCAGACTCGCTTCCTTAGGCTACCAAAAGCCTTGTAAGCAATAGATATTTAAATATATAATTGTGTCTATTCCGTTATTGGTGACTGTGGCTCCTAGATATTTGAATTTATTTACTTGGGTTCCATTGCTTATATGAACCTAACTGAAAGAAAGCAAAATTTGAAGATTTTGTTATGAAGCAGTATACAAAAATGCTCCATGAAAATGAAGTAATTTCCAGTTGAATTTGCAATTTTATTGGTGTGTTTATTGGCTCTAAACGCTATATTACATATGTTAGAGAAATGAATTAACTGCCAACTGGAATCATCTATTTCTAACTAGAAACTCTATACTATCGGCACCACCTATGATAGATAGATAGATAGATCCCATTTACCAACCCCTTCGCTCGGGCAGGATATGACACAAGGTCAATTTTTAAGCGGAATTCAACAGGTTTGAATTCAGAGTTTTCCTTCTCCTAGACTAGTTGCCTCACCAAGGCTGAAGAACCTAGTCTGTCCTACTATTTACCCATAGATAGATAGATAGATAGATAAAAGAAAAGAAAAGAAAAACTGTAAAAAAAATTCTTTATTTCATGGAGGAGAAACGGCGTAATATGTATGAAATATCCGAAGAAACACAGTAACCTTAAAGGGAGTGCGACAGAAATATGTTTCGCATTTTAAACTGTCAACTAAGAGGTGCAAGAGAACTTAGAAAAGTGATAATGGTAGCTCCATCTAAATAATGTTTTTTTTTTATTGGATTAGTTATGATCATAGCGTTGACCAGTGGAATGTTTTTTCGACAATGATGAATCTGTAATTGCTACCTAAACAGCTTTTCATACTCATCTTATGTTACGTCGGAATGCTTCTTTTCAGGATAGACTTTTTCAACCCGCAATAGAATCGATTTTCTATCTGGAACGGCATCATTCCGATTCAGTATGAAATGACCAAGAAAATCTTTCCGTGAAGCAATTACAGATTTAACTGTCTTGAAATAACGTTTCAACAGCAAAACACAGTGTAAACTAATTTAAGTCAAGATCATAACTGATTTGAAAGAGAAATGTTGAGGTACACTTTATATGCAACTACCATTACCACTTGCCTAAGTTTACTGGCACAGCTCATGTGGCTGTTTAGAATGTAGGAGCTACTTCTGTTGCACTCTTTAGTTGAACGAATATCCATATTCCCAAAAATATATTTGCTCAATCAGCTGGGGCTGTAGAATAAACCTACTGCTTTTCTGCAGATGGGTAAGACGCCCTCCAACTAATGTTGGGGATATGACACTAAACAATCCGATGGTCAAGTTCCAAAATGCTGGAGCTTTGGGAAATGCGGAGTACCCCGTTATTGCCATCGCTCCCAGGTTCGCTATGGTCCAGAATTGTCACACCTGGTAGGGTCCAATCTATGGGTCAAATAAATCTAACTGTTTGAAATAGAACAGTCTTCAAATAGAACTAAACTGTGTAATTATGCTAAACTGAATTATTTGAAATAGAAGTGCTTTGACATTTAACTGAACTGTTTGACATTTAACTGTTTGTAAACAAAAACTATACTTATACAAAACAGAATTGTTTGAAATTTTATTTGGCGTTAAACATCGTAAAACAAAACAACCAACCAACAAACCAGAAATATTTATTGTGTATCTTTCATGTTAAACTTTTTCTTCTTAAAATGCCTTAATTTATGGGTTACTCATATTCACGATATATAAGTAAAGTTGTCTCCCTTAGTCGAGGGTGACCAGAAGGCTCCCTTTTCAATAGCTACTACACCGAGGTGTAGAGAAGGGTGCTACTCCTTTCCGTAGATTGAAAATTTTAAACTGTCAACTAAGAGGTGCAAGAGAACTTAGGAAAGTGATAATGGTTGCTCCATCTAAATAAAGTTTTTTTTTTATAGGATGAGTTATGATCATAGCGTTGACCAGTGGAATGTTTTTACGACAATGATGAATCTGAAATTGCTACCTAAACAGCTTTTCATACTCATCTTATGTTACGTCGGAATGATGCTTTTCAGGATAGACTTTTTCAACCAGCAATAGTTACCCTTGATACGTACATTATATAGCTGAGTGTAAAGCAATGAGGAATCAAGTACCATTTTAAAGTCTTTGGTATGACGCGAACTGGGATTCAACTTAGATCTCCCGAAATATTAGCAAACACTCTACCCATTGGGCCAATCACGATATAATTATAATGGAAAATTGCATCCATTTTTAATTTTAGAAAATCTTAAAATGTATTGCAATTAATTAAATATCTTCTTTGAAGTTTTAATCTTAGTTTTAATTAGAAGAGAGCATGATTTTACTCGAAAAAAAAAATTCAAAAAATACATTTGAATAATTTAAGTTGGTTTGAAACTTTTTAATTTTAATTTTTTTCATATAAAATTAACTTCGATTATCTATGACGCTGTAAGCGAATTACATCACTATATGAATAGATAGATTTAAAACACTATCATTATTTACGAGACTGACTTGCTAACCGTTGTTTCACGGCAATGCACTCCTGCAGGAATATAACAAGGACACGTCAAGCACTTTATAAAGATTAAGCTGATAACGATAGTAATGGTGTGGCGTACTAGCTTGCATACCATTTTTTCACAGTGAGATGCCCATTTTATTAAGCTAAGAACAATGTAACAAAAATGACAAGTGCGCTACACCCTGTGTAGACCATACCCTCTGTAGTAGTAAGGTTCAATGAAACTTGTATAACATTTTAAAAATAAAGAGTAGCTGGAAAAAGAGACAAGTTGTCAAAGTTCAATGTCTCTTCTAGTAGGCTGGGTGTGACAAGATATGCTTAATCTAGCATCCCGGACTAAAAATAGCTGTCAAAAAGTTGTCGAAATCTTAAGTTTGGATCGACGTGGGTTGATCGGACTATGACACCCACGCAAAGCGGAAGTGAAGATTCGGTGGACCCTATATCAAAGGAAACTGAGTTTCTCAATTGGTCGTCTCTTTAGTGGCTAAAGGAGACCAGCAATCGTGTGAACGCATAGCAATTTAACCATTCAAGTAGAGTTGATTCCGAATACCTTGTTTAATTCAAATGTCAGTGTGTACTATGTCAAATCTTTGTTCTATCAATCCATGAAAACCAGGTTCACTTTTCATCACCTCAACTTATACCTTGTCTTTCTTTCGTCTTAATAGCAAACCAACTTTTGTGAGATATTTAATGCCAAACCCACCGCTGTAGACGAACAAGAATGGTCCTATTTAACTCATAGGTGAGATGAGTTCATATCTTTTCAAAGGGTAGTTGTCGGATAGTAAACGCATTAGAACGACTAGAGTTCGAACTTGCTTTCTACAACGTCAAAGTTCAGCACTTTAACCCTTGCGCCACGGGAACTCCCACAATCTTGCTCCTTTCCATTTGATAGGTACCAAAGCGATCGTAAAACAAACAAAAATTATATGTCTACCCAGCCCAAAAATGCCTCAATAAGATATGTCTTTTAAAGAAATAATGTCTTTCCATACACCTAATAATCAAATTAGCGTGTGCATATAGCAATACCTGACACCATATAACTGTGTGCAAATTAATTTTTTTAGGAATATCTACTTGAAGCTATAATTGTTTACTAAGAATTATAATTAGTTACATAAAATCATATATCAGTGCACAAGCAAAAGACTAAGAGCATTTGATAGAAATAATTTGTCCATGTATTTTAGGGTCCCATCTACAGAAGAATGCTATCTGCTATTTTAAACAAATCCTGGAAGTACTACCCTACAAAATAGTAGCTTTACGATCACTCAATCTTTTCTTGCAAACTATTCAAGTAAAACCAACAAGACATGTTGGGTACTACTGGGAAAGAAAGGACGGACGCAGATGTGAAATTTTCTTGTGTACTCCTCCGCAAGGTTATGCCAGTGTTTATATACCAGCAAGGATTTAACATACATCAGATTTGTCCAGATACTGGATGCAGTCTAAAGAACCTGCCAGGAGTGATTAATGATGGGTAGGGATGATGAAATTCAAGGAACTCTTTGCTATCAGCACAAGTTGATAATGATAATAATTGTTTTCCAAGAATAATTATTATTTTCTTGAAACCGTATCACCATCAATATCAGTAAGGTTATCCATGACCCTATCTCACCACCAGTCTCTATCGTCCATTGCTTCCGGCAGGTCTTCAGGAATACATCCTGTATTGGCACAGAGCTGCTGTATATAAGTTCTAGCTGGTCGCTCTGCCTTTGCTCTTCCATGTGAAGGGGTCCACTGGAGTACATCACTTACGAGCTCATCCCTACTCCTCCAGCAGTGGGACACTGGTTCATCTAATTTTGATAGTTTTCGGGATGAGTGGTAGGTGGCCGTACAGCTGCTGTTTTGTCGGGTGCTGTCTCCAGGACTTGTTCAATATTGCTCGCAGCATTCTCGTGTAATTGCCGTCAAGCTTTTTCTCCATACGTTTAGTTAGAGTCCATGTAGTGCATCCACATAGCAGTACCGACACGACCGTTGCTTGGAAGAAACTGCGTTTCAATTTATCGGTCAGGTCTGACTTCCAAATGACCGATAGACTATCGTTAGCTCTCCATGGCTTTGCTAGTTGCGTGTCGATGTTTGTATAGGTTGATGAAACACTGCTCCCTAGATAGGTGAAGTTGGCAACTAGTTTCAGTGAGGTACCGTTTAGCGTGAAGATGTCACCTGTTTGATTAAAGAACATATATTCCGTCTTGTGTGCATTGGCAGCGGCTCGTTCCAGACTATGTAACAGGGTTTCAGCTTGGGCGGGTGCATTTGACAGAAGCGCTATAACAGCGGCGTAGTCGGCGTCGGTAATTGTTTTTGTAGGGTACCTTCTGCTTCTTTAATTGGAGGTGCCCGTGGTGTAGTCGTTATCGCCGTAGGAAATGAACACGGCGATACGAGTTCAAATCCTGGACGAGACTGATTGCATTTCACATTGCCCTAATACTCTTGGGAAAGGTATGAATCCAATTATTCTCCCTCCAGCTATGGGTAAATAGTCGGACAGACTAGGTTCTTCAGCCTTGGTTAGGCAACTAGTCTAGGAGAAGGAAAACTCTGAATTCAAACCTGTTAAACTCCGCTTAAAAATTGACCTTGTGTCATATCCTGCCCGAGCGAAGGGGTTGGTAAATAGTACCTTCTGCTTCTTTCTTTTGTTAGCTTGAAACCGTTTTCTTTGATTTTATCGATAGATGTTCTAAGCACGTAGTCCAGACAGATAATAAAGAGGTATGGGGTTAATATGTCTCCTTGCAGTACACCTGCTACAATGTCGAAGTAGCCAGTGTAGTACCCAAAAAGATGAGCACTATTAAAAAAGAATAGTATCTTGATATTATATGATTGTGTATGAATTATCAGTATTAGATAAGAATATTTTTGTCCGTATATTTTAGTGTCCTACGATTGGATCAAATATATATGCTTGAATATAATATGTGTTAAATGGGAATAATTCATACCATTTAATTGTACCATAGCCAGATACGGCTATGTGTGAAATGGACATATAATGTTCATATATATATAACATAGAACGTAGGAATCTCGAAATTCGAAAAAGACGTAACGACTTCTCAATTCAGGTACGAAACTTTTTATTACCTTTGAGTTTAAAGGTTCTTCGATATAAGGAGAGAGATACCCATTCTTTCTATCCTGACTTTTTCATCTGCGCCCCCCCAACACGTGTGACACCCACTACAAAAAGGTCTCCGCGAGCAAGCGAAAGTCGACCCTTCTCAACTCAACTTTCTTCAAAATTCCCAAAATCCTCCGCGCGCTTCCAGTGCGTGACATCATTCGCAACTTGCTAGCCCCGTTTCCCATCTGGGCTATTGTGACATCTCTGAGTGACACGCACGCTCCGCCCGCGCGCGCTCGTGAACACCTGCGTTAATGTGGCACCTAAGTAACCCATGCACTGAGCCGAAAGGTTCTCTGCCTAACTAAACCCAAAGGCATAAAACGAAATCCCTCGGCCATTATATTACATAACTGCACGCAAATTGATTTCCTCAAAGCTATAATTGTCCACTAAGGACGCCTCTGGTAGTATAATAGTTAGCAAAATTGACTACCAAACCTACAAGAGTGAGTTCGAGTCTCATTGGGTGCCCCATTTATTCGTCCTTGAGCCATATCTAAGGAAAAAGCTCAGTAAATTATTCCAATTGTCCACTAAGGATCATGATTAATTGTTACTTCAAACTACATTACTAAATGCAAACAAATAATAATCATTAAACCATTTAATTATTAGTGTAACATAGGAATACTTGAAACCAGGAGTACTACAAGGGGACACGCTTGCCCCATACCTCTTAATCATCTGTCTTGACTACGTACTTAGGACATCGATCGATAACATTAGGGAAAACGGCTTGGTGCTGACAAAGAAAAGAAGCAGAAGGTAGCCCGCAAAAGCAATTACCGACGCCGACTACGCGGATGACATAGCGCTACTGGCCAATACACCCAACCAAGCTGAAACACTACTGCATAGTTTGGAACGAGTCGCTGCAGGCATTGGACTTCATGTTAATGCACACAAAACTGAATTTATGTGCTTTAATCAGAAAGGCGACATCTCCACACTAGACGGAACCTCTCTGAAACTGGTTGACAAATTCACCTACCTAGAAAGCAGCGTCTCATCAACCGAAAAAGACATAGACACACGGCTAACGAAGGCATGGACAGCTATCGATAGGCTTTCGATCATATGGAGATCTGACCTGACCGATAAAATGAAACGCAGTTTCTTCCAGGCTGCGGTCGTGTCGATACTGCTATATGGATGCACTACTTGGACGCTGACTAAACGGTTGGAGAAGAAACTCGACGGCAATTATACAAGAATGTTGCGAGCAATATTGAACAAGTCCTGGCAGCAACAACCAACAAGGCGCCAACTATAAGGTCACCTACCACCTATCACGAAAACTATACAAGCTAGACGGACCAGATAGGCCGGACACTGCTGGAGAAGCAAGGACGAGATCGTAAGTGATGTACTCCTGTGGACCCCCGCATATGGCCACTCAAAAGCAGGACAGCCAGCTCGAACATACATACAACAGCTATGTGATGATACGGGATGTAACTCTGAAGACCTGCCGGAGGCGATGAATGATAGGGAGACGTGGAGAGAGAGGGTCAGGGATATCCGTGCTAGCCGCACGACATGATGATGATGAATACTTTGCATCATATATCTTGGGCAAAAAAAAATTTAAGAAACAAAGACACATAAAATGTAAATATAAATGAATGATGAAAGCAATTCCCTAACGTCTTGGATTAAAATAACCCCATAAGGTTTGATGCGTCGTTAAAATCAGTCAATCAAACTAGTATACGAGTAGATTTTTCTTCTTTTTTTTTTCTCAGAACTTTTAGCCCGCAGACTTTGTAAAACATCTTTATTTAGATTTTGAAAAATAGGATAATAATAAGCAGGAATCACCAGAGAGCAATATACTCAAAAAGTTACCGACTGACAGAAAGACAGAGAATAGGGAGAGGGAGAGAAAATTCTCCATTGGTCTAGTGGGTAGAGTGTTCCCCAATGGTCCGAGAGACATGCGTTCAATCCCAGGTCGCGTCATACCAAAGACTTTAAAAATAGTACTTGATGCCTTCCTACTTAACACTCAGCAATATAAGGAACGTATCAAGGCTAAAGTGGAGCAATCCAGAGAAAAGAGTAGCCCCCCTCCCCTACACCTCGGTAGAGTAACTATAGAAAAGGGAGCCTTCGGGTCGCCCTCGACTAAGATCGCCAACTTTATTTTACTTTACTTACTTAAGGAAAAAAACTCATTGCACTGTGTAATAAGGTGTTATGCAAATCCCTCGACCGGAAGAGCACAAAAAATTACAAGGTCAACGTGAAGGGCCTTTGTTTTTAGTTTTTTTCCCTGGGTGAAATCAGTTTTTCTGAGTAAGAGCAAATAATCTAATTTGTACAGTGCCTATTTGCATCGAAATACAATTGCAAACAAAATATTTAAAACAAAATAAGAAATCAAATTGGCAGTAACCAGGATTTGTTTCCTTCTAGTATGAAGTTAGGTTTGGTTTAATGGCATATCAACCTTTGTAGGTTATTTAATGCCAAATCCTATTCATACATATATGTTAAATATATCATTTCTAAACACATTTTCTAGATAACGTTTTAAAAGGAGGACCAGCTCATTTTTTCACACAGTTAAATGGTTTCACGTATTTATATCTTGTATGAATAATTCTATTTATTATCAATTATTTGTTTGCACACAGTTAAATGTTTTCGATTATTGCTATTTAACACTAACAATTCAATTAAACATCAGTCATTATTTTACACGCAGTTAAATGTAAAAAAATTCTATTTTAAGCCATTCAGTTTAGCTTAAGTACACAGCTTAAATGTCAAACAGTTCTATATGACCCATAGATAGGACCCTATCAGGTGTTACCACTCCGGACCAAAATGGCTCTGGGAGCGATGGCAAAGAAAAGGTACTCCGCATTTTTCAAAAGTTTAGAATTACTAGAGCCTTGACATCAAATTGCTTAATGTCATATTTAGGACACTCGTTGGTGGGTTTTTTTTTACCCCTGTGCTGAGAAGCAGCCGGTGTATCTTAACGCCCCAGCCAAACGGGACATCCAATATGAAGTAATGTATGTTAATAGAAACCTAGTCATAGATCTAGACCAGTCTGTAGGGATTAAAATATATTGACTCAAATCCCCTTCACAGGGATAAGACCTATGGAAAAGAATTAGGGGTGTCCTGTGTATGATACAAAACTACAGTTGATTGTCATGTTCCGGTTTTGGAGATCTGGAGTGAGGGTGAATTTAGTCCTTCATTTTCATTAATATCCAGGTCCCAGCTGATTCGAATTGGCAGTACATATTAAGAAATTGATTGGTTCAGAAATTCTTATTCTATAGGACTGTTTTAAAAAAAACAACTTTTCAAGAATAACTACATAGAAATGTTATTATGCACGCACAATGGACTCAGTTCCCTAGCTTCTAAGTATAAAATAACCCTCGACAGGTAGACATGCCATTAAAATCAATCAATCTCTCATTCTCATAGGTCTCAAATTTTTCATGTTTCTTTGATTAAATGTCTCTCAAACTTAAACTGTAACTTTTATTAATTTAAAATGTTTACAATTTAAGCCAACATAATTTTACAACTAGTTTATTTTTCAAGTGATTTTTTATTGTCATGACAATTTTTTAAAGATCTGTTTTGTTTCTGAGTAAATTTGTATTTGGAATAATGGCGTGCTTGGTATTCGAGAAAAGTTTTCAACCCAATTCTCAAAAGTTACCAAAAATTGAACAAAAAACTGATTAATTTTATACAAGCAATAAAATGAGGTAATTGCTATTTAGATATTTAAAATATCTTTCAGAAAGGCAAAATAAATGCAAGTCATTTAGATATAAAATAAGTTACGTGAATAAGGGCAAAAGTATATTCTCAATTTTTTTAAAAATACAATGGGCCATATTCAAATTCAGTGGTTTTCAAACTGTCTGAGGACTTTAGGAGTCGGCCACTTCAACAGCGAGCGTCGGCAAATGCTATAGGGTATCTTGAAAACTCATTTTATCCGATTAACGATCCTATTTACCCAACCCCTCCGCTCGGGCAGGATATGACACAAGGTCAATTTTTAAACCGGAGTTTAGCAGGTTTGAAATCAGAGTTTTCCTTCTCCTAGACTAGTTGCCTCACCAAGGCTGAAGAACCTAGTCTGCCCTACTATTTACCCATAGCTGGAGGGAGAATAATTGGAGTCATACCTTTCCCAAGGGTATTAGTGCTATGTGAAATGCAATCAGTCTTGTCCAGGAATTGAACTCGTATCGCCGTGTCCATATCCTGCTACGAACCATTACACCACGGGCATAGATAGAATTACGACTACGTATTTCTATAAATTCAATTACGATGACCAGAAAATCCACTGGACAGCTGTTCCGATCTTTATAGGTCTCATCGGTTGTGTGTTTTCTGTTCATGATGATTCAATTTATGATATAATTCATGTATTAAAAATGGATTCCGTATTTCTAGTTACGAATACACTCCAATGAAAATCCAGTTTAAACAGACAGCAACTAATTCTAATATTTTGGCTTGGCGTGGTTTTTCAGTAACCATTGTTGTCCAAAAAAAAAACGGTCAAAGTGCAGTTATCTTTGGCAAGAACGTATTTAAGCCAAATAGTATTTTCAGCAATTTTAATTTGATGACCAAATTCAGATCAAGACTTGAGAATTGCGAGAATCGTTATCAAAATATCACCAAAAATTCCCGATCTGTGCCAGGCGAACCGCCACTTACCCCTCTCACTAAATGTTATTACTCAGTGTAAATATTGGATTGGTTTCAATAAGTTTCTTAGTTTAATGGCATACCAATCTTAGTGGGTTATTTAATTCCAGTCACCCTTATAGATGAACAACAATTATATTTTGAATCCATTTCTGAGGGAGACATAAGAGAGTCCATGTGTTTCCCAAGGTTATTTGTCCGAAAATGAATTAAACGCAAGTGTAGAATTCGAACTCACATCGAGATCAACATCCAGCACTTTAGCATCGGCACCATTCGAATATTGATTGTACTTTTCATGTAATATTTTTCATCGACTATATTGTTATTCATCTGAGGGTTCTTATTATTTGGAGTCCACTGGATTTTATTTCTATCTATTCGGGTTCCACGTGATAGACGCTGAAATAGGAAGAGGTTCTGACTCTAAAAAGATTGCAAACTACAGTTTAAACATAGCAATATCAAATATATAATAAGCAGATCGGATCTTGCTCGAGGATATGTTTCGCCCGACTCGCGGCTCAGTTTAATTATTTTTTAATTACTATTATTATATTTTAATTCCAGCCATCGGGCAATTTAGCTGGAATGTCAGCCGGGAATTGATCACTCTTGGCTACGTTCCTGGGATAGAAAATATGATGTCTTTGAGACCCGAAACTTTCAATGTCTCCAGGACATGCATCAATGATGAGGCATTCCAGTTAAAATCATGATTGCGCATAAAACGAACAAATAGTTATTAAAAAAACCTGTTCAACTTTAACCAATAATCGTTAAGGATTATAAATACATTTGCATAATTTCTGTCTTGATTCTCACTCAAAGAACTCTTGATTATAAAGACTTTAAATACATATTGTGCACGAGCTTCTCCACAAATCTATGCAGATAAAATTTGCTAACATTTTATTTTCCTTCCTTTCTTACAAATAATTAAGTTTTTAAAACGTATATTTATCTTTTTTAATGAGCTTCGGGTGATGCAATGGTGAGGAATCTAGACGAGCAAACAACTATATGAATGAATCCGAGTCTCTATTGGTGCTGTATTCATACGATATTCTGCTGAATCTGAGCAAAAAGCTCAGAAAATTACTAGGGTGCCTTGAATATTGTAATGATTAGCAAGCTAGACTTGCAAACCTTCACGAGTTCGAGTCTCTTTTGGCGCCCATTTCTTATGACCTTGCACTATATCTAAGAAAAAAGCCTAGTAAATTCATAAACTGATTCTTTTGTTCATTTACATTGATCTACACAGTGAATATTTTTTTTTGGTGGTGAATATTTGTCCTTATCAGGAACATAAGATTTACTTGATGCTTCAGTCTGACTTACAAAACCAAAAAACTTTATAACCCCAGCTCACACACACACACACGCGCCCGCACACACACACACACACACACACACACACACATATATATATATATATATATAGTCTGTGACAAGGATGGAGTAGTGAACAGGTGTATTGTCCTCGTGGAAATGCCATTGACCCGATTTCAAGAGTGCTGGCCTCTTCCAACGGAATCTCTTCCTCAACTCCCTTAAAATCTCAACATAGTAACCCAGACTCTAACCCAAACCTTTTCACCAATAAATTCTGGTGTATTGACATCCTTATTCCTCCTACATCTCTCATCATCCCTCAGACTCCCTGCCTTCCTTGAATCTCTTATGCCACTCAAAAACTAATGCTCTATTCATGCAAGATGCTCCAAAAGCAGTCTGAAGCATTCCATACGTTTCTGTGGCATTTTTTCCAAGTTGAAAACAGAATCTTATTGCATATCGTTCTTCTAAAGTGTCAGATTGCAAATTCACCAGCTGTGACAATCAGGCTTTAGTGGGGTGTATTCCAATTGCTGATGTAGCTGTTGATTTGAACCTGAAATCCTATAAATTGGTCAGTCATCTCATAAGATGTATAGCAATAACATACTGAACTTTCAAGAGTCTAGGACAATTTTAAATGCCCATAAGAAAAAAGTCTGGAAATTTGTCGTATAGAACCTCATATACGTACATGTCTAATGATAGCGTGAAACTTGGACCATCGGGTTTTAAGAGTTGATAATTTAGATGTTTTAAACTGTAAACCTACCTTTCCATAGCAAAATATATATATATATATATATATATATATATATATATATATATATATATATATATATATATATATATGGGTTGTTCAAAAAGTTCTAAGCTTCATATTGAAACAAGAGCCTTAGCTGAACATTTTTGCTGAAGTTGCAAATGAAGTGCATACAAAATGAGAGATGTGCGACAGATCTAAACAGTTGAGGCTTTGAGGGTGTGTGCGTGAAAGAGTGAGAGAGAAAGAAGGAGTGAGAGAAAGAGAAAGAAAGAGATAGAATGACAGAGAGAGAGAGAGAGTGGGGGAGGATATTTTCATCTATTTAAGCAACAATATTTGCACGATACTTAAGAACTTCTGAATGTTGTAAGTTAGGTGATGTTATATCTTCTTTTCTTTTTAATGCTTCAATGGTTGGTTTCTTTAATTAATGGCATATTAACCTTCGAGGGTTATGTAATGCTAAACTATCATTGTAGTAGAACTGTAGTAGTACTATTTAAAAAAACAAATGGGAGGTTTAAGGGGTTCATATATTTCCCAAAAGCATTAGTCCAAAAATGAACGTAATAGTGAGATTTAAATTCCAATGCACTTACTATGATATCGCCAGAGAGAATCTTATTCACTACGTCAAGGAGCTTCTCCATCTTCTCAATTCTATTATATATATATATATATAATATATATATATATGACAATAAGCAATCTGATGGTTAGGCTCAAATATTGCTGGAGCTTTTGAGAATGCTGTGTGCTCCTTTATTGCCATCGCTCCTAATTCCATTCTGACCCGCAATGGTAGCACCTGATAGAGTCCTATCTATGGGTCGAATAGAACGAAACAGCGTATTTATGCTAAACTTAAGTGTATAAAAATGGATTTGGCATTAAATAACCTACAATAGTTGATATGCTATAAAACCAAACCAAACCAAACCATACATATATCTGTGTTTGTGTGTGTGGGTGACTATTTTGGAGACACCTGTATAATCAGGAATGGAATTGGGTTTTAGGAGCTAAGTATACAAATAAATTGATACCGAGTATGAGTTTTTTTGTTGTCTTTTTTTTAATCCAAAGAAAGTGACGAAAATTCCTGGAATACAGAATGCTGAAATTTTACCCATAATAAATAAATGAATATTGATGCGTGAATGATGAAATCTGAGGAAAAGAACAACAAAACCGAAAATAGAAATAAAAAATGACGAGTGGAAAAGATGTAATTCTTGCATAACGCACCGTTGAGTTTTGCGTTTACTGAAGCACATCGAATTGAGAACCCAAGGGAAAACCCACAAACTAAACAAAGAGAAATGTTTGTTTGATTTTTATTGGTTTTTTTTTTTGGTGGGGGTGTATATGTGTGGGGTTTTTTGCGTGTATTTTTTTGTTCTATTTTATTTTCCTAAATTATCACTGTAACATATAAAAGAATTTAAAGGAGCAACAACGAGAAAGAAAATAATTCACAAAAAGTAACAAAAATATCTTCCAATTTGATTTCTACTTGTGCATATAAGGCGCTCCGTTGAGAATGAAGGAGCTCATGGCGAGCCCGTTTTCGTCGTGTTATATAATTGCAGAATGATTTTTTTTTTATACTATCCTTTTTGTTGGTTATATCTTATCATTCGGTTTGGTTAGGCTTAGAACTATTCGGCTTAGTGCACGTGCAGGTGCACACATTGAGTGCAGATGTTCACGTTCGCGCACGGAGGATGGGACAATCACAGATGTCATAATAAAAACCCCAGATAGAAAAACAGGACTGGGGTGTGGCTGACGTCATGCCCGGAAGCGATGGGCTTGGAATTTTGGTGATCTTTGAAAAAGCAGTTAGTTGAGATCCGAAGCTGGGCGAGGCCAGTTGAGATTCGAAGCTGGACGAGGCGAGTCCAGTTTGAGAGAGAGAGAGACAGAGAGAGAGAGAGAGAGAGAGAGAGAGAGAGAGAGAGAGAGAGAGAGAGAGAGAGAGAGAGAAAATGATTAAGAGAGAGTATTAAAATTATATCACAGCTGTTGTATTTGATACTGGATCTTCATAACGCGTGCTCTTATGTTTGTGCACATGAGTAAAACTAAAAAAAAAAAAAAGAAAGTTTTCTAGTCCTCGCGCTTGTTTAAAAGCCACCAAGCTAGACTTACTGATTTTGATTCCCATCGGGAGTACTAGACGTACCACACTGAGTTAAATTAAGTTAGTGACAACGGAAACGTCGACGTTGGGTTAGTGAGATCCCGCCAAATTTATTTTGTTGGGGTAGGACAGCCAGGGGAGTTGGCATTCTCAGGACCAGGTACTCGTTTTATCCTCGCTTCCAGTCGCAAAATGAAAACACAATTAAGAGAGATCATACAACAATACAATCCCAGATCTACGTAATTCAAGAAGAGAGAGAGAGTGTGTGTGTGTGTGTTGTGTATATATAGATGAGATCAACTTCGTTTAAAAAATTTTGGGTCAAGAATCTGGAGTTTTTTTACAACATGCGACACAAATATCTCCCACATTTTAAACTGTCACCTCTGTGGGGCAACGGAACTTAAGCAAGGAGTGTTTCTAGCTTTATATGGCTGATAATTTTTTTTCTTTTCTTTTTTCTTTCTTTTGTTTAGGATCAGTTGTAATCATGGCTTAAAACATTGCGCACCATGTGTTTGCATTTGAAACGTTTCTTTTTTTCACGAATGGTGTATCGGTAAATGATACATAATGAGCTTTTCGTGCTCATTTTTTTACGTGAGAATGATGCTGTTCTGGATAGAAAATGAATATTGCTTTGAGGTAAAAAATACCATCTATCCGACGTGAGAATACATTTCAGTCACTGCAAATTTTCCTCATTTGCATTTATCTTTCTAATATATATATATATATATATATATATATGTGTGTGTGTGTGTGTGTGAGGGAGAGAGAGAGAAAGAGAGAGTGTGTGTTTTTGCGTGTGTGTGTTTTTGTGTGTGTGTGGAGGGATTTGTAGTGTAATGGTTACCACCGTAGAAAATGACCACTCACGGATACACGAGTTCAAATGCTGGACGAGGTTCTGACAATGCGCTAATAAGGTTCGAAAAGATCTGAATCCAATTATTCTCTCTCAAACTATGTGTGTATAGTCGAGCAGATTAGGCTATTTAACCTTGGTATCACCACCATTCTAGATGAAAGAAAACTCCCTATTCAAAGCCGAGTTAAACAATTGACTCAGTATATATATATATATATATAAGTGTGTGTGTGTGTGTGCGCGTGTGCGTGTGTGTGTGTGTGTGTGTGTTCATTCACACATGCACACTCCTTTGAGCTTAAGCAATGTAAACTATTTTAAATTTCGTAACATACATTTCTCTATGACTAGACATTCACAAGCATCACATTTTATTTTTTTCTGTTATCATTTCATACCTTTAATTTTTTTAAACTCACAATCAAACTTATATAGAGTGTAATTGTATTTTCATTCAATAAATAAGGTATTTTTTTAAATAATTAGCTAAAGGAAGAACTTATTAAAGAAAATGAATGATGATGGGACCGTTCATATCCAAAAAGACTATCAGTATAATCTTCTTTACTTCCTGCCCTCCCTGAACTTTTCCTTTACAGTTGAATCTATGTGTTTCATCACCATGGACTGTCTTATAACATAGACTCGTGGCAATAAACCCATGTTTAACCCATATTTTGACTAAAACATTCTTCTCTGTATACCTCACACATTCTTCTAAAATTTCACATCGTTTACACTTCTCACTCACAAAAAAATTGATGACTGATCTCTGTTCAAGCCTGGATTACTTTGTTCGATTTGCCGCAATTTCAAATAGCCTCAAAACAAATATTCTTTGGTGATTAAATTTTTTTGGCTATAAACCAATTACAAACAATGCAGTGTTTACATTTATGGAAAAAAATATCAGAAAATATGTATTTTGCTGTTCCACCAAAGAATTCATCATATCTATTCAATTAGCCTCGAATATCATATAATATCTAATTTTTCATTTTTTAAAAGTTTCATATATTCCAAGATATATCAACTCCTTATTGGTCATTTATCAACGGAACTTAATTCATTTGTTAATATTTTCTATGCTCCATTGTATTTTTTAAACTTGATCTTTATCAGCCATTTTTTTGCACACAGTTAAATGGTTTTGAGTATTCCTATCTAATAATTCAAATAGTCATATAGTTATAAGTAACAACTGGAACATTGGCCTAGTGAGTAGAGTGTTCGCTAATGGGTTCAATCCCAGGTCACGTCACACCAAAGAATTTAAAAATGGTACTTGATATCTCCTTGCTTAATACTCAGCAATATAAGGTACGTATCAAGGGTAAAAGTTGAGCAATCCAGGGAAAGGAGTAGCGGCCTCCCCTACAACTCCGTGTAGTAGCTATTGAAATGGGAGCCCTCTGGTCAACTTCAACCTCGGCCGCCAACTTTACTAATTATTTCAATTAAATAATCATTTTTTGTACAGTTATAGAGTTTCAAGAATTTCTATCCACAAAGAATTTGAATACAGTTAAATGTGTTGTATTTTGACCTTTGACCCGGTCAAAAATGCCATTCCAAGGTGATGCACCGGATGGAAGTGACACATTCTAATGGCAGTTATGAGAGGAAATCGCGTGGGAGGAAATTGGCAGATGAAATGGGACGAGGTAAAAATAAATTTCCATGGTACACTCATAGACTGATGCACCGGAAGAGAGTGACCTGTGAACTGCATGACAGTTATTTCCGCTTGATGACGATCAAACATGCGTTTTCAAAGATCGAGTAGGTGACTGAGTTGGCGTTGAAATATTATATAACTCAGTCAAGACAGAAGTCAAGACAGTTCCAGTTACAGTTGGAGATATAGTTATAGACGAGATGTGGTAGGGAAAGCCACACCAGGCCGAAGGGGCTTAGGGCCCTGATGAGTTGGGGTCCAGAGAAGATGCTGATAAGATGCAGTAAAGAAAGTCATCATCCAGAAAAGAGCTGGGCCTCCGGTTGAGCATCAGGAGAACAAGAAAGACACCATGCTGACGGCCATAAGAGTAGGGGGCCAAAATGTTGCAAACCTTGAGTAACCCTTTTCGAACCCTGACAATAAAGTGAGAGGTATATATTTTTATAAAGAAGTCTTCATGCGTCTTTATTATTGTGTCGTTATGATGCTGCATATGAGAATATAACAAATGGTTTTGACTATTCCTATGTAATAATTCAAATATTTATATCGTTACAAGTAACTATTCCAATTTAATAATCATTTTTTGTACATTTATATTTTTTCAAGAATTCCAATCTACAAAGAATTCGCACACAGTTAAATGGTTGGTTGATTAGTTGGGTTCAATGGCATATCAAACCTTGTAGGTTATTTAATGTCAAATCCTGACCATACTTATATATCAAATATGATTTGTAGACACATTTTGATAGCGTTTTTAAAATGAGCTAGAATTTGTTTTTTGCACACAGATAATTTCGAGTATGGCTATGTAAATCTTACAATTTAATTTAACATTTTTTGCATATCATTTGTTAGTAACTTTATTTCTAAATGAGTAAGAATGAACTTTTTTTGCACAAAAGTATTGTTATTGTTTCTACACAGTTAAATAGATTCAATTGTTCCTCTCAAACACTGGCAAATACACCCAACCAAGCCGAAACAATACTGCATAGTTTGGAACGAGCAGCCACAGGCATTGACCTCCATGTCAGTGCACACAAAACGGAATATATGAGCTATAATCAAACAGGCGACATCTCCACACAAGACGGAACCTCTCTGAAACTAGTTGACAAAATCACCTACCTAGGAAGCAGCGTCTCATCAACCGAAACGGACATCGACACGCGGCTAACGAAGGCATGGACAGCTCTCGATAGGCTATCGATCATATGGAAATAAAACCTGACCGATAAAATGAAACGCAGTTTCTTCCAGGCAGCGGTCGTATCGATACTACTGTATAGATGCAGTCCTCGGACGCTAACTAAACGGCTGGAGAAGAAGCTAGACGGCAATTACACAAGAATGCTGCGTGCAATATTGAACAAGTCCTGACGGCAACACCCCACAAGGCACCAACTATACGGCCACCTGCCTTCCATCACGAAAACTATCCAAGTTAGACAAACCAGACATGCAGGACACTGCTGGAGAAGCGGGGACGAGCTCATAAGTGATGTACTCTAATGGACCCCCGCATGTGACCCGGAAAAAGCAGGACAACCAGTTCCAACATACATACAGCAGCTCTAGGAGGATACGAGATGTAGCCCTGAAGACCTACCGGATAGGGAGAAGTGGCGAGAGAGTGTCAGGGATATCCGTGCTGGTGGCGCGACATGATGATGATGATTATTCATTCATTTGCACACAAGTTAAATGATTGCTATGCATCACTAAAAATTCAATTAATTTTCTGTCACTTGTTATCATACAGTTTGAATGTTAAACAGTTCTATTTGACCTATGGATAGGACCCTATTCGGGGCTACCACTCAATGTTAGAGTGGACCTGGTATTAATGGCAATCAATGAGTGCTTAAGATTCCCAAAAGAACTGGAGCCACACTTTCAGATTGTTTTGTGTCATATCCAGGATACTTGCTGAGAAGGTCTTAACTCTCTTCAGAGATGTAGTCGGTTTATTCTACAGCTCCAGCCGACTGGACTAAATTATATGGTTTCAAGTAAGAAATTTTACATTGCTCTTTTCAAGTAATCAAACATAAATTTTCAAAGTATTTCTGTCTAATAATATTTGCTATATATTACTATACAGCCATGGCCAAAATTATGGAGCACCTATAAAAAATTTCAGATAATACTTTAAACCTACGTATTTAAAGGTTAAGAATCGTACAGTGAACAATTGAGAGCAAATGTAAAATATTTAACTGTAGATTGTAGTATTTTTTTTGTTTACTTTAAAGCTTCTCTCGAGAATTTTAGCTGAGTTTCGTATTAAATTCATTCCAAACTTCAAAATGATTTATTGTCATACTAAAGGTTGTTTCATAATTTTCGGGTAATATTTGATTCTTGCCAGTGCTATAATAGTATATTTAATTGAAAATGCCTCCAAAGAAGCAGCTTTCAGAGATTAAAAGGGCACAAATTGTTGCTTTATCTGGTGAAGGATATTCTCCGTTAGAAATTGCAAGGAAGATGGAATGTTCAAGGAAGGGGGTTCAAACAACGATTAAAAGATACAAAGAAACAAAGTCTTTCAAAAACAGAAAAGGACAAGGCCGAAAAAGTCTACAACCGCCAGGGAAGACAGATCTTTGAAAAGAGCATCCCTTGCAGATAGGAGGAAAAGTTCTTCAGAGCTTGCTGCTGAACTTAGGGAGGGTGCAAACAAAAACCTATCAGCTCGAACAGTGAGAAGAAGGTTATTAGAAAAGAGATTAAAAGGATGCAAAGCCAGGAAAAAGCAGTATTTGTCTCAGGCCAACAAGAAAAAACGACTGGAATTTGCAAAAAACCATGAACATTGGACACCTGATGATTGGGGAAAAATTGTTTGGTCTGACGAAAGTAACTTTGAGGTAAGTTAACAGCTTCTATTTCCAAAACTTTGGATGTAATAACTGAAATTTTTATATGAATACACATCCACAACATTTATTCAAAAACTGTGACAAATTCTTTTGTTTTTCATCAGATTTTTGACAGCCCTGGAGCAGTTTATGTTCGCCGTAGGGAAGGAGAGGCATTTCATCCTGATTGTGTGGTTCCAACTGTAAAATTTGGAGGAAGAAGCGTAATGGTTTGGGGCTGCATGGCTTCTTCAGGCGCTGGAATCTTGTACATATGTGAGGGCAGAATGAACTCCACAATTTATAATAACATACTGGACCAGATTTACCGATTCTCTTTGACTAAAATATTTAATAATAACATTCCAAGTGATGTAATCTTCCAACAAGACAATGCCCCATGCCATACGTCAAAAGTTTCAATAGGTTGGTTTGAAAAAAAGGGATTACAGAGATGATGTGGCCCCCTCAATCCTCAGACCTAAATCCCATTGAAACTTTGTGGTCCCATTTAGGGAAAAGAGTGAGAATGCACAAATGTTCATCAAAAAAAGAATTAGAGACCAAACTTCATGAAGAATGACAGAAAATAGATCCTACCACCTGTAACAACTTGGTCAATAAAATAAAAAAAAAACGAATAAAAGCTGTTATTAAGGCAAAAGAAGGACATACCAAATATTGATTGTTGTTATTAATTCTTACTCCACTATTCTTAACCTTTAAATATATAAGTTTGAATCATAATTTCGATTTTTCATTGGTGCTCCATAATTTTGGCTAAGGCTGTATATATATTGAACTGGCCCTCTGGCATAATGATAAGAGTGTTCGCCAATGTCACTTGAGATCAGGGTTCAATCACATGTCGACTCATATCAAAGACTCAGAAGATGTTACTTGATGTTTACTTGCTTAACGCTCAACATTATTAGGTATGGATCAAGAGTAAATGGAGCGATCTAGTGAAAATAGTAGCGCCCTTCTCTACACCTCGGTATGGTGTCTATTGAAAAGGGAACTCTCGGGTCACCGTCGACTATGGACGGCCAAATTAATTATATATTCCTACATAATACTGGTGATTTAGGTTTGGTTTATTTAAATGCATGTCAACTCCTCATCGATGATTTAATTCATCTGCGTTTGTTTATAATCATAACTATTTCAGTTTTTAATATTCAACAGCGATCGTTTTTTTAAATTGCATTTTTGTTGTCTATAATAATTTATTTGCACACTGTTAAATGGTTTTAAATATCCCTACCTAATACAAATAACTTGTACGATGCTGTATTGTTGCAAGTATTCCTATCAAATACAAATGACATACAATCAAATCTTCTTGACCTACAGATGGGGCCCAAACAAATAATACCACTTCAGACTAGAGTGGAAATGGTAGTAATGTCAACAAAGGAGAGCCATCACTCACCCTATCCCAGTATTTAAGAAATAAACTCGCTACAGATATTGAAACATATCAAGGTCACCTCTTTGGGAATGGCGCTGCCTTTATTCAGAGGATACAATCAGAGTATTCTAAGACCTACCTACGGAGTTGTTTTCTTTTCGAATAGTGGTGTTGTTTTACAGTCTTTATATTTATAATTTTCCTACGTATCTTTCCTACGTAACTGGTATTTGTTTAGATGTCTACATTTAAATATTTGTTCACTTATTTAATTGAGACGATTTTTTATTGCATCTCTTTTTCAGATAGATTGATAGATAAATAGATAGGAAAGCATTATATGCGAATGACTACCGATGCCCTAGTTAACAAAGTTCAATCCCTCTCCAAGTTCGCTTGGGATAGCATAAAAAGCTTCACTTAGCACTGTGATACCTAATCTCAAGTGTTGACAAGAACTGGAATATGTCAACCTTTCGAGGAGGAAGAAGGTGTGTAGGGTCTGTGAACCTCAGTATATATCTAACGAGATCTTGTCATGCGCTTCTCTGTTTTTATTTCGTTGACTTGACACAGAGCGAAGAAACACTGTCTCTCGAATAACAAATAAGCTACCCCAAAATGTAAAACGGACTCCCTGTCGTTCATTTCTTCTGGCTTCCATGACCCGATGACTCAATAAAACAATTAAATGCCCAAACACTAAAAGTCCAAATACGCTTTTATTTGTTTCCTCCCCCAGTCAACAAATAGCTATTATCGATATAGCAGCGGCAGCAGCAGCTACAGCAGCAGCCATCGTTACTGACCATTCAACAATATTTTATTCTTGTGACAACGCTATAAAACATACTTACATTTATACATATTGTGGTGGTGCTCGTGGAGTAATTGTTGTCGTGGTGGGAAATGGACGCAATGATACGAGTTCAAATCCTGGACGAACCTAATTGCATTTCACATTGCATTAATACCCTTGGGAAAAGTATGAATCCAATTATTCTCCCTCCAGTTATGGATAAATAGCTGGCCAGACTGGGTTCTTTAGCGTTTGTTAGACTACCAGTCCTGAAGAAGAAGAACTCTGAATTCAAACCAGTTAAACTCCGCTAAAAATTCACCTTGTGTAACATCCTGCATATGCAGAGTTTGTTTTTTTTAAATCCATTTAGATTTGTTTAAGGCACGTTTTTGTATTAGTTGTATTTAAGGTTTTACGAATATAGTTTGATATATAAATTTTGATATCATTTCAATCTCATCGAGAAAAAATTATCTTACGTTCTCGAAAATTTAAAATCCAAACCAGGTTTTTTCCTTGATTCAAAACTGCATTTTTCAGTAAGAAAGTTGCTATCGTTAGAACCATTGTACAGACATGCATACGTATATATATATATATATATATAGGCAAATTTTCTGTAAAGGTCATCGCTGTAAAATTTTAAATCAGTGGCTCGAGATCAAATACAGTATGAAAGTTTTGGCGTTTCCCTTCGGGCTAATACCCTTTGAAAACGTAGGAATTTACCTTTTTCCTCAGTTATGGATGAACCATTGGGCAGACTGGGTTCTCTCACCTTGGTTATACAATCAGTTTGGAAGAAAAACCAGCTTTAAAAACTCTGAATAAAAAAAAATTAGAAAATGACCTTATGTCACATCTTGTGTCTGACGGATGGGTTAAGCTATGATAGATAGATAGATAGATTAAAGGTATCCGTCGTGTAATGGGTATCTTCGTTGGAAATTGAGACGGCGAACCGGGTTCAATTTCTGGACAAGGCTTTTTGTATTTCGCATATCATTAGTATCCTTGTGAAAGATATGAATCCATTATTCTCCATCCAGTTTGGGACAAATTGCTGCGTAGACTGGTCATTTTAGTCCTAGTATGGCAACAAACCTAAGAGAAGAAAAAACTGAATACAAACCTGTTAAACATCTCTTAGAAATTGACCTTGTGAGGAGGGATTGGTAACTACATACACACACAGACACACGCATATATATATATATATATATATATATATATATATATGTATATATAAGAATAGTGGAAACACCTGGAAATTTCAAACAAATTTATTTAATTATGGTTTTCTAATTGCAGCTCTCCCGTGAAATTCGGCTTTATGTAGCTCCCTTCTTACAGTTTTGGAGAAAACTGGGTTCTCGATGTGGTCAAAACTCCGACCTCCGACAGTCCCTATCGGACAGCATTTGCTTTCTTCCTTAGTTTGGCTTCAGAGAGGATGTTTTTCCTTCTTTCTCAAATGTTTTCTTTACTTTCGAGACAGTACTCGTTGCTACACCAAATAATTCAGTGGTTTTTGTGACACTAGCGCCTGCCATACGATCAGCAAAAATTTCTTCTGATTGTATATGTAAAAAAACAATATCAGTAAAATAAGACGAGAAAAATTAAGGATTAATCAAAGAACATAAAAATAACAAACGTTTTATTGGAGTTTCAAAATTATGAAACTAGTATTCTAAGTGGTTTCATTATTTTGTCCAACCCTTATATATATATATATATAGAGAGAGAGAGAGGGAGAGAGAGAGGGGGAAGAGAGATTAGGCCAGGACTCGTTTGACGTTTCTACTGAAGGCCATTTCAAGTTGATCACATGGTTCCTTTTTCCCAGGCCAAACTTTCTTAGTGTGGCTGAGTTTATCGCTTGTTGCCCGAGGGGATCAAGTCTTCTTTGAGAGAGTCATGGATGAGTCTCGATTCGCATGTTCCCTCGCCTCACCCACTCCAAAAGGATGTCATATTAAATTTGAGTTGATTGGAAATTGGATAAGTTCATACTTACATACATGTGCCATCTAAAAAAAAAAGTCACTCGACAATTCCATTTTATGTAAATTGTTGCCTGTCAGTGTATTGTACGAAGCAGACAGGAAATGTCATCGTGCTGATCTGCTGAAAAAAATCTTTGAAGCAAGTTGCAAGCGCGTACATCATTCTGCTTCAGATTCTCTACTACCATTGGTCGGTTGTGTTTTAAGACGTATCAACCTTTGTAGGTTATTTAATGCTGAATCATTTTCATACATATACATTAAACATATATTATTTCCAAACAAATAATTTGTTGGTAGTATTTTAGACCAGCCAGAGCTCGTTTATTTGCACATAGTCAAGTGAATATTATGATTTGTAAGAGAATTGTTTTTTCAACATTTTTAAGTATTGTTATTTGAACACTGTTAACTGGTTTCAAGTACTGCTATCTAACACTAATAATTCTTTTTAATATTAATCATTTGTTTGCACGCAGTGAAGTGGTTTCATATCGAGCTATATAATACCAATGATTAAATTTCGGCACACAATAAAGAATCTCAAGTATTTTTATTTAACACTAATAATTCTATTCAACATTACTCATTCATTTGGATACATTTAAATGGTTCCAAGTATTGATATGTTACACTGATGATTTAATTTAATATCAGTCATTTGTTTTCACAGTCAAATTGTTAACCGTTCTATTTGATTCGTAGATGGGTTCCTTTCAGGTGCTGCCACTCCGGGTGAGAGTAGACTTGGGAGCAATATCAATGAAAGGGTAATTAACATTCCTCAAACCTCCTGGACTAGATTGTTTAGAGTCGTAATCAGGACACACGTTGCTGGGGGTCTTACTCTCCTGCAGAGATATAGTCGGTGTATTCTTCCGCCTCAGCCAACTGGGCTGTCAACTACCACAGATATAAATTGTTCAGACAAGAATTTCGTTTCTGTAGTAAAGCAAGATGTCAATAAACCCTTTTCATAGCAAGAGTCATTATGAAAGTTCTCTCATTAACCGTGACCAGCGGTTCCGGAATTAGGTTTGATTTTGTAGTGAGATATTCTATAAAAATGAAGACTTGGAGGTCTTCTAAAATTTTATCCGATTACTACAACTAACTGCTTGCCCAGTCGACTGGGGCTGTAGAATACACGGACTGCACCTCTGCAGGAGGGTAAGACCCCCACCAACAAGTGTCCCAATAATTTAAGTAAACAATCTGATGGTGAGGTTCCAGCGATGCTGAAGCTTTAGGGAATGCATTCTACCCTTTCATTGCCATTGCTCCCAGGTCCACTCTGGTCCGGAGTGGTAGCACCTGATAAGTCCCTATGGGTTAAATAGAACTAAACTGCTTACTTATGCTTAACTGAATTGTTTGAAATAGAACTGTTTGACTAAACTGAAAAGCTTGAAATAGAAATGTTTTTGACAAATTGTGTACTTACATATAAACTGATACTTACGCTAAACTGAGTTGTTTGAAATCGAACTGTTTTTGACTTTAAAACTGAACTTACGTTAAAGTAAATTGTTTAATATAGAACTGTTTTGATATTTGACTGTGTGTAAACAAAATCTATACTTTTATTAAACTGAATTTGTTGAATTAGAACTGTTTGAATACATTGATTAAATTGAAATAGAAATGTCTTTGACAACTAAAGTGAGGGCTCATGCTAAACTGAACTGTTTGAAATAGAACTGATTATTTGTATAAAAATGGATTTGGCATTAAATAACCTACAAAGGTCGATATGCCATAAAACCGATCCAACCAACCACAACTAAAACTAACTGCAAAAAGTATTTGAGTATGAGAGGAAAGCAGTCCTGACACTTGTAGCAGAAGATATGCAATATTGTTTAATATTTCTCCAAATAAAAAAAAATGTGAAAAAATCCACGACGAATTAAAAACAACGCATTTTGTTGCCGGAGCAAATTTACTTGAAGAAATCCAAGAATGAAATTAGACATGATAAAAGAGTTTAGAAAGATCTGCATGAACGAATATAGTAAACTTCTTTTGGTATAAGTTTAGAGTCCTTATTAAAATTGAAGTCGTTGAGTGACGATTTATGTCAAAGCAGGGTATCGTGCGCAATACGACATGAGGTTTGTTGGAGAAAAAGATCCCACTCTCATATGGAAGCAACCACAATCTTGCATGCGTTTGATTGTTGATGCGGGACCGAAGGGAGACGTTTGACTTTAAAGGGGTGCTTTTTTATATGCTACTTTAGTCTCACAACTTAACGGCAATTAGAAGTACTATTTGGAAAGCAAGAGAGGAAACCCGAATATTTTCTTTATTTACAGGTATATGAACATTCGTAAATTATTTAATGCCAAAACCATCATTGTAGTAGTCCAGCAGTGATAGTATTTGACATGTAACAGGGTGGGGTCGGAGTAAGAGGGTTTCTGCCTTTCCCAAGAGTGTTAATCCAAAAGTGAACATCAGCGGGAGACTGGAGTTCGAAATCGCTTTCTTTAAGGCGGCAGTCTGGTACGTTCACTACAACGCGATGAAGACTCCCCACGACTAAATGTCGAAGTTTATATACAGGGAGTGTTATGTAAAAGAAGAAATGAGCACTACAGGGAGAGAGAAAGAGAGAGAGAGAGATAAGTGAGATAGAGAGAGAAGGGAGAGAGAGATCGTTGGGGATATGAATGACCAGGTAGGCAGATATCATGAGAGTGCGGAGAGAGATGGAAATAGAAAGAAAGAAAGAAAGAAAGAGAAATGGAAAAAGAGGGAGTGAGATGATTTTTTTTCGTTTTTTTTTTTTTGGTTTTTTAAATTGTATATCAACCATTGTAGGTAATTTATTGCCAAATCCATCCATGCAGAATAGTAGTCGTTCTTTTTCACATATAGATGGAGGAATAAAGAGTTTCATGCCTATCCAAACAGTATTAGTCAGAACGTGAACGTAATAGCACAACAGGAGTTCGAACTCGCTTACATTGATGCTGCAATCCAACACATTAGCCACTACTACATGCAGAATAAGCCTTCAAATGTGTACAATTGACATTGTGCTAAGGGTTTTTAAATTAAACTTACATAAAATGGAGGGAATCTTTAGCGAGAAATTTCATTTGCGTGTGTTGGTAAGCTTCAACCTAATCTGTGCTTAGCATTTTTCAAAGATATCGTTGTTGGTCTATCTATTTGTCTTTAATACGAAAAACTTGGTAAGAGAAATTTTCTCTTGACACATTGTGGCACTAGTTCTGTTAGTTTGGTTTGGTCTGTTTTGGTTTTTTGGCATATCAACCCTTGTAGGTTATTTAAAACCAAATCCTCTTTATGTCTATATTTTAAATATATATGATTTTTAAACAGACTTTGCTGATAACTTTTTTTAAAAAGCCAAAGCTCAGTCTTTTGCTCGCAATTAAATGATTCTATATATTGCTATGTATCACTTACAATTTAATTAAACATCAGTCATTAGTTTACACACAGCTAGATTATCAAACAGTTCTATTTCTAACAATTCAATTTAACATAAGATATTTGTTTTCTCACACTTTAAATGCAAAAAGTTTATATTTAACCCATTGATAAGACTCTATCAGGTGCTACCACTCCTGGTCCTAGTGCGCCAGAGAGCAATGGCCATTAAGGCTATTCTGGATTTCCCAAAACTTCAGCATTACTGTAGTCCCACCATCAGATTATTAAATGTCATATCCAGGGCACTCATTTGAAGATGGTTCTTTTTCCCCTGTAGATATGCAATCGATGTATTCTTCAGCCTCGGCTTTCAGGATAGAGTTCTTTTAGTGTAAACAGTTAAAATGATCTAAAAGAATAAACTATTTCCTGTCCAATTTGAAACGTCATGATAATCGTACTGAGCCTTTATTCGCCCTCAACTTGAATGTTTTTATTTTTAAAAAATCAAACAAGATTTACTAAATATTTACTATAGAGTATTTTTTCTTAATTCTTTTTTTTTGTAATCAATTATAATCGTGTGAGATTTCGCTTGTTTGTCGCTTGAAATGTCCATACAACTGTTTTCATTCCCATTTTGTTTTCGGTTTATTCTTGTTCAACTGATGCATGTATTGTCTGTATTTTTTTCTATTGACCGTAATCAGTCTTCCTCTGCGCTTATCCATCTCGTCGTCTAGTCGTTGTTTCAATGTATCGACGATATCTTGAATCTTGGCAAGTCTTCTTCCAACTTCTCTCTTATATAGTTTAGCTCCATCATTTCTTCTGATGTAAGAGCTTAAGTTTTTTTGTTTTCTTCTCAATCTGTTGAAATTCTTCCATCGTCCACTCTAAGAACAGTCCCGAGTATCTTACGGGGAGGACGGCCCAGTCGTTTATCCTTTTGCTGAGATTTATGTTTTCTAATTTGGTTTCGAGTAGTTTTCTTATCCTCCTAATATATTCTTTTTTAATTTCTTCTTTCACCAAGTCTTGTCTGAAAGTGTCCGCTGTCAATATTCCCGAGTATTTGTAAGTTTCCTTTTCTCCAAATATTCTGATTTTTCCTTGATTTTGTTGTTTAATTCCTTCTGTAATTTGCCGTTTTCTGCTTTTCATTATTAATAGAGCACATTTTTCTATGCCAAATTCCATCCCAAAATCGTCACTCTGTATCTTCAATGTCTGTGTTAGGGTTTCCAGTTCCCTTTTGATTTTTGGCAAACAGTTTGATGTCGTCAATGTACATTTGGTAGTTTATTTTTTTCTTGAGATTTATGAAGTTTTTATCTGCCTCTGCATTTCCATATTGTGTGATTGAGAGGTATCATCGCTATCCCTAAAAGAAATGATAACGCATTTCTCTGGAAGACACCTCTCTGGATTTTCATCACAGCTAAGCTTTTTTCCTCCATCTGTTCAACTCTATAGTTTTCCATTCTAATCTCGATAAACTTGATGACTTCGCAAGATATCTTGTACATTTTGTGACAGCTTTGAGGGACAATATCCAGCTTTGAGGGACAATATGATATGCTTTCTTGAAGTCAATTAACGCCATAGCTTGATTTTTCGTCACGTTTTGCTGTTCTTGAGGATGTGTTGATCAGTATATAACAGCTCTCCTATTTCTCTAAATCCCTCGCAGCATCCATTCTGTTAATAGGGAAAAGTTTACAGCTTATTAGTGAGTAATAATACCCTCCTGATTTACGTCGTTAGTATTTTTCACATAATGGCTATGAGTGTGTAGTTGTTGGGGGTGGTTCTTTTTGAGGGGTCTTTCCTTTTCTCATCTATTTGGTTGCTTCTTGTAAGCATTTATTCATTTCGATTACCAGTCTGTTGTAGATGGAAGTAAATCTTTTAACCCAGTATCCATGTAGGCAGTCATGTCCTGGTATTTTCTAAATTGCTACTTTTCTGAGTGTTGCTCTTTGGGAATCGAAATGTGTTTTTGTCCTAGGTCCTTCTTCAAGAGGTTTTAATTCTTTCCCCATATTGCTTATCTATTCAGCTTTTCAGTTATTTTCTCTTCATTCCCATATTTTGTTCGAAAATTATTTTGTTTCCTTGTGGTCTGGATGATGATTTGTTGGTGCAATATACCCCTACTTTCTGGTAGAAATTTTTTAGTTGCTTTGGAATGTCCTCTTTTGTCGCGGTGTCTTTTTATTCTTTCTTTCGCAAGTATATTTTGTTTTTTTACCTCGAGGTGTATCCTTTTTTATATTTGAGTTGCTTTTTCATTTTTATCTCATGTTCCAGCGTTCTTATCAGTGTCTTATCATTTTTTCTTTTTGTGGTAGACTTTTCATCTGTGTTTCCAGTCGAATTACCCAACTAGGTTTTGTGCTTCTATTCCTGTTCTTAAGAGGAATATCGATTTTATCACAGACTATATGTGTTAATATCCGTTTGATTTTTCGGTTTCATCCTTGACTATTTTCCAATCTTGGTTTCTTAACGATGGTAATCCAGTCTTCTTTTCAGGCCTAATTCTCTTTAAGATCCGTACATTCATTTTTTTTTTTTTTGTATTAAAGTGATAAACAAAATCTCCCATTAGAAAACATGAATATAGCCAAGAAAGGGAAAACTAAAGAGAGAAACGAAATCTCTTCTGATAGCAGGACAAAACAACGCCGTAAGGACTAAGTATGTCAAGGCAAGAATAGACAAGGCAAACAAAAAATAGCAAATGTAGATTATGTGGTGAGAAAGACGAAACGATCAATCGCATATTAAGCAAATGCAGTAAATTAACCGAAAAAGAGTATAAGACAAGACATGACTGGGTGGAGCAGGTTATCCTCAGCGAATTGTGCAAGAAGTTTAAATCTGACCACACGAAAAAAATCGTATATCTATAATCCAGAATTAGTCCTAAAAAAGAGACACAAAATATTACCAGGGATTTTAAGATACAAACGATCACCTAATCTCGACCGGGACGGCAAAACCTTGTGATTGTCAACAAGAAAACAAAAACTGCTGAATAGTGGGCTTTCTTATTTCGGCTGATGACAGGGTAAAATTGAAAGAACGCGAAAAGAGTGATAAGTACTTAGACTTTACTAAAGAACGGAAAAGACTTAGGAACATGGGAGTGATCGTGGAACTAATTGCAATTGGCGCGCTCGGTACAATCACCAAAAGATTAGTACAGAGACAGGAAGACTGGCAAATAAGATGACGAGAGGAGAATCTATCCAGACTACAGAATTGTTGAGTTCGGCCAGAATACTAAGAAGAGTCCTGGAGACTAGAGGAGACTTGCTGTCATTCCGACTCCTGGGGAAAATCGAACAGAAAGGATGCTGTAAGAGAACTAGAGGCACAGAGGAACTATTATTTTTAGATCAACACACCTTCAACGAAAAACGAGCAGGAAAAATTTAGCTATGGCCTGGGTCAACTACAAAAAAGCTTACGATATGGTCCCCCAAAGCTGGATATACCACTGTCTCAAAATGTAATAAATACCCGCCCAATTCGTACAGTTTATCGAAAAGACCATGCAAAACTGGAGAGTGGAATTTACAACGGGAGGACAAAGCTTAGCTGAGGTAAAGATCCAAAGAGGAATATTCCTGGGAGATGCACTGTCACCATTAATATTTGTGATAGCCATGATGCCACGCAGCCGTATCCTTAGGAAATGCACAGCCGGATACAAACCCCTTAAATTGCAAGAAAAGATCAAGCACTTGATGTACATGGACAAATCAAACTTTTTGGCAAAAACAAAAAGAATTGGAAACCCTAATGCAAACTGTGAGAATATACAGTCAAGATATAGGGATGGGATTTGGCATAGAAAAATGCGTCATGCAAGTAATGAAAAGTGGCGAACGACACATAACGGAAGGAGTCGAACTTCCAAATCAAGTTGAAATCAGAACGCTCAGAAAAAGGAAACCAGCAAACACTTGAGAATATTGGAAGCTGACACCATCAAACAAGTGGAAATGAAAAAAAAAAAATGAGTATCTCAGAAGAGCCATGAAATTACTCGTGACAAAACTCTTTAGCAGGAACCTTATCAAAAGCATAAATACCTGGGTTGTCCCCTATCTAATATACTCGGGACCATTCTTGAAGTGAACCATAGAAGAACTTAGGCAAATGGACCAGAGAACAAGAAAACTAATGCACTGCACGCAAAAGATGACGTTGACAGACTATATGTGTCAAGAAGAGAGGGAGGAAAAGGATTTTCCAGCACTGAAGATAGCGTGGACACATCGATACGACTCGAAGACTGCATAGAAAAGCGGGAAGACTGATTACAGCCATCACAAACAATGCTAAGGACAAGAGAATCAGCAGAACGACAATAACCAGAAAACAAAAGTGAGAAGAAAAACAATTCTATTACGTTTTAAGTGACTAACAAGCGATATCTCACACGAGAAAATGTGGACGTGGCTAAGGAAAGGAAACATTAAGATAGAAACTGAATCTCTCATAATAGCAGCACAAAATAACGCCATAAGGACTAACCATATCAAAGCGAGAATAGTTGGGACACAACAAAATAGCAAATGTAGGTTATGTGGTGAAAGAGACGAAACAATCAATCACATAATGAATGAATGCTGCAAACTGGCACAGAAAGAGTATAAAACTAGACACGACAGGGTGGGCAAGGTGATCCACTGAAAATTGTGCTAGAAGTTGAAGTTTGATCATACGAATAAATGGTATATGCACAACAAAGAATCTGTCCTAGAGAATAAAACCCACCAACTCCTCTGGGATTTTGAGATACAAACGGATCACCAAATCTCGGAAGACAACCAGAACTTATAATTATCAACAACAACAAAAAGAACTTACAAAATTGTGAACTTTGCCGGCTGACCGCAGAATAAAATTGAAAGAATGTGAAAAAAGGGATAAGTATCTCAACCCTTCTACGAAACTGAAAAAATTATGGAACATGAAAGTGATAATTATACCTACTGTGATTGGTGCTCATAATACAGTCACCGAAGAATTATTTAAGGGACTGAAGGACTAGGAAATAAAACTACTGGATTATTGAGATCGGCTAGAATACTAAGAAGACTCTTGGAGACTTGAAGAAAATTGCTGTCACTCAAATTTCAGTATGTGCAAGAAATTTAAATTTGACCATACCAACAAATGGTATATGAACAACCCAGCACCTGTCCTAGAAAATGACACACATGAACTCCTATGGGACTTTGACGTACAGACGGATCACCTAATCTCCGCTAGAAGACCAGACCTTATGATAATCAACAAAAAAAGAGAATTTGCAAAATTATAGACTTTGCTCCCCCGGCTGACAACAGAATAAAACTGAAAGAATCTGAAAAGAAGGATAAGTACCTCGACCTTGCTAGAGACTTGAAAAAACTATGGAACATGAAAATAACGATTGTACCAAATGTGATTGGTGTTTTTGGCACGGTAACTAAAGGATTATTAAAGGGCATGGAGGATTTGGAAGTCGGCGGCCGAGTGGAGACAATCCAAACTACAGCATTATTGAAACGGCCAGAATACTGAGAAGAGTCCTGCAGACTTGAGGAGACTTGCTGTCACTCAATCTCCAGTGAAAGACCATCAACTAACGCTGATGTGAAAAACTCTAATCGGTAAATAATAATAATAATATATAGATAAGTAACGGCACGATGGAGGAGAACATATTTATTAGAAAATGTGCAAAAAATATCGAATACTGAAATCTGTAAAATGGTATGAACACCAACCAGAACCAATAACAGAAGCCAAAGAAGTTACTATTCTTTGCGACTTTGCAATCCAAACAGATAGAAAAATAAATCGCCATAGACAAGATATAGTTGTTAAGAAATATAAAAGAAAAATATGACTTCTAATTGATATGTAAGTGCCAACAGATAAAAAATATTAATCAAAGAATATAATAAAAAAGTAAATACAAAGATTTGGAAAAAGAAAATGAAAATGAAAAAAATATGGCACTTAAAAACTAACACCGTGCCAATAACAGTTGGAAACCTGGTATGACCAAAAACGTGTGTGTGAGAGAGAGAGAGATTAAATTAACAAGATACCTAGCAGTCCTAGTCTATATGAAATACAAAACAAAAACGTAGTTTCTGGAATTGGTCATCTCCTTAAGAGAGTATTATTAATGAAAGTGGAAAATATCAACCAAAAGAAGCAGCAAAAACCATAAATACAAACAATACTTATAATCACTTCCTTTCCCTCGAGCTAGGTCTTGGTTAAAGACCTGTTTAAGGAATTTAAGAAACTGCAAATAATGTTGAAAATTACATGATGATAATAATAATAATAATATGACCATACGAACAAATGGGATATGCACCACACAGAATCTGCCCGGGAGAATGAAATGCACAAACTCTTCTGGGATTTTGAGGTACAAACAGATCACCTACTCTCGCCCGGACAACCAGACCTTATAATAATCAACAAAAAATAGAGAACCAGCTGAGATGTGGATTTTGTTGCCTCTGCTGACCACAGAGTGAAACTGAAAGAAAGCCAAAAGAAGGATAAGTACAGGAACCTAACTAGAGAACGGAAAAAAAAAACTGTGGAACATGAATGTGACGTTTATACCAAGTGTAGTTGGTGCTCTTAGTACACTCACCAAAGGACTGGTACAAGGGTTGGAGGACTTGGAAATAGGAGAACAAGTGGAGACCACCCAAAGAGATCGGTCAGAACACTAAGAAGAACCCTGGAGACTTGAAGTGGCTTGCTGTCACTCAAACTCCAGTGAGAAACCATAAGCTAACGCTGGTGTGAATAACTCAAAAAGGAGTAAAAATAATAATAATAATAATTATTATTGTTATTATTATTATTATAAACAACATCAAACTGTTTGCTAAAAATGAAAATGAATTGGAAGCCTCAATACAGTCATGACATGGAGATGGGATTTGGCATAGAAAATGTGCCGTGCTAATAAGAAGTGGAAACGATACAGGACAAAAGGAATAGATCAACAAAATAAAAAAAATAAAAACGCTCGGAGAAAAGGAAAATTACAAGTACTTAAAATTTTGAAAGCAGACACCATCAAATAAAGTGAGATGAGAAGAAAAAATTAAAAAGAACATCTCAGGAAAGCCAGAAAACTACTCGCAACCCAAGTACTTAGCAGAAATTTCATCTAAGAGTAAAACACCTGGACGGTCCCCCTTTTAAGATACTTGGAACCATTCTTAAATTGGACGAGGGAAGAATTTCAATAAAGGAACCAGAGAATAAGAAAACTAATGACAATGCATAAGGCCTGACATCCCAGAGATGATATAGAGAAATGTGTAAAGAAAAGAAGGAGGAAGACTTCTCGCCAGTAATGAAGATAGCGTAAGTACAACTATTGGACGACTCGAAGAGTACACAAAAATCCCTAAATTGACAAATTACAATGATCAGAAAGAAAACGAACAACTAAATGATCGTCAGAAAACTAGGAAACAAAAATGTAAAAAAAAAACAACTCAGTAGATTATCCAAATGACAGCATTGCTAAGAACGGCCAGAATCCTGAGACGAGTCCTGGAGACTTGAGGAGACTTGCTGTCACTCAAACTCCAGTGAAAAACCATCAGTTAACACTGATGTGAAAAATTCTGAAGAAGTAAATAATAATAGTTATAATATTGATAAGTGAAATCTCACGCGAGAAGTTTTGGACGTGATTAACAATGGGAATCCTTTAGAGATTAACTAAATCTCTTATAATAACAGAACAAAACAAACTACCTAAAAGCACAATTGATAAGACACAACAAAATAGCTAATATAGGTTACGTGGTGATAAATATGAAGTGATCAGTCACATAATAAGTGGAGGCAGCGGAAAACGAGTATAAGACTAGGCATGGCTAGGTGGGATAGGTGATTCACTTGGAATTATGCAAGAAATTTAAATTTGATCATACAAACAAGTGGTATATGCACCACCTGGAGAATGAGATGCACAAACTCCTCTGGGATTTTGAAATACAAACTTATAACTTAAAAAACTCAACCAGATGACCAGCCCTAATAAAGTAAGTAAAGTTGGCGACCATAGTCGAGGGTAACCCGAAGGCTCCCTTTTCGATAGCTACTACACCAATGTATAGGGGAGGGCGCTACTCCTTCCCTGGATTGCTCTACTTTACCCTTGATCCGTACCTTATAATGCGGAGTGTTAAGCAAGGAGGCATCAAGTACCATTTTTTGAGTCTTTAGTATGACTCGACCTGGGATTGAACCCAGGTCTCCCAGGCCATTGGCGAACACTCTAACCCCTAGGCCAATGTCCGGTAAATAATAGTATAAAAAAGAACATGTCGAATAGTAGATTTTGCCATTCTGGCTGATCACAAGCTAAATCTAAAAAAAAAAAAAAAAAAAAAAAAACGAAAGAGAAATATGTACCAAGATCTTGTTGAAGAACTAAAATAACAATGAAACATAAAAGTGACGGTTATACCTATTGTAATTGGTGCACTCGGAACAATACCCAAAGCATTGCTACAGAAACTCAAAGACTTGGAAATCAGAGGATAAATTGAGACCATTCAGAGTGCAGCATTATCAAGATCAACTAGAATACTGAGTAAAGTCCTGGAGACTTGAGCAGACTTGCTGTCACTCAAACTCCAGCGGAAAACCCTCAGCTAACGCCGGCGAAAAAACTCTCAAAGGAGTAATAATAACAATAAACCAGCTGTTCCCGTCGACTACTGGGTGAAAATCAAAGTAACTGAAACAAGAAACAAATACTTACTTAGACTTTGCCAGAGAACTAATAAGCAGTGGAGCATTTGAGAAATGGTAATTCCATTTGATATGTGTGCACTCGGAACAATCCCCAAAGAATTGGTTATGAGACTGGAAGAATCGAATATCGGAGGATCAGACCAGACCATTCAAACTAGAGCATTGTTAAGATTGGCCCGAATACTGTGAAGATTTCTGGATTTCTGAAGAAACTTGCTTTTACTTAGACACCAGTGAAAGACTATCATCTGGTTGAAAAACTCGAAAGGAGTAAAATAATAATAATGATAAACTTTGTAAGTGGTTCACGCATTTGGCAGCTTTGAAAATGGTCTGTGTTTCAAAAATCAGTTAATTGAATTAATATGCTGTAACAAGTTTATTCGATATTTTTCAAGTTTCAAAATATTACAGGGAGGGGATTTTTTCTTTTTTTTTGTGGTGGTTATTTTGAGACATTTTTATCGTAAAATCTGAATATGAAATGTGGTTTTGCAAAGTATGTTGGCAACACGCTGGTGTTGTGTCTTGAATTAGAAGTAGAAAGGTAGAAATCAAAAATTAATGGACAAGTAGACGTACCTCAGCAGCAGCTTCTCATCTATTGAAAGTGAACCAGTATGCACCTAGCGAAGGCGTGGATTTCTATAGACAGGCTATCGAGCATATGATAATCTGATTTATCCGATAAATTAAAATAGAATTGTCAATATTGTGTGTCAATATTGCTGTACGGATGCACCACATGGACGCTGAAAAAAAACAAAGAAAGAAAAAGCTTGATGGCAATTGATCAAGAATGTTACGAGCTATATTGGATAAATCCTGGAAGGAACACCCCACGAAACAACAGCTGTATGGCTACTTAACTCCCATCTCGAGAGCCATCTAAATAAAACAAACAAGACATGCGGTACACTGCTAGAGAAGCAAAGACGAAATCATAAGTGATATTCTCCTCTGGACCCCTTCAAATAGACGTGCAAGTGTTGGCCGAGCAACAAGAACTTTCCTACTACAACCATGTTCAGACTCAGGATGTATTTTGGGTATCTACCGGGAGCCACGGATGATTGGGACGAATGGAGAGCGCTACTTAATGATGATGATAAAGTTTTATGGGCCGATTGTAGAAATAGACTCAAATAATAGCTCCCCCTCTCACTTGTCGATTTCCTTAAGGCAGTGAAATTAAAAATCAGTTTGTAAGTCAATGGTTTTGGTATATAGGAACTTTTGACAAAAATAATGAGGGTTATTGAAGTTGGAATAGGGTAAAATAATCTCTTCCTGGTAAAGAGTAGATAGCTGGACTTAAATCAAGAAAAGGTGGGGTAGAAAAAAGAAAAGGGAAAAAAAATTCAGCCAACCTTCCGTAGTTGAAAGGTCAAGCTCCGTGACAATAAAATATCAACTCCTATAATCAGTCTGTCACTTTGCTTCGGTTTGTCACTGAATGTCGGATTTGGGAGGAGGCGACTGAAAATAAAACTCCTTAAACTGTGGCGGTAAAAATAAATAAATAGTAAAAAAAAATTGCATAGCAAAAAAGAAACGGAAGAATCGAGAAAGAAGAATTTGAATCGTAAGCAAACTAAAATTCTAAGGTTAAATGTTATTTTTATTTCATTTGTCTTTTCGACTGTGATTCTCGACTTGACCAGAATTTTTCGCAGACTAAAGTAAAGTAAAGTTGGCGACCGTAGTCGAGGGCGACCAGAAGGCTCCTTTTTCAAAAGCTACTACAGCCCGGTATAGGGGAGGGCGCTACTCCTTTCCCTGGATTGCTCCACTTTTCTCTTAGACAGTACCTTGTTTTGCTGAGTGTTAAGCAAGGAGGTATCAAGTACCGTTTTCAAAGTCTTTGGTAAGACGCGACCGGATATTGAACCCAGGTCTCCCAGACCATTAGCAAACACTCTACCCACTAGGCCAGAATCATTTTCCTAATAGTTAGTGCTGAGGCAGTATTTATTTTATAAAAGGAAGAAAATGAAGTAAAATTATCCCCTCTCTTAATAATCACGTGGTGGACTGTAGGCAAAAGCTTATTAAACCCAAGGGTAAATGTAAATATAAAATAAATATTGGTAACCATAAAAATCAATCAGAAGAAAAATGTAACTGCATATATATGGTAGTAAGATGAACCAACAGACTGATTACAATAAAAAGGGATTTGTGGACACAAAACTTACACATTTTGAAGGTGTAAATATTTTATTTGTATTTATATATGAATATTTATATTTTGTGATCTACTGAAGTGTCTTCTTCCTTAAAAAAAAATAAGAGGTCTCATCTGTGACAAAAGCTCATGTGGTGCATTCAATAAGTTTCCAGACTTTTTTGTACAGGCATTTAGAATTGTCGTAGACACTTGACGATTCATTACGTTATTGTTATACATCTTATGAGATGGCTGACTAATTTTTATGATTTGAGCTTCAAATGAACAGCTACAACAGGAATTGGAATACACCCAACTAAAGCCTGATTGTCACAGCTGGTGAATTTCAAAAATGCAATCTGGACGTGAGGACACTTTAGAAGAACCATATGCAATAAAATTCTGTTTTAAACTTGGAAAAATGTCACAGAAACGTATGGAATGCTTCATACTGCTTTTGGGCCATCTTGGATGAAACGAGCATCAGTTTTTGAGTGGCATAAGAGATTCAAGGAAGGCAGGGAGTCTGTGAGGGATGATGAGAGGTGTGGGAGGAGTAAAGACGTCAATACACCAGAGTTGATTGGCCAAAGGGTTTGGGTTAGGATTAGGGTTAGTATGTTGAGGTTTTAAGGGAGTTCAGGAAGAGATTCCGTTGGAAGAGGCCAGTACTCTTCAAATCGGGTCAGTGGCATTTCCACCAGGACAATGCACCAGTCCACAACTCCATCCTTGTCACAGACTATTTGACCAAGATGGGCATCAAGACAGTTCCTCACCGTCCCTATAGTCCAGACCTTGGTCCCTGTGACTTTTGGTTATTCCCTAAGCTCAGAGGCTGTCGTTATGAGACAATTGAGGAGATGAAAGAGGCATTGACGAAGGTTATTGACACGCTCACACAAGTGAACTTCAATGGGCCCTTGCAGAAGTTTTAGAACGGTACAACAAGTGCATTGTAGCCGGATGAGATTACCTTGAAGGGGACTAGAGTTTCAAATGTGTACTACCAATAAAAGTGACCATACGAAAAAAGTCTGGAAACTTTTTTAATGATCTTGTAATAATCAACCTCTTTGTCATGTATAGCTACAATATACTACCTATGAAGATTTTCAAATACAAATAAACGTGATTCTCAGATCCTAGATCTGAGTTTCATGATCGGCTGGTGTTGCTTTACCAAACCACATACAAGACCCGTACGAATGTTGGCTGTTTTAATTTCAGGTACAAAAACAAACTCCAAAGCAACAATGCGTGTGAACTGAAGAAGACAGCAAAAACGTAATTCTATGTGTTTTTAAAAGCAATTAAATACAAAGGGTTTACAAGAAAAAGAAAGGGTGTCCTCGTGGTGTAATTGGTTAAAGCGATGGACTGCGGCATCGTAGTGAGTTCGTACTCCAATCGCGCTATTACGTTCACTTTCGAGCCAATACTTGAGAAAGGTATGAACCCCCTTATTCACCCAGCTATGGGTTAAATAGTACCATTAGTGTTCTTCTAGGAGAATAGCTTTGGCATTAAATAACATATAAAGGTTGATATGCCATTTAAACAAAGAAATCAAACCAAACCAAGAAAAAGATTATCGAAATTTGGACAGAATTCATTAAATTTGATACAAGCCAATAACTTTCCGATTAAACGAGGATTATCTGAGAGAATTTATGGTTTTCTGTCTTCGAGATACGAGGAATACGTGAACAGGTGAGTTGAATCCATATGCTCTGGAAGAGCCCCTTAATGAGCTGAAACGGAAAATATCCAACACCATAACCGTAAATGTTAACATACCATTAAAAATGTTAAGTTGCGAAAATAATCATGCCCAAAAAGAGGGTTACGTTACCTGAAGAATCAGGACTGGAAAAAATATCAAGATAAACGAAAACGAGAATAAATAATTTAGAAAATTGTACCAACATCAGAGTTCTAAATGACGTTATATATTCCGGAGGAAATCTAGTGATGAAACGGGTTATTAAAAATTGGTAAGCCCCTATAGAAACTGAGCAGGAAAAAAAACCGTACAGCGACCAATAACAGCAAGGGTGACATAAATAAAAAAAAGAAAAAGAAACAAAATCTAGAAAACAATCATAAAAAGAAACATCATTTTATGGATACTTCAAGCGATAAACTGGTGAGCTAGCACACGAAACCAGATGGACACAGCTAAAAAAAAAGGGAAACCTCAAGATAGAAATTGAATTTCTTATTCTTAATTGCAGCACAAAATATCACCATAACAAGAACCAATTAATTTTAAGCAAAAATTGATAACACGCAACAGAATAGCGAGTGTGTAATATTATTACGGAAGGATTTTTTTATATTAATCATTTTTCGTTAACTATATTTTATCTTTCGGTTTGGTTGGGCTTTGAACTATGCGGCTCTTAGTGCAGGTGCACACACATTGAGTACAGTTCACGCTCACGTGCAGAGGATATGACAATCACAAATGTCATAATAAAACCCCCAGATAGAAAATAGAACTGGGGTGTGAATAACGTCATGCCCGGAAGCGATGGGCTGAGAATTTGGTGATTTTGAAAAAAACGTTAGTTGAGATCCGACTCAGGGCCGGGCCAGTCCAGCTGGGGGGTTGACTGTGGACGATGTAGGAGACAGTTGGTTTGTCTGCCATTGAGGCAGACAGTTGAAGTTGAAGTCTGACCATGGAGTTCTGCAGATCTCTACCGACATAGATCTTGGGGGCTACGGGTTGTGCATCACGTTTGTTGGGTCAGATAGTACAGTCAGCATCGTAAAAATTGTGTTTCTCTCTCCTCGTGTCGAAAAACTAAAGTCAAGAAGTTAATAAACGTTTCGTACCTGAACAACGGAGAGTCGTCAGTGTTTCGTATTTCCCTGTGTGGGGGGGAGTATGTAATTTGGTTATTTCAGTTGATTGCTCTCTAAATTATTCACACCACAAATACAACACAAAACATTACAATCGCGCAAAAGAAATGGAATAGAACACAACGAACATTAAATAACAAGCAATTTAATGTGCATGTAACAGAATATGAAAAACAAAATACATGATGTGTAAATGGCCTTTTGGAAAATAAAGTTTGAAGAAGAGAATAAATTTGTTGAAAGATGTGTGTCCGTAAATAAGTCGTTCTGTAGAGAAGAGGAAAATCTCATATTTTGTTTTGGCGCGCTATTTAATTCAACACTGAATTTCACCCAATCAGGATGACTTATCCCATTCAGCCCGGACCTTCATTTCCGGCTAGCAAAACGGGTGAGCGGCCAAACACACTCTCTTTGGCTTGAGACGGCGACCAGAACGGACGTGTCTCTGGTCGCCCCTGCTTAGCGATGCTCTTTAGCTAAACAAGCCACCCAGTGTGGACAACTCACTGTGGCTTTAACCCTAGCAGCAGCAACATGGACACTCAGCGGGGGAACCTTCTAATTTATGGATTCTTTGCATCTAATATATTTTAGACCAAGGAATCCCAGTTGAATATGAATTAGATACGTTCAGCATGCCTTCCACAAGCACCACAAAAATTTACTATGTCGATCCGAGCGCCACTCCGCTCTCGACACAAAACTACACTGTGACTTTGAATACTTCCCTCACACGTCCAACGACACGCTGCCATTTCCAGCATCCCGCTAAGCCATTTCGTCTCAAACATCCAGCAAGCCTAAACACCACGAGTCTTGCAGCACCAAGAACAAACCTCCTTAAAGCTGCAAATAAAAACTTTCGCTGTTGTGTGTTGTTAAAGAAAAGTCTCGTAATTCATATCTGTGTGCCTTAAAAAATATAGCGTTAAACAATAACCTTTTCACCTCACCTGTGTTGTCTTCAACAACCGCTATAGTTCTTACTTACATTAAGTTTATTGCGGGTTTTATGATTGTGGCGACAGCGTGTCTCGTTGATGAAAGAAAGTTTGTCGGGTTTTCCTTTTGAATATAATTCTCGGCCATTTGAAAAGAGGTCATGAACTTTAGTTGAGGAAGGAAAGGAATTAGTTGGACATAGTATCGGCTACTGGCTTAGTGGCTTGTGTTCGTCTGTGTCTTCGTTTGTGTGTAAGCTTGTGTCTTGTGTGTATGGCTTCCTAACTCTGTGTTATTTATATCCTACAGGTGGATCAAAGAATCGTCCTAAAATTTTTGCGCGTAGACATTTATTGACCAATCAGATTTGTATTTTACTATTTTATTTTCGAGCCTAAATATTTTCTGTTAGTTCACTTCCGATCCTAATTTTCTAGAATGTTCTATTCCATGTTTTTAGCTGATTGGTTGAAAAATATAAAAATGTAATTTAAATGCTAATGCGGGTTTGATCCTAAATTTCTAGAATGTCCTTAAGTATGTTTTTATTGCTTATTTTAAGACTAGAAGAAATGTGTATCCTATACCTGCATCTGTATATTTATATAGTTGTATTATGACTATACAAATAGTGTTGGTAACGTGAAGACAGAGATGAAACGGATATATTACATCATATTACTGTGGTGATGTTGTTCATAGCTATATTTTTTTAAATAATTGATTCATAAGCGAATGAAACAAATTAGAACAAAAGGAATTCAAGACTAGGCATGATTGGGTGGAAAAAGGGATCCATTGGGAATTGTGTCAACTTGGACTCAAATTCGACATATTGTCAGTAGTTACACAATCTTTACTCGATACATGATAATGAAAGTGAGTAATAAGCAGACACTTGAACTCAGAAATATATTACAATTGATTTTCAATTTCCCGTTGATTGGTTCACGTTTATCACAGTATAAATATTAGCAGATCTAAAAGTAAATTACCGGCTTTAGCCGAAGATGACCCGAAGGCTCCTTTTCAATAGCTACTACCCTAAATTTTCGGGGAGGGCGATACTCCATTAGCTGGATTGCTCCACTTTACCCTTGATCAGTACTTTATAATGCTGAGTGTTAAGCAAGGCAGCATCAAGTACCACTTTCGGGGATTGAACTCCGGTCTCTCTGACCATTGGCGAACAGCCCGGTACAATAAAACCACCAGTAAATTATTTAGACATGTTTACATTTTTTTAACTCGGGAGAACAGACTTGACTTCAACTCTTTCATCTCCATTCAAGATACTCTTTTGTCTTCTTAACTTCTGTTAACTTGTATGGTTCCATACGTACTTGAATTTTCGACGGTAGTAGAAGAATGGAAATTGATACAGATAAAAATACCAGAAAAGTTAAATCTTTCTAATTTCTTTTAGTTCTTTGTTGCTGCTAATTTGGTCATAGATTAAAATATCATCAGAATATATAGATGGTTTATGCAAACTCCAGAATCTGTCCTAGGGATCCATAGAATTCTCTTGGATTTTGAGATTCATAAAAACACACAATCCCAGTCCAAAAAATTAGGTTTATTGATAATTAACAAGAAAACTTGTCATCTTGTAGATTATGTTGTTTTTGCGAAGCATTATGTTAAAAGAAAAGAAAACGAAAAGATAGACAAATGCTTAGACCTTACCAAAAAACTAAAAAGCTATGGAGTATGAGAGAGACAGTGATATCAATAGAAGTTGGTGCACTTGGAATGGTCTCCAAAGGGCCTGCAAACCAGACAGTAGAAATTGGAGATCAGAGGAAAAATTAAGACCATTCAGACAACAGCATTGTTAAGATTGGCTAGAATACTGAGAAAAGTTCGACAAATCTGTGAAGATATGCTATCACTCAGACTTAAGCGAAAAATCGCCAATTAAAATTGTCAGGAAAAACCTATTTCGATGACAAAAATAATCTTAGCTCCAGTTACTCTAGTTGATTTTAAGTTTAGAAAGTTCTAAAAAAAATTCTAGTTTACTCACGTGGTAAATATAGCTTAAAGTTATTTTACCTTATATAACTTTCAAAGGAATTACTTGTTGTGCAACGGTTGTAATATTACAGAAGGGCGCTGTCGTCAATCAGTGAAGCTGTCACGAGACTAGTACGTGCGGGCAGAATGACCTGGAAAGTTAGACGTGATTTTAAAATAATCACAGATGTATTACCACGTGTTTCACTAGTGATATCGAACACTCGATGATCTTCGATTTGATCCCCAAAATCTCTATATAAGAAAACAAGTAAGGAGATTTTGGCAGAGTTGAAGGCAGTTGTCAAAACGGGTGCGTTAGGGGTTCCGGAGGCCCCAACCCATCCTACCCCTGTCTGCTACGATCTATCTGCTATGACAGGCATATGTCAAACAGCCAACTCTCACCCACACCGCGTCACCACCGTCATTCTTCTCCAGCCGTTTAGTTAGCGTCCAAGTAGTGCATCCATATAGCAGTATCGATACGACCGCTGCCTGGAAGAAACTGCCGATATTTGATTCATTTCTTAATTTTTAATTGAAATCATTATTACATTCTTCGGACAGACTCATTGGCCTAGCGGGTAGAGTGCTCGAATGGTCCGTCATACCAAATACTTTAAAAATGGTACTTGATCCTTTGCTTAACACTCAGCATTATAAGGTACATGTCAAGGATAAAGTGGAGGAATTCAGGGAAAGGAGTAGCACCTTCCCCTATACCTCGGTGTTGTAGATCTTGAGAAGGGAGCCTTTGGATCGCCCTCTACTATAGTCGCCAGCTTATAATTATATTCTGGATGTTTGATTGTTTTTTTTAAATTTCCATTAGTCTATTATGATTTGAATAAACTTTTCATATCAAGTATTTCTATCTTACAGAAATATCCGCAAACACTTGTATGGTTTCAAGTATTTCTATATAATACCAATAATCAAATGCTTTTAAATGATTATTTCGATCTAATAATCATCATTTGTTTGCAAATAGTAATATGGTTTATATTAACGATAAATAATTATCCTTTATAAATATTTATAGTTTGAAATAACTATTTCTATCACAAATAATTTGCACACAAATGTTTTCAAGGCTTATCATCTAAAGCAAATAATTGTTATTTATGTTATCAGTTATCAAGTATTCCTATTTAATCCAAAAGATTTGGATACAGTTATATATATATATATATATGTGTGTGTATCCAAATTATTTGTATTATTTTAAGGTCGATTATAGTAGGGGTTAGGGGAAGGGAAGGTCGGGTACGAACCGAGGCTCGAACCCTGCTGGTCAACGGCCCACTTATTGCGATGTGGACCTGATGAACCTAGCTGGTCTTGGTCTTGGCCAACTTATATATATATATATATACATATGGAAGTGAATATGGAAATGAATCCGACAGTATGAAGAAAGCAGAACAAAGCAAAAAAATCCAAATTAGATGAATTTATTTTGACGAAAATCAACGTTAAACGTTTCAGTTTTGATAACCTTCATCGGGATTTTAAGATCATGAAAAATGTTGTTCACACAACGATGGATGTTCGAAAAACAAATACCAATCACACTCTTCTACGAAAGTTAAATATGGATAACTTCAGGATGATCCGTAAATGAAAAAAAAAAATTACTAATCTCTGCTGTTTAGTTAGCGTCCAAGTAGTGCATCCATATAGCAGTATCGATACGACCGCTGCCTTTAAAAATGGAAGGATTTTTTTTATCTCTTAGACATTCAACAAATTGCGCATCTCATTTCATGTGCCAGCCACGTAATTAATAGTTTCAAATTAAGTACGATGAATGTAACGTTATGAGTCTTTCGTTATATACATTTTATACGTTATGAGTCTTTCGTTATATACATTTTATACGTTATGAGTCTTTCGTTATATACATTTTATACGTTATGAGTCTTTCGTTATATACATTTTATACGTTATGAGTCTTTCGTTATATACATTTTCTTTTCACCTGTTATTTCGGCTGGCTCCCATCGCTGTGTAAACAACATTTTACAGGATCTTAAAGACCTGATAAAGGTTATTCCAACCAAAACGTTCAACGTTGACTTTCCATCAAAATAAATTCATCAAATTTGGATTATTTTGTTTTTTCTACTTTCTTCATATATATATATGTATTTATATATAAACTCGTTTGGGCGAATGGGTGCTACATTTATCACGATTCTTTGACAGGAATAGCCTGTCGAAGCCTCTCCCTCTCCAGATCTACATATATTCAGAGTTTCTTTTGCTGCACCGGTAGCCATAATAAGGTTAAATCTGCCCAACCATTTACTCATAGCAAGTGGGAGAATAGTTGGATTCGTTCTTTTCCCAGTGGTATTACGCATCGATCCTCAAATAAGATTTGAACTCGGATCGCTGATAATAACCGTTTCCATTTGTATATATATATATATATATATATGAACAAGCAAAGGCATGGACAGCTCTCGATAGACTATCGGTCAAATGGAAGTCAAAATAAAATGCAATTTCTTCCAAGCAGCGGTCGTGTCGATATGGCTGTATGCATGCACTACATGGACGCTAGCTAAACGTATAGAGAAAAAGCTTGACGACAACTACACAAGCATAGTACGAGCAATATTGAACCAGTCCTGAATGCAGCACCCAACAAGGCAGCAGCTCTACGGCCACTTACCTCCATCACGAGAACTATCAAAGTTATACGAACCAGACATGCGGGACATTGTTGGAGAAGTAAGGACGAACTCATAAGAGGTGTACTCCTGTGGACCCCTTCACATGGACGAGCAGAGGCAGTACGACCAGTAAGAAACTACATACAGCAGGTCTGTGCCGATACGGGATATATCCCTGAAGACCTGGTGGGAGCAATGTACGATAGAGAAGGGTGGCGAGAAAGGGTCAGGGGTATCCGTGCTGATGATGCGACATGATGATGATATATGAACAATTTAATTATTAAAATATATATAAATGTATTGTTTTCATATCTTATATATATATATATATATATATATATATATATATATATATGCTTGTGTGTGCGTGTGTGTTTGCATCGAGCCATGAGACTCATATCAATGTATATCAATATGGCATGGGAACCTAGAGGCTTTACAGTGCAAAAGTGAGGAAAATGGTTCCAAAATAAAGCAAATCATGCAACTTGTTTTCAAAAATAAAAATTGTTTGCAAGTGTTGCTGACCAGGTTCAAGAAAGAAAACGATTATCAGATCATTTAGTTTCTAATACCGCGGTTGATACACTGAGCTATTCTTTCGAAAACAGCTGTTTCATACAGCATTAAAAAATAATGAATGAATAAAAAGACAAAAAGATGATCAATTGGTTAAAAAAAAAAGTAATGAAATGAAAAAAGAAAAAAAAATGAAAGTAATAGAAAGAATGAATAAAATATTGAACAAGTTGCGAGAGAAAAAAGAAAAAGAAAAAGAAACAACGAAAGAAAGAATCTAAAAAGAAAAAAAGCATGATAAAAAAAAAAAAGAAAGAATTAGAATTTTACGAAAAGAAAGAAAAAAGAAAAAAAGCTGAAGTAAATATAGAATTAAAGAAAGCAAAGAAAAAAGAATGAATATAAAATTTATTAAACAGCAATCTTATAAAGAGATGCTGGTAAGAAAGAAAGAAAAACTAAAATGCGTGATATTGAACTGAAATTGGAAGACAGAAGAATGTACGAGAGAATGAACGAAACGTTAAAATATTGAATTATAAAGAAGCGAAAAGGGAAAATATTGAAAAAAATGAATAAATATAGCAATAAAACAGGAACAATGAAACACCCGAGCAAAAAAAAAAAAAAAAAAAGAAAGAAAGAAAGAATGGGAACACAAAGAAGGAAAAAATAAATACAGGGAACAGAAAGAAAAAAAGAAAGAAAAAAAAACAAAGAAAGAAAGAAAAGGGAATTTTGAAAAAAATCCGCTTCGTATCAAGAGAAAATAGAAATAGAAATAATTGAATAGTATGAGTGAAAGAAGAAAAGTTGAAAACAAAGGGAGAGAGAGAGAAAGAGAGAGAGAGAGTGTGGGAGGGAGGTATTAAGAATAAAGAAGGAAACCAGAAACAACCAGGTAAAAGAAAGAAAGAAAGAAAGAAAGAAAGAAAAGTAAGAGAGAAGTAAAGGAAAAAAGAGAGGAGGAAAGATGTTAACAAAACGACAAACGAGAGGATTGAATATTAAAAACTGAAATTAATAATAAAATATCAAGTGAATTTAACGCCAGAAAATGATTTTTTTTAAGTTACAAAATGAACAAAAGAAAAAAAAAAGACACGGAAACAGCAAAAACAAACAAACAAACAAACAAACAAAAAACGGAAGATTTAACAGCGGGTATAAATGGAAGAGATGAAGAAAACCGGAAAAAAAAAAGAAGAAAATTATCTCTAAAAAAACAAAGAGAAAGCGAAGATAATAAAATGGTAAATATGTTGACAATGAAAGCAATCATCATCATCATCCTTTTCATGAGAATCATCCCCGCCGACACAGATGACGATGTTGTCTTTCTTAATGTAAAGGAAGTTGAGATACCCGTAAGGCGACGGTAGCGGACAAGTCAAAGGAAAACTAGAGTTGCTCAGCTGTTGTAGTAGTAGCAGCAGTAAGAATAGCAGCAGCAGCAGCAGCTACGAGCCGTATCATCTTTTTTGTTATCGACGTCGGAAGAGACGGGTTCGACAAGAGCGTCTTCATCATTGCCAGATTCTACCCCTTTCATCATCCTCCCTTCTCCCTCCTTGTCATCCGTCTCCTTTCTCTGTCTCGCCCTCGTATCATTATTATGAGCCAAACCCCTATTTCTCCGGTAGCATGAAACGGATTGAGGGCCAAACTGACTGTTACACATAAGTACAGTGATTAAAATGCATGTTGCAAGAGTTGTGCGCGTTTTATGAAGTCAAGTATCTGCGGGTGGCACTTCTTAATAATCTTTTTTTTAAATGGATTGATTGATTTTAACGATATGTCAATCCAACTGGGGTTATTTTTGCCTAAAAGGCTTGGTAACTGCGTACGTCGTGCATTCATGCCTACTTCTGCGTCGTAATTTCTTAAGAGTTTTTTTTCCGGATATTTATATGGTTTCAAGTATTCCTATCTAATACAAATAATTTGCAAACATCTATATGACATTAAGTATTCCTATCTAATAAAAATAATTTCCAAACATTTATATGACATTAAGTGTTTCTATCTAATAAAAATAATTTCCAAACATTTATATGACATTAAGTATTCCTATCTAATAAAAATAATTTCCAAACATTTATATGACATTAAGTATTCCTATATAATAAAAATAATTTCCAAACATTTATATGACATTAAGTGTTTCTATCTAATAAAAATAATTTCCAAATATTTATATGACATTAAGTATTCCTATCTAATAAAAATAATTTGCAAACATTTATATGACATTAAGTGTTTCTATCTAATAAAAATAATTTCCAAACATTTATATGACATTAAGTATTCCTATCTAATAAAAATAATTTCCAAACATTTATATGACATTAAGTATTCCTATCTAATAAAAATAATTTCCAAACATTTATATGACTTTAAGTGTTTCTATCTAATAAAAATAATTTCCAAACATTTATATGACATTAAGTATTCCTATCTAATAAAAATAATTTGCAAACATTTATATGACATTAAGTGTTTCTATCTAATAAAAATAATTTCCAAACATTTATATGACATTAAGTATTCCTATCTCATAAAAATAATTTCCAAACATTTATATGACATTAAGTATTCCTATCTAATAAAAATAATTTCCAAACATTTATATGACATTAAGTGTTTCTATCTAATAAAAATAATTTCCAAACATTTATATGACATTAAGTATTCCTATCTAATAAAAATAATTTCCAAACATTTATATGACATTAAGTTTTCCTATCTAATAAAAATGATTTCCAGACATTTATATGACATCAATTGTTCCAAATAAAAATAATTTTTATCTAATAAAGATAATTTGCAAACATTTATACATCATTTTTTCCTAATTAAAATAATTTGCAAACACTTTTATGACATCAAGTATTTCTATCTAATACAAATAATTTGCACATGGTTTTATGGTATCAAGTAGTCCTATCTACAACAAATTATTTTCACACAGTTATATGGCTTCAAGTATTCCTATGTAACACTAATAATTTAAACACAAATAACCACGTCTATTCGATAAAAATCAAAATTTCTTTGCACACAATAATATGGTAGCACAGTGATGATAATTATCATTAGTTATTTCATTATAATTCTTAATAAGCCATTATAGTTTCAAGTAAATATTCTTAAAACAAATAATTTTCACCAAGTTATACGGTATCAAATATTCCTATTTAATGCAAATAATTTTTCAAGCAGGTCTATTTGACCGATAGAGAGAATCCTAACAAGTAGTACGACTCCTAGTCAGAATAGATCTGTGGGTAATAGCAATGGAAGGGAACTTCGCTCTCCCCAGACTCCAAAACTGGAACCTCAATATCAAATGCAATTTTGTGTTATACACGAGTCACTAAAAAGTTTGTTTGAAAATGATTTTAAAAATACCCTTTCAAACCAGCGTAAAATCCTGAAACATTAAGATTGACGGCAGCCTAAGCACACACACACACACCACGCATATATATATATATATATATATATATATATATATATCAACCACACCGCTTGGGCAGGATATGACACAAGGTCAATTTTTAAGCGGAGTTTAACAGGTTTCAATTCAGAGTTTTCCTTCTCCTAGACTAGTTGCCTCACCAAGGCTGAAGAATCTAGTTTGCCCTACTATTTACCCATAGCTGGTGGGAGAATAATTGGATTCATACCTTTCCCAAGGGTATTAGTGCTATGTGAAATGCAATCAGTCACGTCCAGGATTTGAACTACGACGATAACTATTACACCATGGGGATTTCCATTACACCACGGGCACCTTATATATATACATATATATATATGTGTGTGTGTGTGTGTGTTTGCATAAATTGAAAAAAGTGTCTACTCATTTAGATAAATATATATAAGTACATTTGTGCGTGTGTCGGTGTATGTATACGTCTACTACGTGTTTCCCCAGTACCGTTTTGTGGACAGGATGTAAGGTTAATTTCTAAACATAATAAAGTTGGTTTGATCCCAGAGTTTTCCTTCTTCTGGACTATTTGCCAAACTCATTTTAAAGAGCCTAGTCTGCTCTACAATTCACCTTTAACAATAAGGAAAAAAAGATAGATCCATGACATTCCCCAAAACATTAGCGTGAAGGGAAAAGTACACAGCCTTCTCCAACAATTAAAGTTAGGTTTTTTTTTGTCCCTGCTTGTATGTTCAAGAAGAATCAATGCCTTTATCTTTAGTATAGGAATAATTACCGACACAGGAACATGTATCATGCATCACAATGAAGCTGGTTATCTATAGATCCCATCCCAACTTTCAACATAGTCACCGTTTCTCTCAACAGCAGTATTCCATCTACAAATGAGAGTTTGTATCCCTGCTTTATAGAATTTTGTTGACTGTTTTTTGAATCACTTCATCTTTGCAGTTTTCACTTCTTTTTCATTAGCAAAATATTTTCCGTTCAAACCCTTTTCCATGGGGTAGAAGAGATGATAGTCTGAAGGCTCTAAATCTGGTGAGTATGGAGGGTGCAGTAAAGCTATCCACCCGAATGATGCAATTGTGTCATTTGTCCTGATGCTAGTGTGTGGCCGAGCATTTTCATACGGAAAGAAGATATCATCGATTTGGCAGCTTCAGACTATCATCTCTTCGGCGTCATGAAAAAGAGTTTCAGAGACAAATATCATTCCAGCGGCGAGTGAGTGAAAACTGCAGTTTTGAAGTGGCTCAAAGAACAGTCAACTGAATTTTACGAAGCAGGCATACACACTCTGATTCGAAGATGGAATACTTTTATTGAAAGAAACGATGACTATGTTGAAAGTTGGGATGTGATTCACAGAGGATCAGCTTTATTTTGATAGATGATGAATATTCCTGTGTAGATAATAATTACCTTTCTAAAGAAAAAAAGCGTTACTTTTTTTTATTCACCCTCGTATAAAAGTAGTCCCATTCGTTTATGCTTAACAAAAACTTACTTAGGTATTCTCTCAAAGAAATGTAGATGAATATATAGGTAATGTAGATGTGTGTGGCCTTTTTACATTTTTAATATATACGCATTTCATTAAATTAGATATACTCACACATATGCACACACAACAAAACACGTACTTAGACAGAGACATAAGGTCTTCCTTGATATATATTTGATTATATCTTCTGGAGCGGAATTTTGGGGGATGTCTTTATTTAATTTTTCCCATTTCGTATGAGTGAACTCGTCGCATTTGTCAGAATATTTAAAAATATTCCTGATCAAAGGCTAAGGGCTATTCATTTTGCAGTTATCGTAAGCTAAGACTTTGATAGCCGTGAACAGAATATTTCATTACTAATGTGAGATAATTTCAAATTCAATTTATAAATTTCAGTATACGTTCGTTTTTGCCCGACAATGATGTTTCGCGCGAAAAAAAGGTGCTAAATATTTGCCAATGTCTCCCACCAGACAAAGCGTGACACAAGGTCAAAAGCCCGATGGCCGATTAAAGTGGGGATAAGGGGAGGGGGAGTTTGGAAACGAGCCGAGGCTCGAATCCAGCTGATCTATGTTGTT
>OY757907.1:120528060-120543060 GCA_963585895.1 Sepioteuthis lessoniana
ATGTCTTGTTCAATTTGCCAATGTTCCAAAGTGCTCTTCTATTTCGTTCTCGATTTCGTCTTTATTCTCTATATTGGCACGAATTGCATTGGAATGCAAACAATATATATATATATATATATATATATATATATATTGTCCTCCACAGACTGATTGTTTCATTGTATCACAACTCTTCAATGTGGCTAGACACGTAGTACGTTTCAAGCAAGGATTGAAGCCCAGTGTGTGTGTGTGTGTTGTGACGTTCACCTTATGGTATCACCGTTTCTTCAATATTGTCACTAAAGTCTTGGAAGGGGATAAATTTGTGCCATGGATGTTTCTAATCTGCTTATATTACGTACTTCGAAATGTCAGTAAATCTAATAAAAGGAAAACCAAAAATAAATCTTCAAACAGACGACATATTGCAGAAAAAATGACAGACGCATACTACACTGATGATCTAGCAGTTCTTGCAAATACACCTAGCGAAGACGGATTCGACTGCAGAGCCTAGAGCAAGCAATGGGAGACATTCGGTTCTACGTGAATGCAAATAAAACTGTATTTATGTGCTTTGAATAAGAAGAAACAATCTCCACTTTAAGTGGAGGGCCTTTGTAATTAGTTGAGCAGTTCACTTGCCCTAACTGTGTAAATACTAATACATAGATGAACGATTTAGATGCAAATAAAACTTATGAAGAAAAAGCTAGCTGCTACACATAATACTACGTGCTGTTTGTCAACACACCATGGAAGCAACGGCCTGCAAAAAAAAAAAAAAAAAAAAAAACAGTTATACGGTCACTCACCACTTTATATATATATATATATATATATATATATATATATATATATATATTTAAAGGGTCGTTTAAAACGTTCTAATCCTCACCTAGATTTTAGATTTTTAGTACACCTCTCATCTTTGTATAGGTTTCACCTATACAAAAATTAAGACAACTCTGAGTTTTTCTTGTTTTATAAGTTTTGGTGTCAAGGGTGCTTTCGGAGACAAAGAATTATTACCACTTACGCTCCTGCTGTATATTGACCTACGACCCGGCCGGGCTGTCAAAATAAGAAATGCACCTGTGTAAATAACAGGTGCATCCGGTCGAGGAATAGCAGAGTATAACCTTGGCCGTGGATGGGTTGAATGAGCACAATTTGTGACACCCACAAGAAGAAGGCGGATGTTGAACTATTATATTACCCAGTGCACAGGAAATTCAATCAGTTGGAGCCAAGATGAGGTAGAGAAAGCCAGCACCTAGCAGAAGGAGCCCTCGAGCCCCCGATTGAGTAGTTGGGGTTCAGACGAGTTGGAGGTAAGATGCGGTAGAAAAAACCAGCACCCAGAGAGGCTGGGCCCCCAGACCCCAGGTTGAGCAGCCCAGGAATACGGGAAAGAAACGCAGTTATGACCAATAGAGTTGGGGTCAGTATGTTGCAGTTCTGTTCGGTCTCCGACTCCCTCTCACACACAACCCTTTCAATAAAGTGAGTGGTATATTTTTCTAAAGACTGTGTCGCTCGTCTTTATTGTGTCGTCGTTATGATTCTGCATGCATATGTAGATGTATATGTATTATGCGTTTGTATAGTTGGTCATGGCTATACAACACTCCCAAGAAGTATTTTATTGTATCGCTCGACATTCTAAGACATCCTGAACATACGAAAAGGCAGCTTCCTTGTTTAATCTTTGAATTGATAATTTTCCAGCGAACTTCAACGATCCCATCAAGGAAATCTTAGTTCTCTGATATAAGATTCGAGTTAAACGAAGAGATGACATTTCAAGAAACTTTCCAAAGAACAGAATTTCCGTCAATGTACCAAAGTTCAAAGATGAATCTTCAATTCTGTGATGTTAATTTGATTTATATGACAAGCTGTCGACATCAAATTAGACTGGACAATGGGGTCAGCATTATGCAACGACCGCGTTCAAAGGAATATTTTTTAAACTGGTAATACGGAAATCCTGACACCGGATCACTCTAATCGATTTTATATTATGGTATGAGATTTACGCCTTTATCAACACAAAAGATCAATTTTAACGGCTCTGCACTGTTCATCAACACACACACACACACACGCACACACACACACGGAAACACACACACACACACACACACACACACACATATATATATATACATACATGCATATATATATATATATATATATATATATATATATATATGCTTTAAAATATACTCTTTGAAAGAGTATTTATATATGAAACCATACGCATATATCCACGGCCGATATTTTTATGTATCTATAGCAAAAAATATTCACATACCCACACGCACACTCATATATTAGAAATTATGGAAATGAATCAGATGTTATGTAAATATAAAGATATGGAAAAAAATAGTTATTCAGAGAATGACTTCATCCATAGTTGAGTTTTGGCCAAGATGAAACCGTTCATTTTTTTTTCATGTTAAAAAACCATTAGGTCAATGTTAATATGTAACGTTTCTCCTAAACTATGTCTAATTTTAAATATGAAAAGAAAAGAATGAAAAAAATGTTAGCATTCTAATACCCTTAGTACTATTGTTACAAATCTATCCGTGTTCGAAATTCCTTTTTAAGGGTATCATATTTGCTATTGATTTTAAGAAACACTTAAAACTCTATAAGAATTTTCAAAAATTGTTTTCCTTTTTTTCTTTGTAGTTGTTTGTAATTTAGGAAGACTTATGATTAGAAGTATTATTAAAAACATTGAAATTGGTTAGAATTTTAACTAATTAGTGAAATCTAACTAATTTAAATAAGGGGTCTTCGTAACATTTTTTACTAACTTGACTAAATAAGGTGATAAGTTAAAAAAAGAATATTTCTTTGTATTATTATTATTAGAAAGAATGCTTAATTAAACAATATTTTATGGGGTATATTACGTATATATTCGTTTGTGTGTGTGGGGGGTGTCCTCTTAGTTGATAAAACGTCTCTTCTTCACTTCAATCCATCGCAAACGAATATATCAACAAGGGTTGTTCAAAAAGTATCAAACCTAACCTAGAAAGGAAAGCCATGGCAAACCAGTTTTTCTCGTAACACACTGCCAATTCTTATAAAAATAGAAAAACTAATTTAGATTCCAGTCTAAATTTCTCTGCAGGTGAAGTCCATACAAATGTGAGAGACGTGTGACAAATCTAAAGATAGACAAAACAGAAGCTGGAGCAGTCATAAAGTATTTGCAAACTAATGGTATGATACCCTCAGAATATCCAAGACGACGAGGTAGCGATGCTTTCTGAGGACGCTCCCTCTTATGCATCTATGAAGACATGGGCGGCGGATGTCGTTGAACAGAGACAGTCCAAATGACCGTCAGTCAGTTCGTAAAAAAAAACCCTCAAACACAGATGAATAAGATGATACCAGTCTCTGTATGATTTTGCATGAGATACGTCTTACTGTCCAGTTTGAGTTTATTCAAAACTGTTTTTTACTGAGATATCGTGGATGAGCAACCAGTCTGCAAGATGGATCCCAAAATTGCTGACACTCAAGTTAAAAAGGGATGACATCTCCATGAAATTTTCGAACTATTGTCTTCATCTTTATAGTTATTTCCATAACGTTTCGGCCGATATGTCCTCCGGCCTTCTTCAGGTGTTTGTCGAAATCGAGAACCTTCACGGAACTCCGAACTACGTCCTTTATTGAATCCACGGGGGTCGGCTGTTCTGATTCCGTTAGCCATAACATGGTACAAGTGTTAAGTATTCCCGTATTGTTATTTACCTGCAGTCAGGAATACTTAACACTTGTACCTGGTTATGGCAAACGGAATCAGAACAGCCGACACCCGTGGATTCAGTAAAGGGCGTAGTTCGAAGTTCCGTGAAAGTTCTCGAGTTCGACAAACACCTGAAGAAGGCCGGAGGACATATTGGCCGAAACGTTGTAGGAATAGTAATAGAGATGAAGACAATAGTCCGAAGACCCTTAATGATAAAAATCATCAAGCAGTAACTAATATCTTTTTTATCTAACGAGAACCAGTTTTCACCAAGAACAAAACAGATATTCATGGCAGTAATAGCAATGAAGATGTGACTCCACTCTCCCCAGATATTCAGAACTAGAGCCTCACTATTTGATGCAATTTCGTGTCATATTCCAGGATACGTTTTTATCCTTAAGGGTTTTCGGACTATTGTTTTTATCTTTATGGTTATTTCCACAACGTTTCGGCCGATATGTCCTCCGGCCTTCTTCAGGTGTTTGTCGAAATCGAGAACCTTCTCGGAACTTCGAACTACGTCCTTTATTGAATCCACGGGGGTCGCCTGTTCTGATTCTGTTTGCCATAACCGGGTCAATCCTTACTGTAGGCGAGTAACAATAGAGCAATACTTAACACTTGTACCCGGTTATGGCTAACGGAATCAGAACAGCCGACCCCCGTGGATTCAGTAAAGGACGTAGTTCGACGTTCCGTAAAGGTTTCCGAGTTCGAAAAACACCTGAAGAAGGTCGGAGGACTTATCGGCCGAAAAGTTGTGGAAATAGAAATAAAGATGAAGACAATAGTCCAAAAACCATTAATGATAAAAATCATCAAGCTTCGTCTCAGAAATTTTGATAACTAATTTCCATGACACTTGAAACATGCGTTCACCACTTCGAACCTGAATCAAAGATTCTAAGTAAAACCATGGAAATACAGTGGTTCTCCACCCTTGAAGAAGTTTAATCAAGCAGCTTCTGTTTTCAATGTGACGTCTTCCGTTTTTGAAATTCCGATGGCATTACGATTATAAGCTACTCCGAAAAGAAATACAACCAATCAATAGAGATTAGTATGCAGCAGAATTTAGACATCTGAAATAAATAAACATTTCGAAATGCTCCAGGATAACGCACCCGTTCACACTGCAGGAGTTAAAGCAACTAAATTGCTTTAAAATGCAACCCCATCCCCCTTACTCACCAGACTCAGCTCCATATGATTTCTTTCTGTTTTCCAATCTCAAATCCAACCTGTATGGTTGTCATAGGTAACAAGGATGAGACCATAAGTCCGGCAGAGGAGTCTTTGGAGGAACAGAAGACCACCTTTTTCCGTTATGGAATAGTAATTTCTTAAAAACTGTTGAACTAAATGCATTGATATTAAGAGTGGCAATATAGAAAAGTTGTAAAAAAAACTGTCTCCGACTCCTTCAGGTTGAGAACTTTTTGAACTGCTGTCGTATCTATCTATCGTTAGATATAATATCCAGGGAAAAGATCCCAGCGTTTTCGGTTGAAAAGATTTCAGACATTTAATGGTATCTTTATTCTGTTAACAACATGTTTCCCCGTCTTTCTCTCACTTTCCAACTTTCAGTGAAATTTTACATTTTATTATAGAACAATGTCCGTTTTACCGGGGTTCAATCCCAGGTCGAGTCATACCAAAGACTCAAAAAATGGTACTTGATACCTCCTTGCTTAACACACAGCATTATAAGCTACGGATCAAGGGTAAAGTAGAGCAATCCAGGGAAAGGAGTAGCGCCATCCCCTACACCTAGGTGTAGTAGCTATCGAAAAGAGAGCCTTCGGGTCACCCTCGACTATGGTCACCAACTTTACTTTATTATAGAACAAGTTTCGATAAGCATCAAAATCTTTTCTATAAGACCTCGTTTGAATCTCTGACCAAAGAAGGATGTTGCATGAAGCGAATGAAAGGATATGCCATAAAACTAAACTAAAGGGTAACAGGTTTCAAAAAGCCAAATCCTAATTCTTGATATTTTAACGCAAGATTAAATCCCGGTAAATATTTTTAAACAAACTCCACATGGCATCATGGCACCGTTTTCTAACTATCTTTTTAATGTTAGAATACGAAGAAAGACAATAAGGTTTGGTTTGGTTTGCTTTGCTTTGTTGGGTTTAATGGCATGGCAACCGTTGAAGGTTATTCAACACCAAATCCATTTTTATGTAAATCACTTCTATTTAAAACTATTCAGTTTACCATGAGTACATAGTTTAATTGTCCAAAATATTTATATTTCAAACTATTCAAGCAGTTATGTATAATAATTCAATTTAGTATAAGTACAGTTTCAATGTCAAAAACAGTTAAATTTAAAACAATTCGGTTTAGAATAAGCACGCAGTTTAAATGTAAGTACAGTTTAATTGTAAAAAAAAAAATTCTATTTTGAGCAATTCAGTTTAGTCAAGCAATTCTAATTCAGCTACTTCAGTTTTGTATAAGAACAGATTTTGTTTACACACAGTTACATGCCAGAACAGTTCTATGTTAAACAATTCAATTTCGTGTAAATACAGTTCCAATGTCAAAAAACAGTTCTATTTGAAATAATTCAGTTTACTATAAGCACGCAGTTCAAATGTAAGCACGGTTTAATTGTCTAAAAACATTTCTATTTCAAGCAATTCAATTTAATCAAACAATTCAGTTTAGCATAAGTATGCCGTTAGTTCTGTTTAACTCATAGATAGGGCCCTATCAGGTGCTACCACGCCGGGCCAGAGTGGACCTAGGAGCAATGGCAATGAAGGGGTGCTCTGTATTCCCCAAAGCCCCAGTATTACTGGGACCTCACCATCAGATTGTTTCGTGTCATATTCAGGACACTCGTTAGTGGGGGTCTTACCCCTCTGCAGAGAAGCAGTCGGTGTATTCTACAGCCCCAGCCGACTGGGCAAAGACAATAAGGAAAGAACTCTTAAAAATAGAGGCTACTTAACCAACTTCATATGGAAAAGTGATGAACAAAAGAACTCTGGTGAAAAAAGCATCTGACTAAAACAATCAAGGAATATTTTTGGTTGGCGCCCCTATTAAATAAGAAAGAATTTGAGAAAATCTTTGTTTTTCTCAAAATTATAAAACAAATATTTCTCTGCTGTAAAGTTCTGCACTAAATATTTACCAAAATCACTCTCAAACTGAGTTTCAGCTGGAGGTCAAATGCCGCAAGTAAAAGAGACAAGATAATCTAGTGAAAATTAAATGAACAAAAAAATTGAGAATGGGCTATGTAATTGCAATAAACAAAATGGAGTACCCTCCAATTGGAAAGTGCCAGGTTTAGTGTATTGTTTATAATGTTAGCGTGGATATTAATGGGGAAAATGATAGAAGGGTTTATTTTGTTCTACAGAAACCACTTTTAGGAAAATATATTATTGTTATATACTGTAAGCATAATGATAATGATATAAATCCAACGGTACATATGCAGATGCAAAACACAAATGCACAGGTGGACACTAATACACAGGAAACTCCCTTGTTCAGGTACGAACGCATTTATTAACTTCTGACTTCGGTTCTTCGACACGAGGAGAGGGACGATTCTTAAAAGTCTTTTGTAATTATACTATGCTACCAACACCCACAACGTTCGGCGCATCTCGTGGTGTTTTAGATCTCTATTCATCTTCGCTGGCCGCAGCCGTAGAAAAATTAACTCAATGGCAGAGAACTCAATTCTCTGCGCCAAAGGCAGAAACTCAATTGTTTGCCTGTATTGTCCTATCATAATCCTCAACTCCAGCCCCATTTCCTGTCTGTGGTTTATTATGACAAATGGTGATTGTCATATCCTTTGCGCACGAGTGTAAACTGTACCCAACGACTGTGCACCTGAACTCTTAACCCGAATAATTCAAAGCCCAACCAAACGGAATGATAAAATAAGTAAAAGTAAAGTTAGCGACCATAGTCGAGGGTGACCCGAAGGCTCCCTTTTCGATAGCTACTACACCAAGGTGTAGGGGAGGGCGCTACTCCATTCCCTGGATTGCTCCACTTTACCCTTGAACCGTACCTTATAATGCTGAGTGTTAAGCAAGGTGGTATCAAGTTCCATTTTTAAAGTCTTTGGTATGACTCGACCTGGGATTGAACCCAGGTCTCCCGGGCCATTGGCGAACACTCTAACCGCTGGGCATCATTCCTTAATCATATAACACTATAATCAGCAAACCAGTTTTTTGCGAGAAAATACGTGCAAAACACTGCTCTTTCAAAATATTCCTGATATTATTAAAAAGAAGGATGAGTTTGAACTTATTTTGAGAATGGAGACTGTAAAAAAATGAAGATGACAGATTTTGCTTTTCTTATAAGTAAAACCCAGCATCGCGATTTATCCTAGCTCTAATGAATTGTTATACAAGAGATCGGAAGTGCTGAATGGGCGTAGGCATAAAAAGAAACGGCTGCTCAAGAATTGACAGTTGATTTCATGATATATTATCGTCATTTCTGCAAATCTACTCCATGATTGGTGGTTTAAATTCGTTTCTCCCTTCAGTAAAAAGGAAAATTTTCCTGAAGATCATTTTAGAAAAACCCAGAAAGCGAAAGTATTTTATTCGGATGAACAAACATGTAGACGTAATGTTTTCAAACATTTGTCTGACCAATTGTTTTTCTTTTTAGGCTTTGTAAAATTTGCCAATTATTTCTAATATATATATATATATATATTATTCAAATAAAAAAATACCAAGTAATGTAATATATTTTTATAAAATCCTGCACGACGCTAATTGCATTTCACAAAGCAATAATACCATTGGGGAAGGTATGAATCCAATTATTCTTCCTCTAACAATGGGTAAATAGTAGGGCAGACTAGTTAGGCAATCAGTGTAGGAAAAGTAAAACTCTGAATTCCAACCTGTTAAGGCACCTAATGCATGTCACACAGTACACCTGTATGAGCTATGTTACTTTGGTGGAGTGAGTGTTTATTGCGCCTCACAAACAACTGACCACGTTAAACAAATCTTAGTGCAGGTTGATCTGTAGCTGAATGGTTGGAGCATTCTAGCGCCCTCTGTTGGCCATTGTTTATTGTTCGCGATAGCAAACTCCATCATCATATATATCGTGAAGCCAGGATATATATATATATATATATATATATATATATATATATATAGTATTTAGGTTTTTCAACTTTATTCCATATACTTCTACAAACACCTGTTTCTGACTTTTCATTTATTGTCGGGCAGTCGGTTTTGGTTTTGATTCAGTAACAAGTTTCTTGTGTTGTTTCTTTTTTATTACTTTATTTCTTTTGATTTTGTTTAATTCCAGAATTCGCATCAGTGATTGTCCCATTGGAGTTAATTGTCCGTTAAGATTTTTCCTTGTTTTGTTAATGACCTTTTTGTCCTTTCTCTGTTTTTTTTTTTAAATTCTAGGCTATGTAAATGCCTGAGTGTGTGTGTATTGTGTTTATATATATATATATATATATATATATATATATATATTGGGTGTGTGCACTCAAAAGTAAATATGTAGTACGGTTAAGTATATATATATATATATATATATGTGTGTGTGTGTGTGTGTGTGTGTGTGTGTGTGTGTGTGTGTATTTTCGGTGTGTGCACTCAAAAGTATATATATATATATGTGTGTGTGTGTGTGTATTTGGGTGTGTGCACTCAAAAGTATATATATATATATATATATGTATTTTGGGTGCGTGCACTCAAAAGTATATATGTAGTGCGGTTAAGTATATATATATATATATATATACACTCGAGCACACATACATTTTCAAGAACATTGAATGGGTTTGAAATGAGTGAGAATGTAGTTGTAGATGTGTGTTTTAAGCTGTCGTTGAGTATATATGTTTGTGTGTACGTGTGTGTGTATGTGTTCATTTTGATTTTGTTAATTATTGGTTTAAATCTATCAATATTTCTTTTTAATTTAGAGTAATGTATAGCTATTGGTATAGTATATTGGTATCATTTTAAAGTTCCCTTGTTGCTAACTTCTATGATATGTGAACATTAATGATTAGACATATATATGAACGCATATAATTGTTTATATACAGAAAAGTTAAGTTGGTGACTGAGGTCGAGGGTGATCGGAGGGCTCTTTTTTCCATAGATACTACACCAAAATGTAAGAGAGGGCGCTACTCCTTTCCCTGAATTGCTCTAATTTACCCTTGATCCATATCTTATAATGCTGAGGGTTAAGCAAGGTGGCATCAAGTACCATTTTTTGAGTCTTTGGTATGAATCGACTAGGGATTGAACCCCGGTCTACCAGACCATTTTTAAACACTCTACCCACTAGACCAATGGATAATTGACGGAAGATGCACCAACGTGCAGAATAGCACAAGCAGTATATCGGTGCAGTTTTAACTATAATCAGCTTCAAATAATGATCCGGTTTTAAATTTGGAGTTTTCTTTCTCTTACACTGGTTGCCTTATCAAGTCAATGCATAGTCTACAATATTCTTTTATTCATAGCTGGTGATAGGAAAAGGATTTATGCGGATATTGGCCCAGCGGTTAGAGTGTTCGCCAATGGCCCGGGAGACCTGGGTTCAATCCCAGGTCGAGTCATACCAAAGACTTTAAAAATGGAACTTGATACCACCTTGCTTAACACTCAGCATTATAAGGTACGGTTCAAGGGTAAAGTGGAGCAATCCAGGGAATGGAGTAGCGCCCTCCCCTACACCTTGGTGAGGTAGCTATCGAAAAGGGAGCCTTCGGGTCACCCTCGACTATGGTCGCTAACTTACTATGACTGGTTTGGTTTGGTTTGGTTTGGTTCGGTTTAATGGCATATCAACCATTGTACGTCATTTAATGCCAAATCTATTTTATACATATCATCACCATCATGTCGTGCCGCAGGCAGGAATATCCCTGACCCTCTATCGCCACTTCTCCCTATCGTTCATCGCCTATGGTAGGTCTTCAGGGCTACACCCCGTATCATCACATAGCTGCTAAATGTATATAAACAGTTCTATTTCAGTCAATTCAGCCTAGCATAAGGTTTGGTTTGGTTTCATTGTTTAATGGCATATCAACCTTTGTAGGTTATTTAATGCCGAAGCTATTCTCCTAGAAGAACATTAGTGGTACTATTTAACCCATAGTTGGGAGGATAAGGGGGTTCATACCTTTCCCAAGGGTATTTGCCCGAAAGTGAATGCAATAGCGCGACTGGAGTACGAACTCGCTTACTACGATTCCGCAGTCCATCGCTTTAACCATTACACCACGAGGACACCCCCCTAGCATAAGTACAGTTTTTAGTTTACACACAGCTAAATGTAAAAGCAGTTCTGTTTCAAACAATTCAATTTAGCATACGTATAGATTAAATGTCAAACAGTTCTATTTGACTCATTGATCGCATCCTGTCGGGTGCTATCACTCTGGGCCAGAGTGGACTAGGAAGCGATGGCAATAAAGGGGTGCTCTGCATTCCCCAAAGCTCCAGCATTACAGAAGTTTCACCATCAGATGGTTTAGTGTCATAAATCGGACATTCGTTGGTCAGGGGTTCATTACCCCTCCGCAGAGAGGCAGTCAGTGTATTCTACAACCCCAGCCGACTGGGCCAGTAGACATGTAAGAAGAAATATATAGATACACACACACACACACACACACACACGCGCGCACATTGCGCAGGCACACACACACGCGCGCGCGCACATGCGCAGGCACGCGAACACACACACACACACACACACACATGTGCACTCAGATAGACTGATGGAGAAAGAGAGAAATGTGTAACCGCTCAAATTTTGTATATTTTTAGATGATGTTCCTGAAAAAATCCATTGAAACGCTTAACTAATTTTCTTGCTGTCACAAACATTCATAAAGATGAATGTACAACTCTTTATATACATTTACTGGTCCTTATTTCTTAAAATCAAAACATCTAAGTTCGCTGGTCAGAATAAATACAAAACGCCATACACATGTATGACTCGTACAGAATCATTCTTCTCTCTCAACATTTTTATTTTTCTCTCCACAAAAATATTCATCAATTTTTTTTCATTTCTCTGCAAATAAATATATATATTACTTTCTTTGCATCTGTCGATCTATCTATAATCAAGTCTTTTCATCTCTCTCTCTCTCTCTCTCTCTCTCTCTCTCTCTCTCTCTCCATCTATCTATCAATCTATTTATCTCAATATATATATATATATATATAGAGAGAGAGAGAGTAATATACTTATGTATATTTGTTCAGTGTTCCAGATTTCTCGCTCTCTCTCTCTCTCTCTCTCTCTCTCTCTCTCTCTCTCTTGCTCTTTCTCAGTCTCTCTCTCTCTATGTATGTATATATATTCATGTTGCACTTTCTCTCTATGCCACCAACTCTCTCTCATTAATTCACACACACACACATATATATATATATATATATATATATATATATATATATATATTGATAAAGACAGAGAACAATATACAAATATTTATGAGTTCGTGTGTGTGTGTGAGAGAGAGAGAGAGAGAGAGAGAGAGAGAGAGAGAAAGAGAGAGACAGACGGAGAACACCAGTTTTTTTCTCTCTATCTCCCTTTCTTTATCTCTCTCTCTCTCTTACTTTCTCTCTCTCTCTTTCTTTCTCTTTCTCTTTCTCTCTCTCTCTCTCTATACATATTTACCAACCCCTCCGCTTGGTAAGATATGACACAAGGTCAATTTTTAAGCGGAGTTTAACCGGTTTCAATTGAGAGTTTTCCTTCTCCTCGACTAGTTGCCTCACCAAGGCTGAAGAAATCAGTCTGCCCTACTATTTACCCATAGCTGGAAGGAGAATAATTGGATTCATACCTTTCCCAAGAGTATCCGTGCTATATGAAATACAAATCAGTCTCGTCAAGGATTTGAACGCGTGTCGCCGTGTCCATTTCCTACGACGATAACCATTATACCACATGCACCTCTCTCTCTCTCTCCCTCTCTCTCTCTCTCTATATATATATATATATATAAATATATTTAGTGATGCTGGCAAGCAGTTGGATAGAGACAGAATGGAACAAAGAGAGGGATTTTGAGAGAAAAAAAATATGTCAATACACCTGTGTGTATCTGTGTTGTGCTCTAATTTGTTTTTCTGTCTACCAACATTTGAGAATCAGCATAAAAGTTCACAGGTTGACGAAAATGGTCAAGTATAATTTCTGCTCAGTTGGCTGAGTGAATGAACCAACTGTATATCTTCAGAGCTTTAAAACTCCCCAATAAGTGTCCGGGATATGACACTAAACAATCTGATGGTTAGGTTTCAGTCATACTGGAGTTTTGGATAATCCAGCGTACCCTTTTTATTCCCATCACTCCCAGGTTCACTCTGGCCTGGAGTGGTAGCATCTGGTAGGGTCCTATCTATGCGTTAAATAGAACTGTTTGACATCTAAACTGAGTGCAAACAAATGACTTATGCTAAACTGAATTATTAAAAAAAATAACTATTTGATCATTTAAATGTGTGCAAAGAAATGCCTGACTTTAAATTGGAACTTTTTTATAGGAATACTTGAAACCATTTTAATAATCTGAGGCTCGTTAAAGTATTTTACAAAGAAAATGTATTTACAAATCATATATATTCAATATACATGTATAATTAATTGGAATTAAATAACATACAATAGTGATATGCCACAAATCAAACGAACGAACCAACCAACCAACCATCAAATTAAATGTGAGCAATTTTTTTAGATAGAGTTTCCCTTGCACTCCACTCACTTTAATGTAGCAGTGTTTGTTCTCATTTATAAAAAAAAGCTATAGATTGATAGGTAGATGGAATCTTGAACACATACATATGTACGCTTATTCACCTCTCACCAACAGCAGATTTGTCCTTATATGAACTTTTCAGCCTACCATCGTGCATATATATATATATACGCTCCTCCAAGGGGGTTGAAAACTCTGGCGAAGGAATTTACAGCTGCCACTCGCATAATGCAAAGCTCTTCGAACGAATTGAGCACTCTTGTGTCCGGTAGAGCAAAAATGTAAACAAACGAAAGCTACTACATCAGGCCTTATAATTCTCGAGCTGATGTGGTTCGCTTGCGGGCTAAGCGGTACGATACTAAGTCTAACGTAAAGTTGGGCGGGTTTTGATCCCAGCTTCAAGCGTCATACGTATCTAGCCTCACTGAAGAGTTTTGATACAACAAAACAGTCTGTCTGTTTATGACAATATATATATATATATATATATATATATATATATAGTTGTTTCTCTGTCGCTATTCCTTTCTCTATATATAAGCCCAGTCGTCTTGGACTGTTTAATGTACTGACAGCATCCCTGCAGAGGGGATAAAAAAACACCCCAAATGAGTGTCCTTGATATAGCTGAATTACATCTGATGTTAAGGTTCCAGGGCTGGAGTATTGCAGAATAGGGAATACCCGTATATTATCATTACTTCGGGGTTCATTAAGACACAGAGAGGTAGTACTTGATCTAGGGGACAAGAGAACTGTTTGATAATTTACAATGCTAGAAAGCATTAAATCATGACCAAAAAATGTACAAATTATGAACAAACAAATTACCAACAAAAAATTCGCTCACAAATAATATATATATATATATATCAATATATATATATATATATTTGTGTGTGTGAGTATGTAAAAAAAGATTTGGCTTTAAATTACTTACAAGTGTTGTTATGCCATAAAACAACACTTTCTCTCTCTTTCTCTCTCTCTCTATATATATTTATATATATATATAGAGAGAGAGAGAGAGAGAGAAATAAAATATATTTGAGTTCTTGTGTTGTCAAGTTGTTTTTCCTACCTTTTAATCTGTCCATATATATCTATATATTTATGCGTGTTTATAAATATATGTACTCTAGGCTTTGCGTCTCTCTCTCTCTCTCTCTATATATATATATATATATATATATATATATGTATATATCCCTCTGTCTCGCTCTTTCTCTCTCTCTCTTTCTCTAAATATAAACATATATGCGTATGTATACACTCTCTGTGAGAAAGAGATAAGTATACATATATGTATGTGTGTCGTATTCCAGTTTGTTTCACTGTCGGTGTATTTATCTATTTATATTGTGAGACAAGAGAGGAAAAATGTTGAATATATATATGTATGTATATGGTCCTTTGCACG
>OY757907.1:120555560-120577036 GCA_963585895.1 Sepioteuthis lessoniana
TGGGTGTGCGGCTTTAGAATTCATGGGTGAGGGCTTTTTGTTGAAATATCACAAAAGGGAAGTTGAATAATTAATCTTGAAAGCTAATGCCAATGAATTTGATCCCCGCAGGAGACAGTCATAAATTGAACTGTGGACGTCCTCATTTAGGCTTAATATCTATCTATCTATCTATCTATCTATCTATCTATCCAAGTTTGTAACTATATCTCTATCTTTTGTTCGCTCTTTCTGTGCGTTTTGTGTTCATGCATATTTATGAGTATATACCCTATGTGTACATCTAATATATATATATATATATATATATATATATATATATATATATATATATATTAAAATGAATTGGTCAACAGAGATGTTTATATTTCTTTAAAAATTATCTATTTAGTTCTTACATGTGTTTCTAGTTTTTTGCTTTCTTCAGAGAACTTTTAATGATTTATCCAGTTTGGCGTTTAGTTTATATAGTTGTCACTTTTTTGATTGGATTGTCATTTCTTTTAATTCCGTGATAGACTCGTTGCTGGCGTTGGATTTCTCTTTCTTTTCTTTTCTCTTCTTTCTCTCCTTCTTTTTCCAAGAGTGTTTTTTGTGTCCCCACTTATGGGTGCACTTTTTCATTATTTAGTGGCCGTTATAAAAACCAAATACCACGTCGGAAAAAAATCATTAAAAGTTCTCTGAAGAAAGCAAGAACCTGAAAACACGTATAAGAACGAAAAAATACATTTGAAAGAGTGTAAATCTCTTTGTGGACCTATTCATTTTAAAATATTGACTTTTTTTCTCTTTTTGAACTAACAAATACAATTATTTATATACATATATATATATATATATATATATATATATATATATATATAAGCAAGAAAACTATATATATATATATATATATATATATATATATATATATATATCATTAAGTGGTGCCGATAGCATTGATTTCCCTGACTCTCTCTTGCCATCTGTCCCTTCGGTCAAACACTCCTAGCAGGTCCTCTAGACTGCATCCAGTGTCCTCACAGCGTTGATGAATGTAAATCTTTACCGGTCGCCATAAATTGGTGCGTTCTTGCGTAGTAGTCTATAAAAGGACATCCCTTATGAGTTCATTGCTACTTCTCCAATGATGCTTACCATGTCCTTGTCGTATTATCTGATATTGTGTGTACATATATATCTATAATACATAATAGTTACTTAGAAATCTTATAATAAAATCGAAATAAACAGAGTGAACCGTTGTACTATAATATCGTCGATGAAGTCCACAAAAAGTAAGAATTGATTACATCTTCACATAAATAAATAATCAACTGTTTCATTCAGATTAACATTTGAGGAATCAACGTCTAAATACAAACACACACACGCGCACACACACACACACACACACATATTCGCATATATACACGCATCATATGCTTAAACGTATATATGTATACTTATATACACATACGTATACTCATGCACATATATGTACACCTACATGAATATAGATAAACACATACGTAAATATACATTTACATATATTTTTGAGTAAGTAATGTCGTTTGAAGTCAAGAGCAACAAAAAGGTTCCTTTTTCAATAGCTACTCTTTTCCCTGGATTGCTCGACTATATCTTTGATACGTACCTTATAGAGCTACGTATCAAGAAAGGAGGTATCAAGTAACACTTTTTGAGTCTTTGGTGTGACACTACCTAGGATTGAACCCCGGTCTCCCATTAGGTAAATGGGCTTATATATATATATATATATAATTTCACACATACACATATATAAAAACACGAATATATATATATATATATATATGAATATACAAGCATATATATATATATATATATATATATATATATATATGAAACTTTCTGTCTGTGGATGACAATATATATATATATATATATATAGTTTAATCTATTTATGCGAAAAAGGTGGATGATGGTTATAAAAAGCATGTCGATAGTCGCTTTTAATATACAGTCCGAATCGACTGTCGTTGGTCCTTCTCAAAAATGCAAATGCGCCCTGGGAATGAAAGACAGAAAATTGTGTTGTGTTAAAGGGATTTTTCGTATATATATATATATATATATATATATATATATATATATATATATATATACGTGTATGTGTTTATATATATATATATATATGCGCATGTGTGTGTGTGAGAGAGAGAGAGAGATGCATGATTAAAATCATATAATAAACCCTCGACTTCAAGTAAATCCTGTCTGCATGTCTGTTAATTTCATTATAAACACCTGATGCACCAATGACAGTTGAGCGGAAAATGTTAATTATATTGTTCTGAACTTTCCGGATGTTATTTTGGCATCTTTCCTTTTAATGAAATCTCTTATACAAGTAAGTTTTATAGAATTCATCCTTGTTTCACGTTTTCAGAAACTTTAAGCAATTCTGTAGAGTTACAACATATTTTATCTATTATCTAAACTGTTTTTGCGTTGTTAGCTCATCTATTTTCTCTTCAGACTGAAAAGTCCTGTAATAATCGTTTCTATTTTCAACATTTTCACCATAAAAAAAGCGACACAAAAACAGTTAATGAGACGAATCATGATTGGCATCTAATAAAATTCATTATAAACTTAGCAATTTTGCTTTGCTATTATCTGACCAAAGTTGATATTTGAAAATGCGTGAGACAAGTAAGAATTCACACTCATACTATCGTATTCATCATTTAGGGAAGAATATCATTTTCTCAGCATATCTCCTTGTAAGGACAGGGGATAGAAGATTCATGCTTTTTTTCTATGGGCTTAAGAGAGAACAGATATAATTTGTCGTTTCCATTTTCCGCTTAGATAATCTTCACGCTGTTCCTCATCTTTCAGAAGCAGCATGACTGGAGGCTATCAAGGGTGACTGTTTGGTGACGGTTTTTTTGACGGTGTTGCACCAACTGCTGTACTCGTGTAAGAGATGTTTGCACAAACGTTACTTCATCCACCCTTTTTTGGGTATTGCAGAGAATGAAATGGATTTACTAGGGAAAATTATATATGCAATTATTTCTTTTAAACGTTTCTTAATCTTACTGCCAATATTTTTATAACAACTATTAAACTACCTAGGTAGTTATATACAATGGCTGTTATTTGTGTTTACTTTTCTCAGAAAAGACTATAAGTTTATGCATTCTAAAATATTTAATATTGCAGCCTGTTCATGAGCATATGATTTATGTGCAAGTATTAAATTGCCGTTATTATTATTATTATTATTATTATTATTATTATTATTATTATTATTATTGTTGTTGTTGTTATTCACAACAGCGTTAAATGATGGTATTTTCCAGGAGTCGGAGTGACAACAAGTCCCCGTCAAGTCTCTTCTCAGTATTCTAGCCAATCTCAACAATGCATTAGTTGGGATGGTTTCCACTCTTCATCTTTTTTCCAAGTATTTTAGTCCCTGTACCAATCCTTTGGTGACTGTACCGGGTGCGCTCAGAACAATTGGTATCACCATCACTCTCATGTTCCTAATTTTTTTTTTTTTCATTTCCATAGCAAGGACTAGGTACTTATCTCTTTTCCCGCCTTCTTTTAATTTACCCTGTGGTCACCAGGAACGACAAAGTTCACTATTCGGCGGGCTCCCACTCTTTCTCTCTCTCTTTTTTTCTTTTTTGTTTGTTTGTTTGTTTGTTGGCTATCACTAGGTCTGGTCCCCTGCCAAAGATTAGATGATTTGTATCTCAAGTTGCCGAAGAATTTTGTCTGTTTCATTTTCTTGGACAGATTCTGGGTTGTTCCGTATATCATTTGTTCGTATCGTCCACGTTATTATTTTACCCCTTGTGAGGTTTTCACACTAATTAACGCTGGTGGTCTTTCACTGAAGTGTGAGTGACAACAATTCTCTTCAGGTCCTCCAGGACTCTTCGCAGTATTCTGGTCGATCTCACCAATACCAGAGTCTTGATGGTCTCGATTCTCCCGCCGACTTCAACTTTCTCCAGTCTCAAGGGTTTGGGGATCTTTCCCAGGGCATCAACTTCCATTAATATCACCGTCATCCTCATGTTCCAAAACTTTTTAAAGTTCTCTGGCAAGAATTTGTGAATCTTTTCCTTTTTTTGAATTTGTCTCAGTGTTCGGCCGGAACGGCAAATGCTTCTTCTTCTTCTTCTGATTATTATTATTATTATTAGTCTTTGAGGGATTTTCATATCAACGTTAGCTGATGGTCTTTCACTGGAGTTTGACTCAGAGCCAGCCTCCTCAAGTCTCCAGAACTCTTCTTAGTATTCTGGCCGATCTCAATAATGCAGTAATTTGGATCGTCTCCACTCGTCGTCTTATTTCCAAGTTCTCCATCCACTGTGCCAATCCTTTAATGGCTGTATCAAGAGCACCAATTACAATTGGTATAAACGTCACTTTCATGTTCCACAGTTTTTTCAGTTCCCAAGCAAGGTCGCAATACTTATCCTTCTTTTCACTTTCTTTTAAATTTACTCTGTGGTCAACTGGGACAGCAAAGTCCACAATTCGGCTACTTCTCTCTCTTTTTTTTTTTTTTTCTTTTTGGTAATTATTATAAGGTCTGGTCATCTGGCGAAGATTAGGTAATCCGTTTGTATCTCAAAATTCCCCAAGGAGTTTGTGCCTCTCATTCTCCATGACAGATGCTGGATTGTGCATATACCATTGGTTTGTATGGTCAAATTTCATTTTCTTGCACAATTCCCAGTGGATCGGATCACCTTGTCCACCACGTCGTGTCTAGTCTTATACTCTTTCCGTGTTAATTTGCTGCATTCGCTTATTATGTGATAGATAGCTCGTCTCTATCACTGCATAACCTCCATCTGCTGTTTTGTTGCGTTTTATCAATTCTTGCTTTGATATGATTGGTCCTAATGGCGTTGTTTTTTGTTTTTTTTTGCTTGATTGGTTCTTATGGCGTTGTTTATCTACTGCCTGCGAGTTTTTCAACACAATTTTAGATTGTTTTTCACTGAAATACAAAAAGAGAACAAGCTTTCTCCGGACTGTCTTCAAGCTGATCTTCACAGCGCTGCATTCTGGGTTGTGATGATTCTTCCTCTGTACACAAATTCCCCCAGTCTTTTTCTCAGACATTTGGTTAACCAGTCGACTAGGGCTCTAGAATACCCCGACAACTTCACGAGAGAGGGGTAAGACTCCTCTAACGAGTGTCCTGGGTATAACGCCAAAAAATCTGATGGTGAGGGTCCATTAATGCAGGAGCTTTAAGGAACGTGGAGTGTACCCATTCATTGGTATCGCTCCTCGGTCCACTCAGGCCCAGAATGGTAACACCTAGTAGAATTAAACAGTCCACTTATGCTAAACTGAATTGTTAGAAATAGAACTGGTTATATGTAAAAAAAATGGATTCGGCATTAACAACCCACAATGGTTGAAGTGCTATAAAATTGAACCAAGCCAGGTCTTTGAGGACTGTTCCATGTGTACCAAATACAGCTGGTATCATAGTCACATTTATGTTCAACAACTTTATTTTAGATATCTGGCAAAATCCACGTATTTGTCTATTTCTGTGATAGGCGAGAACAGCAAAATTAAGTGGATAACAATTTATTTTTCTTGTTTATTATAAATCACTCATTAGAGCTTTTCACATCCGCGTTAGCCGATGGTTTTTCACTGCAGTCTGAGTGACAGCAAGTCTCCAGGACTCTTCTTAGTATTCTGGCCGTTCTCAATAATGCTGTCGTTTGGATGGTCTCCCCCCGTCCGCCAACTTCCAGTCCCTTTAGTAATCCTTTAGTTACTGTTCCAAATGCACCAATTACAATTGGTATAATTGTCACCTGCATGTTCCACAGGTTTTTCAATTCCCTAGCAAGGTTGAGGTACTTATCCTTCTTTTCAAATTCTTTCAGTTTTATTCTGTTGTCAGCCGGGACAGCAAAGGCGACTATTTTGCAAGTTCTCTTTTTTTGTTGATTATTATTATTATTATTATTATTATTATTATTATTATTATTATTATTATTGCTGCTACTTCTGCTGCTTCGATGTATCAAAAGTTGTTTCCTTTTGAGAGTTCGTGGAGAAGCCCCGATGTGTTTTTGAAGTTTCTGTAGTATTCTCTGTAGGTTTTTTTAAAATGATTCTAGGCGTTCTGAATGTTTCCGAAATTTGGCGGCTGACCGTGAGCTTTAAATCCTTATAATCGACAACTGATGGCAATCTATTTGGAGGATGTATTTCAACGGACAAGCCATCGCACTTAGAATGTTCAATACGATCATATAGTTTTATTTCCTCCAATTTTCCGAATTCTCCTCGCAGCTTCAGCTCCTCAGAGACCGAATTTAAAATGATGCCTCAAAAGTGGCAGGTTCCCAATACAAGTGTCTGCCATTATAGCATTCGAAACGAGAAATATAGCTGAATATATATATATATATATGTGTGTGTGTGTGTGTGTGTGTTTATATATTATGAATACTGATGTGACTACGTATTAACCATTCCCTCCGCACGAGCAGGATGTAATGCAAGGTCAATTTTTTACAAGGTCTTACCGGTTTGAATTCTGAGTTTTCTTTCTCTTAGATTGGTTGCCACATCAAGAGCTCAGTTTTTTATTTACGCATAACTGGCGCTAGAGTAGTTGGATTCATCATACTTCTCCAATGGTTATTAGTGTTAAGTAATGTTCAAACTGCATCGTCCAGTATTTGAACATGAGTCATCGTGTCCATTCTCTACGCCAATAACCGTTACGCCACGAGAGCATATATATATATATATATATATATATATATATATATAAAATGAAATCATTTTCTTTATATGTACATCAAATAAGTGTAATGTCTGTAAAAATTCAAACGCGTTTGATTATTATTATTATTATTATTATTGTTGTTGTTGTTATGCGAGATTTCACATCAGCACTAATTATGGGCCTTCACTGAAGCCTGAATGAAAATAAGATTCCAACACTCTCCAGGATTTTTCTCATGATTCCAACCGATCCCAGCAGTTCTCTGACCTTGACCTTATTACTATTTTGCTTTTTTTACTCTTTGAAAGTTTTTCGCACCAGTGTTAGCTGATTGTCTTTCACTAGAGTTTGAGTGACTAGTCTCCTCAAGTCTCCAGGACTCTTCTCAGTATTTTGGCCGATCTTAATAATGGTGTAGTTTGGATAGTCTCCACTTGTCCTCTGATTTCTAGGTCTTTCCGTTCCTTTACCAAGCCTTTGGAGATTGTTCCGAGCGCACCATTTACGACTGGTAGCACCGTCAACTTCATGTTGCATTTTTTTTTTCCTTTTAGTTCTCTGGCAAAGTTTGGGTGATTATGCCTGTTTTCGCTTTCTTTTATTTTTAATCTGAGAACCACTGGGACTGCAAATTCCACTATTCAGCAGGTTATTACTATTATCATTTACTCCTTGAGACTTTTTCACATCAGCGTCAGCTGATGGTTTTTCACTGGAGTTTAAGTGACAGCAATTCTCCTCGAGTCTCCAAGACTCTTTTCAGTATTCTGGCCATTCTCAATAGTGTAGTAGTTTGGATGGTCTCCACTCGTCCACTTATTTCCAAGTCCTCCAGTCCCTTTATTAATCCTTTCGAGACTATACCAAGAGCACCAATTACAATTGGTATAAACGTCACTTTCAGGCTCCATAGTTCTTTTCAATTCCCTAGCAAAGTCGAGGTACTGATCCTTCTTTTCATTTTTATTCAGTAGTCAGCCCAGACAGAAACGTCGACAATTTTGCAAGTTCTATTTTTTTTTCAATCATTATATGATCTGGTCGTATTATTATTATTATTTACTCCTTTAGAGTTTTTCACATCAGTGGTAGCAGATGGTTTTTCACTGGAGTCTGAGTGACAGCAAGTCTCCTCAAGTCTCCAGGTCTCGTCTCAGGATTCTGGCCATTCTCAGCAATGCTGTCATTTGGATAGTTTCTACCCGTCCGCCAACTTCCAAGTCCTCCAGTTGTTTAATAATCTTTTAGTTACTGTGCCAAAAGCACCAATCACAATTGGTATAATTGTCACCTTCATGTTCCCCAGTTTTCTCAAATTTCTAGCAAGGTCGATGTACTTATCCTTCTTTTCACATTACTTCAGATTTATTCTATGGTCCGCCGGGACAGCAAAGTCGACAATTTTGCAAATTCTGTTTTTTTTTATTGATTATTATAAGGTCTGGTCTTCTGGCCGGGATTAGGTGATCCGTTTGTATGTTAAAGTCGCATAGGATTTTCTGTGTGTCATTTTCTAGGACAAGTGCTGGGTTGTGCATTTACCATTTGTTCGTATGGTCAGATATAAATTTCTTGCACATTTCCCAGTTGATCCCCTTGCCGAACCAGTCGTGTCTCGCCTTATACTCCCTCTGTGCTAATTTGCTGCATTCGCTTATTATGTGATTGATCGTTTCGTCTCTGTCACTGCATAGTCTACATTATTATTATTATTATTATTATTATTATTATTATTATTATTATTATTATTTCATTTGCTTTTACTTGGGAAAAGAAGTACCGCCATCCCATACACCTCGCTGTAGTAGCTATTGAAAGGAAGGCTTTGGACCAACCTCGATTAAGGTCGCCAACTTTTTATGCTTTTTATGCAACATTCTGACATTAAACAAAGAAACGGAAACCGATGTAATGTTTTGATATTGACGGGCATTATGTATAAAATATCCCCATGCAAACCTTTATTTAGCCTCGGGATTACATAATGAATGATACAGAACATTATTATTACAGCATAGGAAAAAATTCAAACAATAATCTCAGTTGTATTTAAGTGATTACTGCATGAGAACCCGAGAAAAATCTAAAACATGTCCTTTTTTTATCTGTTTTTCTTTTAATACTATTTATCGACAATATATTTCTTCGTCTTAACACTACCTATTTTTTGTATAAAGAAGAACAATATTTCAAGCAGCAGCGAAAAAATATTATCATGTACTTGATATTTTGAAAAGAAAACGCTATCTAAAATTTATTTAGTACGTTTTGGCATTCGGTGTTATTGCACTGAAACTTATGAAGAAAATTACAGCCAGTGGTATAACAATGAAAAAAAAGCAATGAACATTTCTTTGGGTGTTTCTTTATATTATGATTGTAAAATCTCCACCGATTCACTATCCCTGTAAACCTATTATTGGATCTTCCAGGATGTCTTCGTAATATCACTTCTGTTTTTTTTTTTTTAATTAAGATACACCCGAAGAGATACTAACTTCTTTTTAATTACTTGTGGTATATTCCAAGAATGTTCTGACCGGGATTGGGAATATGTGGAGACTGCTGTTAAATTTTATCATGAATAGACTCTCGTAAAGGACTTAATATTTTCTAAATCACCACACACACACACACACACACACACACACACACACACACACACATATATATATATATATATATATATATATATATATATATATATTATAACAAGTGTTGGTTGTCATTAAATCACTTTCTGGGTATGTGTCGAACCAAGTGCAATATAATATGGAGAAGTGCTCAATTTCTAGGATAGAGCTAGTATTTAATAATAATTAATAAATAAACATATATTAGATATATATATTTAATTTATGGAATATAGGATTTGATTTTCTTAACTGCCTGATGATTGTTGTTTTTCAAAAACTCCATGAAAACCCAAGGGTGACAGTTTATATTCCATGAATTGAATATATGGTGTGTGTGTGTGTGTGTGTGTGTGTGTGTGTGTGTGATCTAAATCTATAGAAAATGAATTTACTCTAATAATGGAGGAAAGGCCACAAATAAAGAAACTTCTAATTACAAAAGCTATTGAAAGAATTATTTCTGGTATACTGGAGATGCCACTACTCACTATTCTATTTTCAAAATACAAGTAACGCACGGATGAAAGGGTTTATAAGTGACTTGGAATTACTAAAAATGTTAATATATATATAATATATGCATAATGGAGTAAACATCTACTGAGGTCACATTTGATTCATTCAGCAGAAGTGGGATTTAGTATAGTCTAGCTGTTCCGAGAGCGGAATGTGCAATTTTCACTGCTGAGATAATACCAGACAGCTTGTCTATATGCATTGGAAAACAGACTTCTAAAGACATTGACCAAATTTGTATTATGATTATTTATTATGGGCTGTTGGTTGGTTGATTGGTTGGTTGGATTTTATGGCATAAAAACTTTGTATGTTAGTTTACGCCAAATCCATTTTATGCAACGAGTCAGCTCTATTTCAAACAATTCATTTAGGTATGAGTTTAATTTTCAAAACAGATCTAATTAAGTTTAATATAAGTACAGACTTTCTTTACACACAGTTAAATGTCAAAACAGTTCTATATTAAACAATTCAATTTAGTGTAAGTCGAGCTTCAATGTCAAAAACAGTTCCATTTCAAGCAATTCACTTAGCAAAAGCACGTTGTTTAAATGTCCAAAAATTTCTATTTAAGCTATTTAGTTTAGTCAAACAATTCTAATTCAATGAGTTTAGCATAAATATGCAGTTGGTTCTATTTAACCCATTGATAGGGCCCTATCAGGTGCTACCATTCCGAGCCAGAGTGGACCTGGGAGCAAGGGCATTAAATGGGTGCTCCACATTCCCTAAAGCTCTAGCATCACTGGAACCTCACCATCAGATTGTTTAGTGTCATATCAGGACGCTCGTGGTGGGGTGGTCTTACCCTTCTGCAGAGAAGCAGTCGGGGTATTCTATAGTCTAGCCAACTGGGCAAGATTATTCATTAAGTTTACATTACTTTCATAAAAACTGTAATTGATCGCCATCCAGTAAGGATTGGACACGTTATAGAATTGATAATACTCGTATGTTAAGAAATATGTCACTGCAAGACGTTATTTTTTTTATTGCTATATCAATATTCCGTTGTTGGTTGATATTTATGTTCTTGTATCTAAAATATAACCCTGGGCGAGACTGCTTGCATTGTCATATATCACTAATACCTTTTGGAAATGTATTAATTCAACTATGCTGCCTTCAGCTCTGGATAAATAGTAGAGAAGAGTGAGCTCTTTAACCCTAGTATAGCGACCAGTCTAAGAGAAAGAAGACTTTCGTCAAACAGTTAAAACGTACTTAAAAACGACCTTATTTCAAATCCTGCTTGTGGTACTGGAATAGGGTAAATATATCCCTTTTCTAAGTACAGTTTCTCAAAGCTTCGTGACTGTGTTAGTCAATATTCCTTCAGAGCTCAAAATAATTGGTTTGATTTGGTTGTGTTTGATGGTATATCAACCAATTCATCAATGAGGAGTTAGTATTCAACACATCGAATGCAAGCTCACCTGAGGATCTACACCGTGAAACATTGAGATATGTATTTTCATCCTATTTCATTTTTATTATTATTGTTAAAATTGTCCCATTCAAACAGAGTCACTGTCCCCCATCCCTCTCTCTCTCTCTCTCTCTCTCTCTCTCTCTTTCTCTCTCTCTCACGCAAACACATATAGTCTGATGATGACATTGACGAGAAATAGACATACACCAAATTGCGCTGACTCTATGTCTACACATAGTATCATAAATCTACGTATCTTCTGTCTACGATATTGAGCCACTTTTATCAAGATAGCAAACCGCAAAATATATATATATATATATATATATACATATATATATATATATATATATATATATATATATTAAAACTATAATAGTGGGAAAATTATATATATATATATATATATATATATATATATATATATATATATATATATATATATATGACCAGATGTATAAACTTATTAAGCAAGCTAGCCTCGATGTTGTTCAGTCATTTAAAGAGTTGCATCATTTGTGGCTGCCTCGTTATTATGATTTTTAACGAATCACATAGATAGATAGATAGATAGATAGGTTCAACCCAGAAAAGAATACTTTAGAGACATTAAGCGTACTTTTTATTCTATATTCATCCCGAAGGTCAGTTTACACGACACATCAAACCACACGTTCCTTAATTCCCCAACCATAAAACTCTACTTAACTTAACGTTGCTAAGTCTTCTCTGTTGATAGATAGATAGATAGAATTGTAGTAAAAGCCGTTAAATTAAACAATTTTAATTGTCTCAAAACCTTTTTACAACAACGGATATTTTTATCACATGTTTCAATTTTTAATGAATTATCTTACAAGAATGTTTCCATTCAGTTACAAGATGCTATGAGAACGCTAAGTGTAACATTCAACGATAAACCGTTCTTTCTCTGTGAATATGCTTTTTTTAATCGAATGGTCCTCCGTTTTCAAGAAGTCAAATGAAAACCAATGTTTATTATTCAGGAGCGCAAGGAGGCAATCATGTTATTTCTTCCCCAACTGAAAAACTAGCTTTGCGTAATTTGTCTTCCTTCTTAATAGGCAACAAAATTAGTGTTTTTTAATCAGCAGTATACATCTATGTACAACAAAAATGATCATCATGTATGTATTTATGTAAGTATATACATAACGGTAATCTCGAAAAAATGATACATTAAAGCAATATTTCTATTAAAACAATTCACTTAAAGTACTTTAACTTAGAGAATAAAGCAGTCGCTATGTCAATTAGTAATTGAAAGATTATTTTGTGGGGTTTACGTACGGGCTTAACGTCCTGTTTTTAATCATTCAAAATCACCATATAACGCATACGATTGTGAAATGGTAATTAGAACCCTTCACAACTTCCTAAATAGAAGCATCATTATGGGCTGCTATTACAGCAGGAACCCGACCGTTTCGCAAATCGCCTGATATAAATTTCTTCCTCTTGCCAGGCATAATTCTTCCTTAATCGATACATATATACAATCAGTGGCTGTTCTTGAAAGACGATTAGCTAGCGATTTTCACGGATTATGGCACTGAATTTGATCCTAACTAAATGCTTCACCAAATTGCTCCTAGCTCGACTATATATATATATATATATATATATATAGGATGAAAGGTCCATAAATAAATTGAATTTTGCTTAATGAGTGCATATAGCAAGCACTCTTTATGGTTGTATCCTTTTCTAAGATAGGTTCTTAGCATGGCTTTCTGTACTGACCGCTACACACAAACTTTGGCTTAAGCCGACAGCCAGTAACTTTCCTCCCTATGGAAAATCATTTTGAATCAGGATCGTCGTGTCCAAACCATATTTACCCCTACCTTAAAAAATGTTTCCTAAAACATGTTTCTTAGTACATAAGTTAAGCAAGCGACTTTAGTCGAGGGTGACTGGAAGGCTCCTTTTTAAATAGCTACTACACCGAGGTGTAGGAGAGGGCGCTACTCCATTCCCTGGATTGGTCCACTTTACCCTTGATCCTTACCTTATAATGCTGAGTGTTAAACAAAGGCGGTATAAAGTATCATTTTTTGAGTCTTTGGTATGACACGACCTGGGATTGAACTCCAGTCTCCTAGACCATTGGCAAATCCTCTACTTATTAGGCAAATGTCTCAGTTACTTACACATTACATATTGTTTTACAATTTCATATGCTTTGCATTTCTCAGTCAACAGAAATTTTATGACAAACCTCTGTTCAAACCTGAAGCACTCTGCTTGATTTTCTGGCGTTTTGAAAAGCATTAAAAATGTATTTGCAATTAAAGTTTTTGTTCCAAAAAGCCAATTCCAAACAATTACATTTATGGGAAAAATTCTGAAAATAACCGGGCCTTTTCTTTAAAAAAAAACCCTCATTGAATGACCCTCAAATTAAGCAAATAATACAGATATTGGTCCAATGATGACATTGGCGAGAAACTGACAATGAACAAGTGGCATTGACTTTGAGTCTACGTAAACCTAATTTACATCAATATTTTCTAAATCAATGATATTAGCCATTGTTTATTTTTAGATATAGCTATATATATATATATATATATATATATATATATATATATATATACGATGATCATTAAATAAGTTTCCAGATTTTTTTCGTATGGTCACTTTTATTGATAGTACACACATGAGAATCTAGACCCCTTCGAAGTAATCTCCTCCGGCTACAATGCACTTGTTGTACCGTTCCGACAACTTCTGAAAGGCCCTATGGAAGTCCTCTTGTGTGAGTGTGTCAATGAACTTTGTCATAGCTTCTTTCATCTCCTCACTTGTCTCATAACGACAGCCAGTGAACTTAGGGAATAACCAATAGTCACAGGGAGCAATGTCTGGACTATTGGAAGGGTGACGAACTGTCTTGATGCCCATCTTGGTCAAATAGTCTGTGACAAGGATGGAGTTGTGGACTGGTGCATTGTCCTATTGGAAATGCCATTGACCCGATTTCAAGAGTGCTGGCCTCTTCAGTTGGAATATCTTCTTGAACTCCCTTAAAACCTCAAGATAGTAACCCTGACCCTAACCCTATGACCAATCAACTCTGGTGTTCTGACTTCCTTAATACTCCCACACCTCTCATCATCCCTTATAGACTCCCTGCCTTCCTTGAATCTCTTATGCCACTCAAAAACTGATGCTCGATTCATGCAAGATGGTCGAAAAGCAGTCTCTAGCATTCCATACGTTTCTCTGGCATTTTTTTTCAAGTTTAAAACACATTTTTATTGCATATCGTTCTTCTAAAGTGTCCTCGCGTCCAGATTGCATTTTTGAAATTCACCAGCTGTGACAATCAGGCTTTAGTAGAGTGTATTCCAATTGCTGCTGTAGCTGTTCTTTTGAAGCTGAAATCATAAAAATTCGTCAGTCATCATATAAGATGTCTAGCAATAACATACTGAATTTTCAAGAGTCTACGACAATCTTAAATGCCTGTACAAAATAAAGTCTGGAAACTTACAGAAGGCACCACTATATATATATAATCATCCACAGACAGACTGTCTCTTTGTATCACAAATCTTCAGTATGGCTAACCACATTGGACGCTTGAAGCTGGGATCGAAACCCATATGTATTGGTTTCCTTTGTTTACATTTTGTGCCATCAGATATCGGAGTGTTCAATTCGTTAGAAGAGCTTTGTATTACTTGAGTGACAGCCTTTAAATCCCTTACCAGAGTGCTCAACATCCAGGGAGAGGAGCATATATATTGTCATCCTTAGACTGACAATTTGGTTGTATCACAACTCAGCGTGGCTAACCATGTTGGACGCCATATCTATCAATCTATCTATCTCTCTATCTGTCTATATACATATATATAGTCCAATCCTTAGTTCTAACAATTTCTGTGGAACAAATTTTCGAGTTTGTTTTTATCTTCCTCGTACTTGCAAAAAAACCGACAACTTTTGGAGTCGCTTGTGATATAATGCTTATCATTCCTAGTATCAGAATTGGCTACCCAAGTTCAAAAACAGGGCACACCTGTTTGCATTTCACATTTCACATGGGGAAGTTATGTATCCAACTATTTTCCCTCCAGCAATGGGTAAATAGTAGGGCAAACTGGGCTCTTTAACCTTGGTATGTTAGTATTTTTAGGGGAAGAAAAACTAAAATTTAAATCAGTTTTACTCCGTGTAAAAGGTTATTTTGTTTAATGGCCTATCAACCCCTGTGGGTGATTTAAGATCAAATCTTTTTTTCTTTTATGACTTGTAAGCGAATAGTTGGGTTGGTTGCTTTGTTATTTCGTTTAATGGCTTACGAACCGTTGTGGGTTATTCAATGTTTAACCATTTTTGTTATACATACATACATACATACATATATATATATATATATAATTTGTTACCGAATTGTTTTAATTGTTGGAGTGCGAGAAAAAAGTCACTACACAACTTTGTCTTACAAGCATATGCTTTGTAGAGTGTCCTGCTTTACATATATATATATATGTATATATATAGTAACTTGAATTGCGCAGTTATGGTGTAAATTTTGATATACATCCGTTCTATAGAACAGGATCTATATAGATACTAAAACAAACTAGAATGGTACAAACATAAGTATGTGTATACTTATATGTCTCACACTGAGTATACATTCATATATATATTCACACAACCACACACACACACAATATATATATATATATATATATATATATATATATATATTGGAAGAATGGGGAGGGATGAGAAGATTCGGTTATATAACAATATATATATATAGACACACACACATAAACGTAAACATATATATATATATATATATATATATATATATATAGTAACTTGTCGTGTGCAATTATGTTGTCAGTTCCAATATCCAGACATTCACAACAAACTGTTTAGGTTTTTCTTTGTTTGATATTTATTCAACTTACCACCAGGTCGAATTTGAAACAATGTCATTTTATATTGGGGATATTCTGTTTTGTTTTGATCACTGAGAGGTACATCGTTTTGTTGTTGCTTTTTTATTTTTGTTAAATTTGGGGGGGGTGTTATTGTTTGCATGATCTTGTTTAATTTTTGGTTTCTCATTCTTTTTTTCGTTCATTTTTTTTGTGATATTCTTCCGTGTTCTCTGGATGCCATGAGATAAATTCTGTGTGTAATATTGCAGCGTTTATCTTTTCTCTGAGACAAATGCGATATGTTGTACTGAGTCACGAGGGAGTAATTTCAGAGCTAGACGATTGGCTGAGATTCTCAATGTCATTTATTTGGAACGGTTTCTTTGTTTAATGGTATATCAACATTTAATACCAAAAACAACCTTCTAGAACATTGATGGTAGTATTTACCCTATAGAAAGAGGGGTAAGTGGATCATATCTTTTCCGAGGGTTTTAGTCCAAAAGTAAACGCACAACACTATCAGATCTCACCCCAATGGAATTCGAGAGAAGTATCTACACAATGATGATTCTAATCTTTCTTCCTTGCATCTATATATATATATATATATATATATATATTAATTGAATTACCATGACAAGAAAATCTGGCTAGCACTTTCATTCGACATACGGAACACTGGATTGCTGTTAATTTATTTAATTTGGCATCGCCATGTGCGCGATATGAACCGGTGCCCCAGTGGTAGAGTTTCGGCTCTGCATTCTATAGTTTCTGTTTCGATCTGTAGTGGTGGAGTGGTCGAAACAGCTTTCCAGTGTTCCGTATATCGAATAGAAGTGCTTGCCAGATTTTCTAGTCATTGTAATTCAATTGATATTATGTCATTCCTCAATTCAAAAGTAATATATATATATATATATATATATATATATATATATATATATATATATAAGAATGACATGGATATAAGAACAGTGCAAATAAAGTGTTCTTTTATCCATGCCATTCTTATACATATATATATATGTGTGTGTGTGTGTGTGTGTGAGTGAGTGCTTAGCTAATTTTTTTTCCGGTATTGTGACACAAGTAAGCAAAATTTAGTTAATAACTATATATATATATATATAGGAGAGAGAGAGAGAGAGAGAGAGAGAATAGTTTGACCTTGCACTCTTCCAATAGTTCTGATTCGATCTTGGATATCTTGTGTAAGTTAACTAATCTCCCTGTTTTAGTATCTAACAAGCTTAGCTTAATTTGACACAAGGCAAGTACTATTTGGGCACTGATTGAGTTTTGATCTTACTATTAACAACTAATCTAACGGACTAAGTATTACACTTTAAAAGGAACCGCTAAACAGCAAAGCAGGGCTTATATTTGGCGCAAGGATATAAATATGGAGTACCTAGTGGAAATCGATCTAGATATTCAGCGGTAATTCATCCAAATTCTTGATAAAACCTAAATCAACTATGATGTGATAAACAAAATGTTTCAATCTTTCCTGATTAGAAGCATGAAGATCATCAGAAATCACTCCTATAATAAAAACCCAATGCCCCCCCTAAGGGTCATCTAGTTTCCTAAATAAAATAAATGTATCATTATTTGTTCTCAATCTCTATCTAGAATAATATAAATCCCATTCTGATATCCTCCCACAAATACAGAATGAGCATAAAGACACTCCTCAGTTTCAAGCTATTGTAACATCAAACTTTATTTTATCTCTATCTCTTTCTTTCTATCAATCTATCACACACACACACACACACATACACACGCACACACACACACACTGCCTCGAATCTCTTTCTCATATATGTCCTTCCTTTTTCATTGTCTTCACGCTGACCTCCAAGTCTATTTAAGAAACAACTTACTACTAAAACAATCAACTAGAACCCCTAATAATATTACACGCGTCAGATAATCTTGGGGGCCAATTGCAAAACACCCAGTCATTTTGTCCAGTGCGGCTAATCCATCTGTATGGCTGGAGCTAAATCAGTAATCCGTGGCGGTGTGCCATCTTGCAGAAAAAGGTAGTCACCACTCTCAGTAGCTAGTTTGGAATGATCCTGTTGGACAACAGTTCCAATAAGGTTTGATGTTACAATAGCTTGAAATAGAGGAGTGTCTTTATGCTCATTCTGTATTTGGGGGAGGATATCAGAATGGGATTTATATTATTCTAGTAAATAAAAGTAAATGTATCATTATTTTCATAGTAAAAGTATAGACATCAATTTGTTCTGACATTTTCGTGTACATAATACGTTCATCAAGTTCATGTGATATGGGTTATATAAATGCAGATTAGAATGCGTACCAATAAGATATTTGCATATGGAATAGATATAAATAAGAAAAAGAATACACAAGGAGATGGAGATATGGTAGAGAGAGAGAGAGAGAGAGAGAGAGAGAGAGAGAGAAGCGGGGAGAGGGGAAAAATTGAAATCGGTATGTGAATGAATATACTGAAACGTAAAAATGAAGAAATAAGTCATAAAAGCTGAAAGATTAAATAAATAAAGATATCACATCAAGAAATTAATTTAAATCATGCAACAACAGTTCTATTTTTTCTTGTTCCTAAACAGTAACTATTACTTCTGAATTTCGAATACCAAACGTAAATGTTGCCCAATCGGCTGTGGCTGTAGAATACACCGACTGCTTCTCTGCAGAGGTGTAAGACCCCCACCCTCAATGAGTGTCCTAGATAGGACACTAAACAATCTGATAGTGTAGTTCCAGTAATGCTGGAGCTTTGGGGAATGCGGAGTACCTCTTTATTGCCTTCACTCCTAGGTCCACTCTGGCCCGGATTGGTAACACCTGATAAGTGTCCTATCAATGGGTTTTATAGAACTAAACTGTACTCCCTTCACAGAGCAGATTTTTGCATTCGAACTGCGTATTTATGCTAAACGGAATTGTTCAGAATAGAAATGTTTTTGACGATGAAACTGTACTTACACTAAAATGAAATGTTATATACAGAATTGTTCCGACATTTATCTGTGTGTAAACAAAATTAACTGAATTAAAACTGTTTGAAGAAACTGAATAGTTTGAAATAGAAATGTTTTTGACAATTAAACTGTGTACTCATGCTAGACTGAATTATTTGAAATAAAACAAACTATTTGTAAAAAAATGGATTTGGCAAGAAATAACCTACAAAGGTTGATATGCCATAAAACCCAAACAACCAACCAACCTTATGTAAATGGAAAATACTATTTTTTTTTAAAAACTTTGCTTTTATGAACAGGGAAATGACACCCAGTGAGATTCGAACTTATTCATGAAGGTTTGCTAGTTTAGCTTGCTAACCATTACACCACACGAAGCACCCTTAGTAATTTACTAAGCATTTTATTATTTAGATGTGGCACAGGGAAGTATGAATGGGACACCCAATAAGACATGAATTTACTTTGAAAGGTTTGCAAGTCTAGCTTGCTAACCATTTCACCACCCGAAGCGCCTTAAGTGGTAATTTAGAAAGGTTTTTGCTTACATATGGCACAAGACCGTATTAATGGGCCACCAAATGAGACTCGAACTCAATCGTGAATACTTTCTAGTCTAGCTTGCTAACCATTAAACAACCCGGGGTTCCCCCACTGCTTTTTGGTAGTAATTTACAAAACTGTTTTGCTTAGATGTGGCACAAGGCCGTATGAATAGGGAATCCAATGACACTCGAACTCACACGAGTAGTTTTGTTAGTCTAGCTTGCAAACCATTACACCACCCGAGATGCCTTTTGTGCTTACTGTTATATGATCTTATAAATTTTCATTAGGTATCGGTTCATATTAAAAATACTCGATGTGTGTCTTGCCTGTTACTCAGAACACATGGATGGGGAAATCTAGCCCAGTCCAGACTTTCAGCAGCATATCCGGCGTTATCGAGTGTGCTGCATCAGGAATTCATTTCTACAGATCATCGGGGTTTGCAGGTAGTGGAAGTACATAAATACTTCCCTTCTGGAACCCCCACCAAAAAGTCACAAATATTGCAGAGCTACGGTTCTAATAAATGTGTGTAACACAACGGTTCTAGATAGTCTACGAGGGTAACACTATCCTTTAAGTTTCAGTCGGACCCCGTGTAAACCTTCACCATAATGAAAAGAGACGAACACATAACACCGTTTGTGAGTTCGTTTCATACGAATTTTCATTCGCTACTCCTCTTTCATGGTAACCGCGGAAAAGATAGATAAAACCGTCGCGAGACGAGAAAGGCAAACACAACTGATATTTTTTTGCCCTGCTAGTTTTCTGTGGTTGTTCTCGTACGTGCCTTGTAGGTTTCTCTCTTCAGATCTTTACAGCCCGTGTGGTACTGACTTTCTTCCCCTGTTTTCCATCCAGCAACCACTTCAACGACTTGTCTTTTTAGTTTGTTTCAGCCAGTCATCGAATTAAACCGTATTGCTGCTGGTATATATCTATTTATAAGTTGAGCATCTGCTGCTATCATGATAAGCATTCGAGACCTCCTGGTCATTTTCATGATCATTTCTCTCTTATTGTTCTTACAGGCTTTTTCTTTGTCTGTGTCTGTGACCCTTATGATTGTGGCTCTCATTCACTCTCTCTCTCTCTCTCTCTCTCTCTCTCTCTCTCTATCTATCTATCTATCTATCTCTATTTCTCTATCAATCTATCACACACACACACACTTACTGCCTCGAATCTCTTTCGCATATATGTCCTTCCTTTTCATTGTCTTCAGGCTGACCTCTGAGTCTATCTAAAAAACAACTTACTACTAAAACAATCAACTAGAACCCCTAATAATATAGCACGCGTCAGATAATCTTGGGGGCCAATTGCAAAACACCCAGTCATTTTGTCCAGTACGGCTAATCCATCTGTATGACTGGAGCTAAATCAGTAATCCGTGGGGGTGTGCCATCTTACAGAAAAAAGTAGTCACCACTCTCAGTAGCTAGTTTTGGAATGATCCTGTTGGACAACAGTTCCAAAAAGGTTTGAAGTTACAATAGCTTGAAATTGAGGAGAGGCTTTATGCTCATTCTGTATTTGGAGGAGGATATCAGAATGGGTTTTATATTATTCTAGTAAATATCGAAACATTGCTTACTTTAAAAGTAAAAATGTTTATTCTTATGTCTGCAATATAAATAC
>OY757907.1:120577236-120717236 GCA_963585895.1 Sepioteuthis lessoniana
GAAACCCATATGTATTGGTTTCCTTTGTTTACATTTTGTGCCATCAGATATCGGAGTGTTCAATTCGTTAGAAGAGCTTTGTATTACTTGAGTGACAGCCTTTAAATCCCTTACCAGAGTGCTCAACATCCAGGGAGAGGAGCATATATATTGTCATCCTTAGACTGACAATTTGGTTGTATCACAACTCAGCGTGGCTAACCATGTTGGACGCCATATCTATCAATCTATCTATCTCTCTATCTGTCTATATACATATATATAGTCCAATCCTTAGTTCTAACAATTTCTGTGGAACAAATTTTCGAGTTTGTTTTTATCTTCCTCGTACTTGCAAAAAAACCGACAACTTTTGGAGTCGCTTGTGATATAATGCTTATCATTCCTAGTATCAGAATTGGCTACCCAAGTTCAAAAACAGGGCACACCTGTTTGCATTTCACATTTCACATGGGGAAGTTATGTATCCAACTATTTTCCCTCCAGCAATGGGTAAATAGTAGGGCAAACTGGGCTCTTTAACCTTGGTATGTTAGTATTTTTAGGGGAAGAAAAACTAAAATTTAAATCAGTTTTACTCCGTGTAAAAGGTTATTTTGTTTAATGGCCTATCAACCCCTGTGGGTGATTTAAGATCAAATCTTTTTTTCTTTTATGACTTGTAAGCGAATAGTTGGGTTGGTTGCTTTGTTATTTCGTTTAATGGCTTACGAACCGTTGTGGGTTATTCAATGTTTAACCATTTTTGTTATACATACATACATACATACATATATATATATATATATATAATTTGTTACCGAATTGTTTTAATTGTTGGAGTGCGAGAAAAAAGTCACTACACAACTTTGTCTTACAAGCATATGCTTTGTAGAGTGTCCTGCTTTACATATATATATATATGTATATATATAGTAACTTGAATTGCGCAGTTATGGTGTAAATTTTGATATACATCCGTTCTATAGAACAGGATCTATATAGATACTAAAACAAACTAGAATGGTACAAACATAAGTATGTGTATACTTATATGTCTCACACTGAGTATACATTCATATATATATTCACACAACCACACACACACACAATATATATATATATATATATATATATATATATATTGGAAGAATGGGGAGGGATGAGAAGATTCGGTTATATAACAATATATATATATAGACACACACACATAAACGTAAACATATATATATATATATATATATATATATATATATATATATATATATATATATAGTAACTTGTCGTGTGCAATTATGTTGTCAGTTCCAATATCCAGACATTCACAACAAACTGTTTAGGTTTTTCTTTGTTTGATATTTATTCAACTTACCACCAGGTCGAATTTGAAACAATGTCATTTTATATTGGGGATATTCTGTTTTGTTTTGATCACTGAGAGGTACATCGTTTTGTTGTTGCTTTTTTATTTTTGTTAAATTTGGGGGGGTGTTATTGTTTGCATGATCTTGTTTAATTTTTGGTTTCTCATTCTTTTTTTCGTTCATTTTTTTTGTGATATTCTTCCGTGTTCTCTGGATGCCATGAGATAAATTCTGTGTGTAATATTGCAGCGTTTATCTTTTCTCTGAGACAAATGCGATATGTTGTACTGAGTCACGAGGGAGTAATTTCAGAGCTAGACGATTGGCTGAGATTCTCAATGTCATTTATTTGGAACGGTTTCTTTGTTTAATGGTATATCAACATTTAATACCAAAAACAACCTTCTAGAACATTGATGGTAGTATTTACCCTATAGAAAGAGGGGTAAGTGGATCATATCTTTTCCGAGGGTTTTAGTCCAAAAGTAAACGCACAACACTATCAGATCTCACCCCAATGGAATTCGAGAGAAGTATCTACACAATGATGATTCTAATCTTTCTTCCTTGCATCTATATATATATATATATATATATATATATTAATTGAATTACCATGACAAGAAAATCTGGCTAGCACTTTCATTCGACATACGGAACACTGGATTGCTGTTAATTTATTTAATTTGGCATCGCCATGTGCGCGATATGAACCGGTGCCCCAGTGGTAGAGTTTCGGCTCTGCATTCTATAGTTTCTGTTTCGATCTGTAGTGGTGGAGTGGTCGAAACAGCTTTCCAGTGTTCCGTATATCGAATAGAAGTGCTTGCCAGATTTTCTAGTCATTGTAATTCAATTGATATTATGTCATTCCTCAATTCAAAAGTAATATATATATATATATATATATATATATATATATATATATAAGAATGACATGGATATAAGAACAGTGCAAATAAAGTGTTCTTTTATCCATGCCATTCTTATACATATATATATATGTGTGTGTGTGTGTGTGTGTGAGTGAGTGCTTAGCTAATTTTTTTTCCGGTATTGTGACACAAGTAAGCAAAATTTAGTTAATAACTATATATATATATATATAGGAGAGAGAGAGAGAGAGAGAGAGAGAGAGAATAGTTTGACCTTGCACTCTTCCAATAGTTCTGATTCGATCTTGGATATCTTGTGTAAGTTAACTAATCTCCCTGTTTTAGTATCTAACAAGCTTAGCTTAATTTGACACAAGGCAAGTACTATTTGGGCACTGATTGAGTTTTGATCTTACTATTAACAACTAATCTAACGGACTAAGTATTACACTTTAAAAGGAACCGCTAAACAGCAAAGCAGGGCTTATATTTGGCGCAAGGATATAAATATGGAGTACCTAGTGGAAATCGATCTAGATATTCAGCGGTAATTCATCCAAATTCTTGATAAAACCTAAATCAACTATGATGTGATAAACAAAATGTTTCAATCTTTCCTGATTAGAAGCATGAAGATCATCAGAAATCACTCCTATAATAAAAACCCAATGCCCCACCTAAGGGTCATCTAGTTTCCTAAATAAAATAAATGTATCATTATTTGTTCTCAATCTCTATCTAGAATAATATAAATCCCATTCTGATATCCTCCCACAAATACAGAATGAGCATAAAGACACTCCTCAGTTTCAAGCTATTGTAACATCAAACTTTATTTTATCTCTATCTCTTTCTTTCTATCAATCTATCACACACACACACACACACATACACACACACACACACACACTGCCTCGAATCTCTTTCTCATATATGTCCTTCCTTTTCATTGTCTTCACGCTGACCTCTAAGTCTATTTTAGAAACAACTTACTACTAAAACAATCAACTAGAACCCCTAATAATATAACACGCATCAGATAATCTTGGGGGCCAATTGCAAAACACCCAGTCATTTTGTCCAGTGCGGCTAATCCATCTGTATGGCTGGAGCTAAATGAGTAATCCGTGGCGGTGTGCCATCTTGCAGAAAAAGGTAGTCACCACTCTCAGTAGCTAGTTTTGGAATGATCCTGTTGGACAACAGTTCCAAAAAGGTTTGATGGTACAATAGCTTGAAATAGAGGAGTGTCTTTATGCTCATTCTGTATTTGGGGGAGGATATCAGAATGGGATTTATATTATTCTAGTAAATAAAAGTAAATGTATCACTATTTTCATAGTAAAAGTATAGACATCAATTTGTTCTGACATTTTCGTGTACATAATACGTTCATCAAGTTCATGTGATATGGGTTATATAAATGCAGATTAGAATGCGTACCAATAAGATGTTTGCATATGGAATAGATATAAATAAGAAAAAGAATACACAAGGAGATGGAGATATGGTAGAGAGAGAGAGAGAGAGAGAGAGAGAGAGAGAGAGAGAGAAGCGGGGAGAGGGGAAAAATTGAAATCGGTATGTGAATGAATATACTGAAACGTAAAAATGAAGAAATAAGTCATAAAAGCTGAAAGATTAAATAAATAAAGATATCACATCAAGAAATTAATTTAAATCATGCAACAACATTTTTATTTTTTCTTGTTCCTAAATAGTAACTATTACTTCTGAATTTCGAATACCAAACGTAAATGTTGCCCAATCGGCTGTGGCTGTAGAATACACCGACTGCTTCTCTGCAGAGGTGTAAGACCCCCACCCTCAATGAGTGTCCTAGATAGGACACTAAACAATCTGATAGTGTAGTTCCAGTAATGCTGGAGCTTTGGGGAATGCGGAGTACCTCTTTATTGCCTTCACTCCTAGGTCCACTCTGGCCCGGATTGGTAACACCTGATAAGTGTCCTATCAATGGGTTTTATAGAACTAAACTGTACTCCCTTCACAGAGCAGATTTTTGCATTCGAACTGCGTATTTATGCTAAACGGAATTGTTCAGAATAGAAATGTTTTTGACGATGAAACTGTACTTACACTAAAATGAAATGTTATATACAGAATTGTTCCGACATTTATCTGTGTGTAAACAAAATTAACTGAATTAAAACTGTTTGAAGAAACTGAATAGTTTGAAATAGAAATGTTTTTGACAATTAAACTGTGTACTCATGCTAGACTGAATTATTTGAAATAAAACAAACTATTTGTAAAAAAATGGATTTGGCAAGAAATAACCTACAAAGGTTGATATGCCATAAAACCCAAACAACCAACCAACCTTATGTAAATGGAAAATACTATTTTTTTTTAAAAACTTTGCTTTTATGAACAGGGAAATGACACCCAGTGAGATTCGAACTTATTCATGAAGGTTTGCTAGTTTAGCTTGCTAACCATTACACCACACGAAGCACCCTTAGTAATTTACTAAGCATTTTATTATTTAGATGTGGCACAGGGAAGTATGAATGGGACACCCAATAAGACATGAATTTACTTTGAAAGGTTTGCAAGTCTAGCTTGCTAACCATTTCACCACCCGAAGCGCCTTAAGTGGTAATTTAGAAAGGTTTTTGCTTACATATGGCACAAGACCGTATTAATGGGCCACCAAATGAGACTCGAACTCAATCGTGAATACTTTCTAGTCTAGCTTGCTAACCATTAAACAACCCGGGGTTCCCCCACTGCTTTTTGGTAGTAATTTACAAAACTGTTTTGCTTAGATGTGGCACAAGGCCGTATGAATAGGGAATCCAATGACACTCGAACTCACACGAGTAGTTTTGTTAGTCTAGCTTGCAAACCATTACACCACCCGAGATGCCTTTTGTGCTTACTGTTATATGATCTTATAAATTTTCATTAGGTATCGGTTCATATTAAAAATACTCGATGTGTGTCTTGCCTGTTACTCAGAACACATGGATGGGGAAATCTAGCCCAGTCCAGACTTTCAGCAGCATATCCGGCGTTATCGAGTGTGCTGCATCAGGAATTCATTTCTACAGATCATCGGGGTTTGCAGGTAGTGGAAGTACATAAATACTTCCCTTCTGGAACCCCCACCAAAAAGTCACAAATATTGCAGAGCTACGGTTCTAATAAATGTGTGTAACACAACGGTTCTAGATAGTCTACGAGGGTAACACTATCCTTTAAGTTTCAGTCGGACCCCGTGTAAACCTTCACCATAATGAAAAGAGTGTCCTCGTGGTGTAATGGTTAAAGCGATGAACTGCGGAATCGTAGTACGCGAGTTCGTACTCCAGTCGCGCTATTACGTTCACTTTCGGGCAAATACCCTTGGGAAAGGTATGAACCCCCTTATTCTCCCTCCAGCTATGGGTAAATAGTAGGACGGACTAGGTTCTTCAGCCTTGGTGAGGCAACTAGTCTAGGAGAAGGAAAACTCTGAATTCAAACCTGTTAAACTCCGCTTAAAAATTGACCTTGTGTCATATCCTGCCCGAGCGGAGGGGTTGGTAAATAGTACCATAATGAAAAGAGACGAACAGATAACACCGTTTGTGAGTTCGTTTCATACGAATTTTCATTCGCTACTCCTCTTTCATGGTAACCGCGGAAAAGATAGAAAAAACCGTCGCGAGACGAAAAAGGCAAACACAACTGATATTTTTTTGCCCTGCTAGTTTTCTGTGGTTGTTCTCGTACGTGCCTTGTAGGTTTCTCTCTTCAGATCTTTACAGCCCGTGTGGTACTGACTTTCTTCCCCTGTTTTCCATCCAGCAACCACTTCAACGACTTGTCTTTTTAGTTTGTTTCAGCCAGTCATCGAATTAAACCGTATTGCTGCTGGTATATATCTATTTATAAGTTGAGCATCTGCTGCTATCATGATAAGCATTCGAGACCTCCTGGTCATTTTCATGATCATTTCTCTCTTATTGTTCTTACAGGCTTTTTCTTTGTCTGTGTCTGTGACCCTTATGATTGTGGCTCTCATTCACTCTCTCTCTCTCTCTCTCTCTCTCTCTCTCTATCTATCTATCTATCTCTATTTCTCTATCAATCTATCACACACACACACACTTACTGCCTCGAATCTCTTTCGCATATATGTCCTTCCTTTTCATTGTCTTCAGGCTGACCTCTGAGTCTATCTAAAAAACAACTTACTACTAAAACAATCAACTAGAACCCCTAATAATATAGCACGCGTCAGATAATCTTGGGGGCCAATTGCAAAACACACAGTCATTTTGTCCAGTACGGCTAATCCATCTGTATGACTGGAGCTAAATCAGTAATCCGTGGGGGTGTGCCATCTTGCAGAAAAAAGTAGTCACCACTCTCAGTAGCTAGTTTTGGAATGATCCTGTTGGACAACAGTTCCAAAAAGGTTTGAAGTTACAATAGCTTGAAATTGAGGAGAGGCTTTATGCTCATTCTGTATTTGGAGGAGGATATCAGAATGGGTTTTATATTATTCTAGTAAATATCGAAACATTGCTTACTTTAAAAGTAAAAATGTTTATTCTTATGTCTGCAATATAAATACATAGACATTTTATTTCATATGTTGTTTTATTCGGACCTTATATAAATATAAATGGTTATCTTGGCCTGTTTTATTATAGAATAATTTCTAAATTTCATTATCCCGGCAATAAAGTAAAGATTAAACACATTAATCGTTATTTTCTATACCTTTATGTTATAAACAATAAAGGAAAAATACATTGTATCCTGTAAAAAAATTTGTGGCAGAGAGTGTTATTTACTGACCAACATATAATATATACATATATATATGTGTGTGTGTGTGTGTGTGTGTGTGTGTGTGTGTGTGTGTGTGTGTGTGTGTGTGTAAATCTATGAAATCAGAGACCCAGTTAGAGAAATTTTAGTTGTCAGAATAGAAGTTTGAACCGATTCGGATTTTTGATGAATGGAATGGCACATTACAAATGTGTAGGTTGCCGAAATGGATTTTTGAAGTGAAGGTTAAGTCGGAGTCGTATTGTTTTTTGTTGGTTTTTTTTTTTTTGTGAGGAAAAATACGAAAATATATTATTATTGTTAAAAAGTCAGAAAAATAGATGAATTGTTTTGACAGATTGCTGTGTTTACGAAATACCTGACAAAGCGAAATCGACGGTAGAATTGACATTGAAAGTCAAGGGCTGTCAATCATCAAAGCCGGTTGTGTACAGAAGAATGGATTTGAAAAAAACAAATTTTCTTTAAAACATTTTCTGATGCAATTACACGTCAGCATAAAATTAGTAGTAATTCCATATTTGAGGAAGACCGCCCCTTTTGGGAAAGGGTTAGGCTGAATCGAATATCGAAGTGGTGGAGTTAATTATTGAAATCCAAATTAGAAGAACATTGATATTTTCAATAACTTTGCCACCCTGACAGAACATGCATATATACCATATTTAGAGAGTCCAGCGGGAGATGATAAAAAAACAGCAAAGACTTCACGATGCTCTGGGAGCTGGCCTTGCGCCAGACTGCTCAGAGTGGAGAGGCAGATAAAAGCCATATTACATGTTGTTTGGACGTGAAAAATCTTATGAAGAAGCGAAGAGAAGCTGAGATAATGAATTTTTTCGAGATGACCTTGTGTCAGACTCCTGATCGTAAAGATGCAATGTGAAGCCTAAGATAATATGATGCCTTAACATTATGCCAGAACTACAGAGAAAGAAAAGAAATCGAGATAATTTGATACTTTAGAGACCAGTGTCGAGCGGCTGAGAGATGCCCTTGAACCAGACTAGCCGAAAGTAAAGAAATGATTTAAGATAGTATTATACTTCTAGAGAATCTTGTACCAGACTAGCTTTTGTATAGAAAGTGATGAGAACCTTAATACGATATTTTGAGACTAGTGAAAGTAAAGAAACGAGGAGAAATTACCATAACATCCAAGTGAAGATCACCACACTACACTGGGAATAGAAAGCAAAGGAAGACTAGCATCATACGACATTTGTGAAATAATAGTAAGGATTTAGAAAAACAAACATAACTGCAATTTAGATTGCCCTGCGTAAGACTATAGAAAGTGAGAATAGAAAAGCCTAAAACTTAAACGAAGAATTGGTTGATTGTTAATTCGTGAACTGGGTCTCTGATTAAAACTTCCCATCTCTGGGATGGGTGAATACATGTACAATTTTTAAGATATTTTTTTACTGAATATTGTAATTTTCACAAGGTATGTTTCCTTCTCATTTGGCGTCAATGTTTTTGCTTTCTTGATTATGCGGTCTCATCCGTCTACTAATCGAACAGCGACTCCAATAGATTAAAAAAACTCAACGTGGGCAGATAGCAGATTAGTCGTGTCATCCGAAAACATAACCGACCTGCGGATTGGAAACAGAATCACCCCCGTGTTTAGTGATGGCGGATTTTCTTCCACATATATATATATATATATATATATAGATACATAGAGAGGGACAATTTATTCTGTTTAAGATAAATCAACCCTTGTACGTTTTTAATGCCAAATCCTGTTTATATATATATATATATATATATATATATGTTTTGAAACGAATCGTTTGTACGCATGATTAATTCTAAACTAGCCAGAGTTCATTTGTTTGCACACAGTTAAATAATTCAAATATTAACCTCTAGTATTACTAGTTTTATATGCACACAGTTAAATTGTCGTAAATATTACTCAGTCGGACAAGTAGTTTAATTTTAAGATCAGTCATTAGATTGCATTCAGTAAAATTGTTTCAAGTATAGTAAATGATTAGATAGTTCTATTTGACCCTTAAAATGGACTCTATTAGGTTCAACCAGTACGGTCCTGAGTGGACCCAGAAGTAATGACTATGAATTTGAGGCTCTAATTCTGGAGCATAACAATCAAATGGTTTAGTGTCATATTCAGGACACAATTTGAGGGTGTCTTACCCCTCTGCAGGGAAGCATTCAGTCTATTCTACAGCTCCAGCCATCACAGCTGAAAGAAATGAAGACATAGTATATATATACATATATGTATGTGTGTGCGTATGAATTTTTTTCTTTTTTTCTTTGCATGTGTATATGCGTGGTTGCGTGCGTGCGTGCGTGCGCGTGCATATGTGTTTGTGTGCCTATGTTCCTAAAGCTCTGTTGACAATGTGTTCGCTATACTAAGTTCCTTTTTGCTAGTCTTAGCTGAATATATATATATATATATATATATATATAACGTTCAAATGAGAAAAGGAAGAATTTATAGAAATTCAGATTGATATGTCTCACTATTTTGATAACTTTCTAAAAAAGTTATGCTGAAAGCGGAAAATCTGAATCTAAATTTTCATATATATATATATATATATAAAAGTAAGTAAAGTAGGCGACCATAGTCGAGGGTGACCCGAAGGCTCCCTTTTCGATAGCTTACTACACCAAGGTGTAGGGGAGGGCGCTACTCCTTTCCCTGGATTGCTCCACTTTACCCAGGTTGCTATGCTCTAATAAAAAGAGTCCTCTCTTCCCAATCAGTTGGGGGAGAATAGTTGGATTCATGCCTTTCCCAATGGTAATAGCGCTATGTGAAACGCAAACAGATTCAATCAGGATTTGAACACGGTTATCCGTGTCAACTTCCTATGTCGATAACTGTCTATTCTATTTTGTTTAAAGGTATTCTTCAAGGAATATTCCTGTTAGATCTTCCATGAAATTGTTTGAAGCGCTAATCATACAACGAATGAAACTAGCGAACTATTCTGTTTTCGTTTACTTATGAGAGTTCCAGAGAAAACACTGGACGTCCATCAAATTCTCGGTTGGCCCAGCCGAATTGGGCTGTTGAATACACTGACGGCATCTCTGCAGAGGGGTAAAAGTCCCCAAACGAGGGTCTTTGATACGACATTAAAAAATCTGATGGTGAGGCTTCAGTAATGCTGGCACTTTGGGGAACGCAGAATTATCTTTCATAACCATCGTTCTCTGGCCACTCAGGCCCAGAGTGGTAGCACTTGATAAGATCCTATATTTGGCTCAAATAGAAATGTTTGACATTTAAACTTAGTGCAAACCAAAAAAAAAATATACTAAACTGAATTGCTTGAAATACAACTGTCTGACATTTAACTGCGTGTAAATAAATGACTGATGTTTAATTGAACTGTTACTGTTAAATTCCAATACTTGGAACCATTTAAGTGTGTCCAAAAATGAGCTCAGGATCTTTTAAAAATGTTATCGACAAAATGTTTTAAGAAATCGTATAAGTATAAAATGGTATTAAATAACCCACTATGGTTGATATGCCATAAAACCTAACCAAACCAATTCTCGGTGATATAGATATGTAAGACGAGAAGAGGTTTTATAGCGTAGCATAACTAATTTCTCTTCTCCTGAAATGCATCAGTGAAACACAGCTAATTATTCGTTAGAGCTTTGAATGGTTTAAATTTATCAAAGTTCCAGTAAAAATTGATTATAAATTCTGTTTTAATCAATTAAATCAAATGCAAAGAAGACATTTTCTGTTCAACGCATTACTATATTTACCGACCCCTCCGCTCGAGGAGGATATGAAACAAGGTCCATTTTTAAGCGGAGTTTAACAGGTTTGAATTTAGCGTTTTCTTCTCCTAGACTATTTACCACACCAAGGCTGAAGAACCTAGTCTGTCCTACTATTTACCCATAGCTGGATGGAGAATAATTGGATTCATACCTTTCTCAAGGGTATTAGTGCTATGTGAAATGCAATCAGTCTCGTCCAGGATTTGAACTCGTGTCGCCGTATCCATTTCCAACGACGATAAACATTACACCACGGGCACCTCCTTCTTTAAAGGAGAATAATTGGATTCCTACCATTCCTAAGGGTATTAGTGCTATGTGAAATGCAATCAGTCTCGTCCAGGATTTGAACTCGTGTCGCCGTATCCATTTCCTACGACGATAACCATTACACCATGGATTACGTTTACATTGTGATAGTGAAAACTGTTATGGATCTAACTATCCATTTCACGATGAGATTCATAACTGAACGCTGCGCCCGGATTTTTTTTTTACTGGAGAATCAATGTGTTTCCAATCAATGGTGTTTCTTTTTTACTCAGGCTTGTCTTGACAAACCCATTTTTATCCCATTTGTAAACGTATTTTTGACTTGAACAACAGTCTTCATACACAGTCTTCCCTCATTCTTTATATTTCTCAGCCATGAAACATTTGACGACAGACCTCTGTTCAAGCCTGGAGCGCTCTGACCTGCAGCCATTTGAAATTTCATGAAAATGCTTTTTCGAGATTAAAATCATTCTTGACATAAACAATTTTTTTTAAAAATGCAGAGTTTACATTCATGAAAAAAAATTCTGAAAAAAATTCATTTTTTTACATTTTGGCTTTTAGAAAATTTCTTCTTATTCATTGAATAATCTCTTATATATATATATATATATATATATATATATATATATATATATATATATATATATATATATATATCATCACGTCAAGCTGGGAGCACGGAGTCTCTTGATACTCTTTCACCATCCGTTCCGACCTCCCATAGCTCCAGGCATGTCCTCAAGACTGCATCCAATGTCCCAACAGGGCTGATGGTTTTGTTGATCGGCCGAAACTGGTGTGTGCATGCGTAAAAGTTCAGAAGAGAACGTTGCTTACGAGTTATTTCTCCAAAGAACTCAGCATGTCCTATTCATTTTACAAAGTAAATGTGAGATGAGGATCATGTAGTTGTACAGCAGCCGTTTTGTGGTGCGCTGCTTCCACATTTAACCAATCTGATTCCCTGCCGAATAGACTTGATCTTCTACGTGAACACAAATACAGCATTATTCCAATGTTTAAAAATACACAAAAATATGTCTATAAAATTAGGGGAGCATGAAACCCCCAACGGTTTTGAGGGGGAGAGGGAGGGCTGGAAACTCTGAAATCTAAGTGTAATATAATGACCGAGGGATTTCGTTTTATATATCTTGTCTTTGGGTTTAGTTAGGCTGAGAACCTTTCGGCTCATCACATGGGTTAGTTAGGTGCAAACTTGAGCGCAGGTGTTAACGCGCGCGCGGGGAAGATGTGTCGTTCACAGATGTCAAAATAAAAATCCCATATAAAAAATTGTGACTTGGGGATGTGAATGACGTCATGCACCGGAAACACGCGAGGATGATTTTGGGGATTTTGGGAAAAGTCAGTGAGTTGAGTCCTGCCTTGGAAGAAGACGGTTGACTTTCGCTTGCTCGCCGTGGCCTTGGGTCGGGTGCACACGTGGTTTGGGGCGGATGGAAAAGTCAGGTGTATCTCTCTACTTATGTCGAAAAACTTTTTAACTCAAAGGTAATAAAAAGTTTCGTACCTGAACTTAGAGGTCGTATGTGTTTTTCGTATTTCGGGATTCCTATGTTCTATGTATATATCTTATGAACATTCTATGTACATTTCACATATCCGTATTCATATCTGGCATGGTACATAAGGAGCCCAAGCTAGCCACATTCACCGACCCAGACACATAATACAACAGCCATGCATCGACAAGTGCGCAACAATCACCAAAATACAACATTCGCTCTATGAGAACATACTTAAAACAAGGTGAAATGAATTATTTATGTCCAAAGAAAGCATATATATACAATTTGAAACATGATGGGGAAGAGGAGTAAAACCCCCAAAATAATTGGCAAAAAAATGGAAAAACCCCGTTTGTTTACCCTTTCATCTCCGCATCTATTATGTTGAGAGCCGACTGTTTTCCAGTAATCTGAGGGAACCGAAAGATGGAGCCGTTCAAACTTTCAAAAGCAGCCACTAAAATTAGAAGACCATTTCACATGCATCGTTAGCAATATCTTATCAACAGTAAACGAAGTTACCATAGGCATAGGGAACGCGAGGACTATATTGCTTGTTATATATATATATATATATATATATATATATATATATATATGTGTGTGTGTGTGTGTGTGTGTGTGTGTGTGTGTCTATAAACAGCAAATGCATTATACAAACACATAACACCTAACCTACCAAGTACGGAAGTGTCAGTGACAACCTTAAAAGGAGGTATACACAGTGAAAACACCGCACTGCGTCCTTTATATACCATTAGATCCCATGTAATACTTTCATTTTATTACAACGGTTATTTCATTGAAGAAAGTTGCATAAGATTTGTTTGTAGCAGATCCTTCGCTGAAGTAGGTAAGAAGTTAATTGTGCGATACGTATACATTATATGGATATTTGCGCACATGACCAGATATTTTTATGCATTAATTATAGTTAATGGTTTTCTAGCAAACCATCGACAATATAGTCCGTTCGACCCTCAAGAGTTTGGATGCGCTTCAATTCTTGCTTTGCAAAGCTATATACATCTAGAGAGAGTGGTGGGTATAATGTTCAGAATGGGATAATTTCGTTTGAAAAAGTAGGTATAACATTTTATCTAAGTTGTTTTAGATTCTATAATTTTCACACACAATAAATACGATATTAATTGTTCTGTGAAATTTTTGTGTTATTTGAGATTTTAATATAAAAAGTACTGAATGATTTAGTAATTTACTGCAAAAGCCAGGGCGGCCAAAATTATCAGAAAGATTGAAAAAAATGAACAAAATACTCAAATATTACAGAAAATAGAGAAATTATTAGACTTCGAATAAAAGATTATCTTAGTATTGGGGCTATTGCAGAGATTGTAAACAAGTCAAAAAGTGTTGTTCACGGTATTCTTTATGTCTACAATGATTATGGATCGTCTGAAGCAAGAAAGTCTACAGGTAGGCCTAGAATAACGACCAAGAGAGAAGATCGTGCTATGGTAAGAATAGAGAGAGAGACACACACACACACACATGTACACACATAATCAAAGACACACTGACACACACGTATATATATATATATATATAAGCCTACATTTATGAAAGTATAAAGATAAACTCTCCCTCTCTCTCTCTCTCTCTCTCTCTCTCTCTCTCTCTCTCTTTGTCACTGTCAACACATAACTCATCAGAAAAATCAATAAGGCAAGTCGGGACTCAAGTATGATTCTGTTGACAAATTCATCGAGATATGAAAGCAATATAATTTTAGAAAGAACTTTCACTTATTCCGATAATGACCAGCTATTATCTGCTAGGAGTTTAGAAAAGAACCCCAGTTAACGCTGGAAAAATCATTACACTTGAAGCACTCAAGAACCTTCTTATATCTCCATATATAAATTGTGTGCTGCGTAAATTTTAATAGCATATGTAAATATACATGAACACGAAAATTTCATTAGAAGTAGATTTCTGTGCCTTCCTTTCGTTTACACATGCACACACACACACATATATATATATATATACGTGTGAGTGGGCGTGTTCGCGCGCGCGCGTGTGTGTGTGTGTGTGTGTGTGTGTGTGTGCGTGTGTGTGGAGGGTGTCTGGCGTGTTGCGATATTCTATTTAGCAAGTTCGTTTCGTAAACAAATTTGTTCATATAATGAGTTTAATACCCACGGGGGCTCTACTGCTCTGTCGTAGTTCTAAAGTAAGTTTCGCTCAGGAAACAGTCGAATAAAACAGATACACACACACACACACACACACACACACACATACATATATATATATATACTTTACGCGTACAGATATATATATATAGGTATTCAAATATAATTGTTTGTGAATGTGTATGTGTGCCTGTTTATATATGCGTATATATATATATATATATATGTATGTGTGTGTGTGTGTGTGTGTGTGTGTGAGTATGTGAGAAATTGAGAGAGTGAATGCCTGTTTGTGTGTACATTTATAGGCGAGAGAATAAGAGTAATATTTTATGAGTACAAAGTATAGGTTGGGTAGTGGATACTACGCTGAACTAAATATGGCATAAGATCAGTGAGAATTGAACTCTCTAACAAAGCTCTGATAGCCAAAATTATTAACCCCTACACCAAAGGAGAGCCCTATGGAGATGTGTTTGAGACTGCTTGTGTGTTTGAAGTACTGACTCAGTAGGTTATTTACCAGCGTCAGTTAGTTACTCTTATAGTTTAAGTAAACGCTAGATGTCAAATGCTGATTTTAAACCATATTGCCCTAGCATTATCAACTTTCATTTGTGTGGTTATCCTTCACACCAGTTAAGCCTTAATATATATATATTGAGGGAGAGAGAGAGAGAGAGAGAGATAGAGAGAGAGAGAGAGAGAAAGAAGTATCTCTGAATATTACCCTTGGCAAAAAAATATAGAATTAACACATTCAGCTAATGTTCATTTAAGATTTTGTTTTATTTAGCAGTAAATAAGCTAACAACAGAAAAGGTGCAGAACACTTTTTCTTTTTATAGCTAAATATTATGCCTTTATGAAATGTACCTTAAACAAATTAAATTAAATCACTTAATTTAATAGTATAATTGTTTTCTGAGCCATACAGTGAGAAATATAATGGAATACCTCATATTGAGGATAAAAATTGAAATCAGCCCATATTCTGAGAATTTTTTATCACGGCATCCTTGTTCTAGAGGACCTCAGAATGATATGAATTCCACATATCCTTAAATATATAACAGTTTTGTGTATAGGCTGACATTTGATCGCAAAATGTTTACTTCATTTAAGTTTATAAACCAAGGGTTGCTAAAAGTCCTTCCTATTATACTTGATTTGTTTGGTTTGGTTGGGTTTTATGACATATCAAACATTGTTGGTGTATTTAAAGTCAAATCCTGTTTTTACATATATATTAAATATATGATTTGTAAACATATTTCTAGAGGTGTAATGGTTATCGTCGTACGAAATGGACACGGCGACACGAGTTCAAATGCTGGACAAAGCTAATTGCATTTCACATAGCACTAATACCCTTGGGAAAGGTTTGAATCCAACTATTCTGCCTCCAGCTATGGGTAAATAGTAAGACAGACTAAGTTCTTCAACCTTGGTGAGGCAACTAGTCTAGGAGAAGGAAAACTCTGAATTCAAACCTGTTAAACTCCTCTTAAAAATTGACCTTGTGCCATATCCTGCCCGACCGGAGGGGTTGGTAAATAGGGTAAACACATTTCTAGATACATATGGTTAAATGATCAAACAGTTCTATTTATAACAATTCAATTTAGCATAAGTCAACAATGTTAAATTGTTCCATGTATTGATATGTATCACTATCAATTTAATTAAACATCAGTTATCAGTTTACACACACTTAAATGATCAAACAGTTCAATTTATAACAACTCAATTTAGCATTAGTGATTTGTTTGCACTGTGTTTTAAAGTTAAACATTTCTATTTGACCCTATCAGTTGCTACCACTTCGGGACAGAGTGGACCTGGCAGCAATAGCAATGAAGATGTACCTCACATTCCCAAAAGCATTACTGAAACCTCACCATCAGATTGTTTGGTGTCATATCCGGCACACTCAATGGTGGAGTCATAATCATCTGCAGAGGAGGTGCCCGTGGTGTAATGGTTATCGTCGTTGGAAATAGACACAGCGACACGAGTTCAAATCTTGGACGATACTGATTGCATTTCACATAGCTCTAATACCCTTGGGAAAGGTTGGAATCCAATTATTCTCCCTCCAGCTATGGGTAAATAGTAGGGCAGACTAGGTTCTTCAGTCTTGGTGAGGCAACTTGTCTAGGAGAAGGAAAAATTTGAACTCAAACCTAAGGGGAGGGGTTGGTAAATAGGGCAAACACATTTCTAGATACACACAGTTAAATGATCAAACAAACGTTGGTGGAGTCATACTCGTCTTCAGAAATGCATTCGGTGTATTCTACTGCCCCAGCTATCAGGGCACCATTATGCTTGAATTTCATCATTAAATATTATTGCTGATGTATAATACATGTTTTTGATTAAAATTAGATCTTTAAAATTCAATCAATAGATGAAAATATACATTAATTCAAAATATTATTTGCTCTTTACAATTTTCAATTGTTGTATTTTGACCTTCAACCCGGCCAAAAATGCCATTCAGACTCATGCACCGGAAGGAGGTGACACATTCTAATGGCAGTTATTAAAGGAAATCGCGTGGGCGGAAATTAGCTGATGAAATGGGACGAGCTAAAAAAATTCCCATGGTACACTCATAGACTGATGCACTGGAAGACAGTGACCTGTGAACTGCATGACAGTTATTTCTGCTTGATGATTATCAAACATGTGATTTCAAAGATCGAGTAGGCGATCGAGTGCGCGTTGAACTATTATATAACTCAGTCAAGACAGAGTTGCAGTTGCAGTTAGAGCTGGAGACGGAGTTATAGACGAGTGTGGTAAGGAAAGCCACACCCGGCCGAAGAGGCCCTCGGGAACCCCGATGGTGTTTGGGGACCAGAGAAGTTGCTGATAAGATGCAGTAAAGAAAGCCAGCACCCAGAAGAGTGGACCCCAGCAGCCCTGGAAAACGAGAAAGACACAACGTTGACGGCCATAAGAGTCGGGATCAAAATATTACAGTTTCTGTTCGGTCTCCAACTCCCTCTCGCGCAAACCTTGAGTAACCCTTTTCGAACCCTTGCATTAAAGTGTGAGGTACATATATATTTTAAAGAAGTATTCCTGCGTGCGTCTTTATTATTGTGTCGTTATGATGCTGTAGATGACAATATAACACAATTTGCTTTCTTTGTTTTTCTTTTTCTTGTCTTTTCTCATCGTTTTTTTAAGTTTTCTAATCAGCTAATTGTAACTATCTTCTATATATCGCACCTTGTAATTCCTTAACATATGAATAGGATTTATGAGAGCGAAACATTTATCTTTAAAGTATTTTCTTTGGTGGTTTATTCTTTTTTTTAAAACTTCATATTAAAACGTAACTATTTCAGTTATCTCAATATCTTATTCTCCTTCTTTCTCTCTTTCTTTCTTTCTTCTTTTTTTTTTTTTTTTTTTTTTTGGCCAATTTCTACCAAAGCCTTTTCTATCTTTGCTTAGTTATCCTCAAAAAGCAGATTTAACAATTGAATCTTTTTAAATAGTCCCGTTCAAGCAGACTTTTTTTCTTTTTATACGATAAGCACTTTTCCTCTCCTTAATCTCTTACACGCTTGATATATGAGATGATCAAAAGTTTCCTACACTTTTAGATTATCTTTCTATGGATCAACACCGAACCAGAATTATTTCAGAAATATGAAACCTTCACAAATCATCCACAAGGAGATATACATAGCCTTTCAGAAAAATTGATATTTTATTTTGAAATGGCCTCCCAGTGTGCCGTGTCAAAGGTGAGGCGCATTTTGTAAAGCCGTGAGATCGTGTGAAATCGTTCATGAGATCCTCATAGCTTCAGATTTCTCATTCAACATTTCATGAAGAAATATTTTTGCGCTCAATAATTATCCAGTTGAGTTTCATTTGCCTTGACTATATAAGTCTTTCTTTTTACACCCGCCCGAGCTGAAACCCTGCTACATAGTCTGGAACGAACAGCTGCTGGCATAAGCCTCCGTGTCAACGTAGACAAGACGGAATACATGTGCTTTAATCAAACAGGCGACATCTCCACACTAAATGGTAGTCCTTATTACATTTTTTCTTTGCTTTGGTAGAGGCACGAGCGTAGCACGTCGCGATCACGGAGGCGGCTGGGCTCTTTCAAAGTCATGCCGGGGTTACTGTCGGAGCCTATATGATGCAGAAATAACCCGAAATCGGCAATGAAGACAGCGCATCACTGAAGACCTCCCTGATGCAACTAAAATGAATGATTGAAATAGTCCTCTGAAACTAGTGGACAAGTTAATCTACCTACAAAGCAGCGTCTCATCAAGTGAGACAGACATCAACATACAACTAGCAAAGGCATGGACTGCTATGGATAGACTACCGGTCATATGGAAGTCAGACCTGACCGATAAAATAAAACGCAGTTTTTTTCCAAGCAGCAGTCATGTCGATACTGCAATATGGATGCAATACATGGACGCTAACTGAACGTATAGAGAAACAGCTTGATGGCAATTACACAAGAATATTGATGGAGGCAGCACCCCACAAAGCAGCAGCTGTACAGCCACCTACCATCCATCACGAAAAGTTAGACAAACCAGACATGTGGGACACTGCTGGCGTAGTGGGGACGAACACGTAAGCGACATATTCCCGTGAACCCCTTCACATGTACGTGCAAAGGCAGGATGACCTGCTAAAATCCATGTACAACAGCTCTGTGCCGATACAGGATGTAGCCTTGAAGACCTACCAGAAGCGATGGACGATAGAGAAGAGTGTTGAGAGAGGTTCAAGGAGATCCCTGCTGGCGGCGCGACATGATGGTGATGATGATGATGATATAATGCTTTCGTGCAATTAACGATTCTGAATTTTCAGCCATAAAAACGTGTTTTTCTCTTACATTGAGCGTAATAAACGACCCCTAAATTTTGGCTATGACAGCCTACAAAAATATTTCTTCAGCATCCAAAAAGAAATCAAAAACTTATTCATGATTTAAAATCTACTGAAATAAAATCAAAATCTACGCGATGCCATGCATAAACAATGGATTCTGTTTTCATCACTTGGAATATTTGAACAATTGTCTTCATCTTTATTGTTATACTTGCAATGTTTTGGCTGATATGTCCTTCAGCCTTCTTCAGAGGTTTCATGATGAACTTAAGACTCCAGATATAACCTTAAATGTAGTCTAGACCTTCATGTAGCCTACAGTCTTTACTTTGATATTGCACACATATTTAAACTCCTCCACTGATGCACAATAGCATTGATGTTATAATAATTACGTATGTAATTAATAACGTACGCTTGGGAGGTATCAATTAATCTTTTCTTTTTGATAAAAAAATGCTCAAATACGGGAACAATTGTCTTTGTTTAGGTATAGGCTATGCGGGGACACCTTAGATCAAAATTACGGCAAGGTTCAGCCAGACTTTAATAGGAACACCGTTAATATATTGTTTGTTAATTACGATTAAATAATAATCATACACCACATGGACGCTGACGTAGCGTTTGGAGAAAAAGCTTGACGGTAATTGCACCAGAATGTAACGAGCTCTATTGAACAAATCCTGGAGACTACATCCCAAAAAACACCAGTTGTACGGCCAACTACCACCCATCTTGAAAAGCACCCAAGCAACAAGACATGCAGTACACTGCTGGAGAAGTAAGGACGAACGCATAAGTGATGTACTCTAGTGGACCCCATTTAAACAGACGAAAAAAGGTTGGACGGCCAGCTAGAAGCCACCGAACCAGCTCTCTACTGACATGGGATGTAGCCTGGAAGACCTGCCAGAAGTGATGGATGATAGAGACGAGTAGCGAAAGAAGGCCAGGGAAATCCGCGCGAGCGGTAAGTCATGATTTTGATGATGTATGAACATTTAATAATCATTGAGGTTGTAACGTATATAACAAAGTACATTGTGAACTCCGTCGTGATGTCGGTTCGGTTACAGACTGACACAATCTCCATTGCGATATATATATATCATCATCATCATCATCATATCGCGCTGGTAGCACGGATATCCCTGACCCTCTCTCGCCACTCCTCCCTATCGTTCATCGCCCTATGTAGGTCTTCAGGACAACATCCCGTATCCTCACATAGCTGCTGAATGTATGTTCGTGCTGGTCGTCCTGCTTTTGCACGGCCATGTGCGGGGGTCCATAAGAGTACATCACTTATGAGTTCGTCCCTGCTTCTCCAGCAGTGTCCTGCATGTCTGGCTCGTCTAACTTGTATAGTTTTCGTGATAGGGGGTAGGTGGCCGTACAGTTGGTGTCTTGTGGGGTGTTGCCGCCAGGACTTGTTTAAGATTGCACGTAGCATTCTTGTGTAATTGCCGTCTAGCTTCTTCTCCAGCCGTTTTGTTAGCGTCCATGTAGTGCAGCCATATAGCAGTATCGATGTGACCGCTGCTTGGAAGAAACTGCATTTCGTTTTATCGGTTAGGTCTGATTTCCAAATAATCGATAACCTATTGATAGCTGTCCATGCTTTCGCTAACCTCGTTTCGATGTCCTTTTCGGTTGATTCGACGCTGCTTCCTAGGTAAGTGAAATTGTCTACTAGTTTAAGAGGGATTCCTTCTAGAGTGGAGATGTCCCCTGTTTGGTTATAGCACATATATTCCGTTTTGTGTGCATTAACATAGAGGCCATGTTTGCTGCTGCTCGTTCCAAACTATGCAGTAGTGTTTCGGCTTGGTCAGGTGTATTTGCCAGTATCGCTATGTCATCGGCGTAGTCGGCGTCGGTAATTGTTGTTGCGGGGTACCTTCTGCTTCTTTTCTTCGTCAGTTCGAAGCCATTCTCTTTGATTTTGTCAATCGATGTTCTAAGTACGTAGTCTAGACAAATGATAAAGAGGTACGGAGCCAGCGTGTCCCCTTGTAGTACTCCTGCTACAATGTCGAAGTATTCTGTGTCTCCATCTGGTGATCGTACTTTTACTTTAGTGTTTCTATAGAGAATCGTTATTGCCGCTACGGTTTCTTTAGGTATGCCGTACGCTAGTAGGATTTGTTCTATCTTTCCTCTGTGAATGGAATCGAAAGCCTTGGTAAAGTCAACAAAAATTAATGTCGCGTGTAGGTTTTTTGCCCGTACACCTTCAAGCATTCTACGGATGGTTAATATTTGTGAGGTCGTGGATCTGTATATATATATATATATATATATCATCATCATCATGTCGTGCCGGCAGAACGGATATCCCTGATCCTCTTTCACCACTTCTCTCTATCGTTCATCGCCACTGGCTGGTCTTCGGGGCTACATTCCGTATCCTCACAGAGTTGCTGTATGTATGTTCGAGCTGGTCGTCCTGCTTTTTCTCGGCCATATGTGGGGGTCCATAGGAGTACATCTCTTATGATATATATATATATATAGTAAAGGTGGCGACCTTAGTCAAGGGTGACCCGAAGGCTCCCTTTTCAATAACTACTACACCGAGGTGTATGGGGGAGGGGGCGCTAATCCTTTTGCCCAATGACAGAATACAAGTAAATTGGTTCAACGGACTGTTTTAATTCAATTCTTATCAAATCTTTTTCAGAATCGACTAAGAAGATTAAAAGATGAACTCACATTGCCACTTGGGAGTTTTATAAAACTTTTAAAATACTCTACCTTACAGCGTACAAATCAATCTGACGTATAAGTCTACTTTAAGGGTTTTAGCTCAGAATTCTAGGTTAGACCTACAGCTGTGGTATAGGTCGACCCCCAAAGATGCAGCATGTAATAGGTAAAATGTCGTCTAAATTACGCAAAAATGAAAACGGCACTGACATTCACTTTTGCGGATATATTTATCTAAAATACATGAATATATCTTTAAATACAGTAGATTAAATCTATTCAAAGAAATCATTACTAACTTCGACCACGGCCTTCAGAAGACATCGGGATCTTATGTTAGCCTTTTCGACGGTCTCCTCGTTTAAATTAGTAAATACCATCTATATCCTTGCCTTCAGTTCATCTTTAGTTCTGCACAGATATTTAGAGGTCTTTCATTCAACCGTACCCTACACATGATAATCAATGGGATGGCAATCTCGGGAGTTATGCATCCAGAGGTTAGGGGTAATGGGGTTGCAGAAACTTTCTTACTGCCAAGATTGGGTTCTCCTGCTTGTTTGGTATAGAGCAGAGTCCTGTTGCCTGATGTAAGGCTTTTCAGCAGCCACATTGTCAATCCAGAACAACACCCCCTTACATGCACTTGATGAAGGCCTCTGTTTTAAGTCAGAGATCATGTGGGAAGATGAATAGAGGTATAACATCATTATACCTTGTGATCAGCCCAAACACCTTAAAGTAGACTGGGTGTTTGTTTTTTATTAACATGAATATAAATCTGTCCTCAGAGTGACACCCAAATATTTGAAATCTTTGCGTTCAGGGTTCCGGTGTGAGTGCCAAATCCAGGGTCCTGTTTTCAAATTTTTTGAAGAGTGCATAGCTACATGGTGCTACTTTCTGAAATAAAAGTTGGGTGGATGGTATGCCTCCTCAGCAACAGAAAGGAAAGAGTCTCTCGTAACTGAATGTGTGGAATCAATTTCTCCTTGATACAAGGTGAACAGCCAAATTTCTACGCTGAAAATATCCCTTTTTCCTGCAACAGTCTTCTTGCAGTCCTTCGCCCAAGTTCGTCTCTCGTCCTGCGTTGCTTAGACATTTTTCCAAATGCCTGTCTCTTGTGCATTCAGGCAGGATTTAAATCATCATACCAAAACGTCACATCCAGAGCAATCGTACAACATTCGGGTCAGTCGCCAGCGTGTAGGTAGTTGTGACGTCAAACATGATTCACGATCGGGAGGATGTGAGTTCGATCTTCTCAATCGCCCGTTTCTCTGTCCCTGATCTCATTTTACGCGCCAGACATATTCGAGCACACTTTGAGCTGCCGCGTACGTAATTTCTCTCGTCGCACTTTCCTTACAAATAGTGCCCAACTAATTCTAATTTTACTGAACGGCAGACAAATCTGAAACCAAATAAAGCACAAGTACGAAAGAAATAACCTAAAATGATGTCATTTAACTAAACGCACCCTATATCGTCGGCTACTGGCAGGCCAAAACCTACCCTGAAGGTGTAAATTTGGATGGGTTATAATAACCTGTAACTAAACCTAAACTATAGAAGGCTAAACTGGGAGATGCCCGTGTTGTAATGGTAATCATCAGGGGAAATGGACACGGTGACACGAGTTCAAATCCTGGACGTGACTGATTGCATTTCACATTGCACTAGTACCCTTGGGAAAGGTATGAATCCAATTATTCTCCCTCCAGCTATGGGTAAATAGTAGGGCAGACTAGTTTCTTCAGCTTTGATGACGCAACTAGTCTAGGAGAAGGAAAACTCTGAATTAAAACCTGTTAAACTCCGCTTAAAATTGACCTTGTGTCATATCCTGTCCAATAAGAGGGGTTGGTAAATATGATATGATAAAAGGCAAAACAACTTGCATAAATATATTGACTGGAATACATTTCTTTAGTTGTCTGACTGGTCACCAGTTGGCTGTGACTATAGAATTCACTGACTGTATCTCTGCTGAAGGGTTAGACCCTTCATCGAATGTCCTGATAAATGATTTTAAACAATCTGATGGTGATGTTCCAGTATTGCTGGAGTTTGGGCAATGTGGAGTACCCCTTCATTGCCATCGCTCTCAGGTCCACTCTTGCCCAGAATGGTAGCACCAGATTGGATCAGATCTATGGGTCAAATAGAACTAAACTGCGTATTTATGCTAAGCTGAATTGTTTGAAATAGAAATGTTTTGACATTTAACTGTGTGAAAACAAAATCTATACCTATACTAAACTGCATTCTTTGAATTAAAACTTTCTCTAAACTGAATAGCTTAAATTAGAAATGTTTTTGACAATTAAACTGTGTACTCATGCTAAACGGAATTGTTTGAAATAGAACTGTTGGTTTGTACAAAAAGGGTTTTGGCATTAAATAACAAGGTCGATATGCCATAAACACAAACAACCAACCAACCAACCAACCAACCAAGCGGGTTTAAGTTGGAAATGTATGTCGCAGTCTTTGGGAGTTATTTTAGGTGGTGTATATCGATTTTAGGAGTAGTGTTCGAAGTCGTAAAGGCGTTGATTTTATTCCTGTCGTATAAGTCGACTGCTGGTTTCGGAGAGATTTTTCAGGTTGAAAATGTCACTTTGTACAACGCAATTTATAGTAATTTGAATCTTCTCTGCTTAAAAAAAAACAACTTTATGACCTCTGCGATCTTAGGGAATAAAAAATAGGGCTTTGCAAATTTGAAGTTAGAAACATATTATTGTTTTGTTTAAATACTATTGATAATTACACACATACACACACACACATACATATAAATATGAGAATTAGAGTAATATGTTGACAGATTGTCAGTAATCTCTCTTTTGAACACATTTTATTAGCGACTACAGACAAGTTTTTTGCAAGATTTTTAAAAATTATTTTGCTGCTGTCGTCGCTAAGATTACGAATATTTTGTTAAAGCCTGGATAGAAATTGCCAAAACTTTTCTTCCCGAGAGCATTCGAACATCGTTCAAGGGTTAAATTGAGATGTTCGTGCTTTTCAATTTCGATAAATTTTTATAGACTTTTCTTTTTTTTTCTTTTACATTATGGCGTCTTTTACGTTAAAGATTTAGATCTATACTTTACTGTATTTATAACTTGGCAACTGTTCGAAAGCATAAACCTGTTTGCGATTATATATATATATATATATATATATATGTGTGTGTGTGTGTGTGTGTGTGTGTGTGTGTGTGTGTGTGTGTGTGTGTGTGTCATCTTTTCCGTTTCTTAATTCGTTCGTGGGTGACTTTTCGTAGAATCAAAGGGTAGTATGTGTGGCTTTGCTTAAGACTGGAATATGGCACACGAGCATTTCTGCTGAGGATCAGCTTATAGAATCTGTGAATCTCTGGATTAAAACCTCTTCAACTCCGCTTAAAAATTGACCTTGTGTCATATCCTGCCAGAGTGGAGGGTTTGGAAAATATGTGGAGGTGCCCGTGGTGTAATGGTTATCGTCGTTGTAAATGGGCACGGCGACACGAGTTCAAATCCTGGACGAGACTCATTGCATTTCACATAGTACTAATACCCTTGGGAAAGGTATGAATCCAATTATTCTCCCTCCAGCTATGGGTAAATAGTAGGGCAGACTAGGTTCTTCAGTCTTGGTGAGGCAACTAGACTAGGAGAAGGAAAACTCTGAATTCAATCCTGTTAAACTCCGCTTAAATATTGACCTTGTGTCATATCCTGCTCGACCGGAGGGGTTGATAAATATATATATATATATATATATATATAGAATCTGTTCCAGTGGATATTTTGTACATTTTTCTAACTTTGCATTTATGTATAGAAAGTGATTGAAGTTTATACTCTTTTACGTTATAACAGTTTGTTAGTGCATTTTCGTATCATAGTTTGTAAATATACAGCATTCTGATTCAAAGTAGTAGTTTCGTGAGCATTAGTGTTTTCTTTTATAAGACACAAAAATACTGTATTCCGATAATAAGTAGAGGAACAGATGAATACATAAGTAACACTGCTATTATATAACGTAGTCACTGAAGACTGTCATGTCGATAAAGGCTAATATATCGGTAAAGGAAAACACAAAAATGTATTTCGTTTCGAATGTAAAACTATCAGTTATTTTATCAATTCAGTTCAGTTTCGGAGTGAAGAAGTGTGTGAAAATAGAAAAGAGACACAATGTGGAAGGTAGATTCTTTGTTCTGGAAGGAACGAGCTCTTTTCGTATCTTTAAGTTGTTCTTTTTTTCTCTCTGTGCATACCACAGGTAGATTCGATCCCGTCTCTGGCCAGAATACAGTAGCAAACCGAAAAAAAAAAAAAAAAAACAGTTTCTTTTATTGAGATTCAAAGAACAGAGCACAGCCACGCCTGTTTTAAATGGGCAGCAGCATCTGACTAGTACCCTGCTTTGATGACCGATCGAGTCTGAAGATTTCAGAAACTTTAAATCAATTGCTGTTTTCAGTCCTGTGAGCTCGATCAAAAATATGTTGTTACACCTAACATACAAGGGGATATTTTGAATTCTGCATTTGTTCAACTCACCTATTGTTTTAATTACTTATCTTTTTCCAAACTGCAACTACTCACTTAGAATATTACTGTTGATTATATGTGCTTTAATCTCCATATAAATTTTAGATAAGTAGAGACGACATCTCCACATTAAACAGTAACTCTCTGAAACTAGAAGACAAGTTCATCTACCTAGGAAGAAGTGTCTCATCAACCGAGACAAACATCAATATGCGGCAAGCAAAGTCATGGACAGCAATCAATAAGCTATCGGTCATATGGAAGTCAGACCTGACCGATAAAATGAAGCGCAATTTCTTCCAAGCAGCGGTCGTGTCTATACTGTTATATGGATGCACTACATGGACGCTAACTAAACGTACGGAGAAAAACCTTAAAGTCCTGGAGGCAACAGCCCACAAAGCCGCAGCTGTACGGCCAACAACCACCCATCACTTAAACAATCAAAATTAGACGAACCAGACATGCAGGACACTGCTGGAGAAGTAGAGACGAGTGATGTACTCTTGTAGACCCCTTCACATGGCCAAGCAAAGGCAGGGCGACCAGCTTGAGCATACATACAGCAGCTCTGTGTTGATACGGGATGTAGCTCTGAGGACCTGCCGGAAGCGATGGACGATAGGGAGGAGTGGCGAGCGAGGGTCAGGGATATCCGTGCTGATGGTGCGACATGATGATGATGATGATGCCATGTATATATATATATATATATATACACACACAGTTTATTATGTTTATAAATTAAAAGTGCTCAAAATTATTGATAGAGTGTATATTTAAGTTAGGATAGCGTAGACATAGTCAACGGTGCTTAGTAGGTGTCAGTTTCTCGTTTATACGTACGTCAGATAAATGTTTTTGTAGCCTAGTTGGTTTGGTTTAGGTTTCATTTTATAGCAGGTCATTTAATGCCAAATCTATTTTTATACATATAAACAGTTCTATTTGAAATAATTTAGTTCAGTATAAGTACAGTTTTTTGTTTACACACAGTTAAAGGTCAAAACAGTTCTCTTTCAAACAATTCTGTTTAGCATAATTGCACAGTTTAGTTCTCTTTGACACATAGATAGATCCCTATCAGGTGCTTCTACTCTGGGCCAGAGTGGACCTGTGAGTGATGGAAATAAATGGGTACTCCGGATTCTCCAAAGCTCCAGCATTACTGAAGCCTCACCATCAGATTGTGTTGTGTCATTTCTAGGACACTCATTGGGGGAGTTTTACGCCTCTGCTGAGATGCAGTTCCAGCCCACTAAGTCAGTTTGACTGGCTTTCACACTCCCAATAATATGTAAAAGAGGCTAATCAGGCCTCAAAAAGACTTGGTCTGACGAGCATATAGGCGAGAAACTGACGGTTACCAAACACCGTTGACTCTTTGTCTACGTAATCCTCATATATATATATATATATATATATATATATATATATATATATATAGCAAACAAACAAATTTGAGCTATTTTTATATTTCAGATGGAATAGTTTCCTCTGTATTTTAATCAATCCCTATATTACATTGAACTCAATTGGAATTTGAATTACGTTGATATTGAAAAAAAGAAATCCAAAAATAGAATCGTTCGCACCATCGGTAGACTTGACTTTGGATAATATAAGAATTTATATATATATGTGTATATATATAGATGAGTGTGTTAACCTATGTGTGTGGGGGGTTGGGTATGTTTGTGTGATTGTAAACTTTGACTCAAAGAGAAGGGTTCATAAAAAGGTAACATTCTTACAAGATAAAGGATTGTTGAAAACCTGAACAATATTGCTAACATTCCATTTTTCACCAATGCCCTTGGGAAAATCCTGAACCCAGTCGAGAAGAAAGGAAACTAAATTTGAACAAGCTTTTTGTTTTATTTAAAAATTGGCTTTCTCTCCCTTCATGCAGTTGTGGTGGGTTTGGGAACGTACATACAAGATGAAGGATTCAGTGACAGTGATATTCTTTTTATTCCTATTAATTCTAAAAAAATTTACAACATCTAAACTAAAAAAAAAAACGATAAAAAGTGTTTTTGAATTAAGTTATTATCGTTTTTGTTTTGTTTTTTGGGGGCTTTATTTTTTTAAAAATTATTTTTTGACCCAGAGACTTAACATACATTTAACATTTATTCATTTGACCCAATTCTTATAAAGGACTAAAATAATCGGACATACATCAAGGATCGTACATTTATTAATAACAAGGGCTGCGAAGTTATGATTTTTCAAACTATAATCTAGATAAACACCTACACTATTTCCTTAATATGAACAATTGCTAAAATACGACCACCTTATGACGAGGATAAGAAAATTGTTTGCATTATCTTACTCTAAATAAATGACTCGTGTATTTCTACATTTATTTTTCTATAACATTTACCTGATATAACGACTATCATTATAAAGCTTGCTGTGTATTTTTATATTTCTCTAACAATAAAAGTAAATGATTATTAATCACTATTTATAAGTAGTCGTCCCTATTTGTTTTCAAATAAGTAAAGAAAAACTGAAAAAGTCACTGGGCTTTTGGAGGATGTTATATTATGTGTTAATATAGAGGCTTAACGGTTATCGTCATTGGAAATAGAACCAGCGACCCGAGTTCAAATCCTTGACACGGTTGTGTGAATTTGATATATAGCTACAACCCTTATAGAAGGCATAAATCTTGCTATCCTCTCCTAGCTATAGGTAAATAGTAGGGCAAACTAGGCTCTTTAACTAACTCGATTAAAATATCCTGTTCTTGGCGGAGGGGTTTAGTAAATATATATATCGTGTTATCAAATTCAATTGATAGAAGGCAGGCAAATTAATGAACCAATTATTATAGATAGATAGATAGATAGATAGATAGATAGATAGATAGATAAGGGCATGTTCTTCTATCTGGTTAAAAGTGTCACCTGCCTAAACTTATTCCTGAATAATGTTCTTGTGAGGGAGAATTTATTCTTCACGACGAATTACGCCAATTTCTTTCACCACACCTACTATTGAGGACCAAACGGGACTGCTTCTTGCAACTTACGGTGAGCTGACAACATTCCAGTTTTATTTTGGGAAAGCTGTGAATAGCAATTTTCAAATCGATTTTACCAGTAAAATTTAGTTCTAGAGATAAGATCGATGAAAACTCCTAAAAGCCGACGTGAATGATATGGTTAATTCAAATCTATAAGCATCCACTGCAAGAACTAATATTGCAAGAACGAACTAGTTAATACGTATAACAAATAATAATAATAATAATAATAAGGATTAACTATGTCAGAGTAAGAATAGAAAAACGCAACAAATAGCAAATGTAGATAATGTGGTGATAGAGACGAAACGATCAATCACATATTAAGTGAATGCAGTAAATAAGAATGAAAAAAAAAAATGAGACTAGATACGATTTGGTGGGGGAGGTGATCCACTGGGAATTATGCAAGTAGTTTAAATTTGACCAAACAAACTGCTATGGGACCGTTAAATACCCATTGATGGACTCTTCCAAATCCTATATTAATCGAAAGCCAAGTACTCTCGTGGTTGGGATGAATGATCAGCTGGTCGTAGAGACTGGATATTCGACTGACGAGTAAGCCTAACTTACGCCACCATTTTTCTCTGCATCTTGTTACTTTCAATATATCCTTAAACTTCTACCGTGTTCTGAGTTATCTTTTTGTGGTCCTAAATTGGGTCCACATCACAAACAAATAGTATATGCACAACCCCGAATCCGCCATAGAAAATGAGACGCACAAAGTTCACTGGGATTTTCAGATTCAAACGAGTCACCTAATCTCGACTTGACGACCAAACCTAGAGATAGTCAACAACCACAAAAAAAAAAAAAAAATTACCGTCCGGTGCATTGTGACGTCTTGACGAACCACAGAGAGAAAATCAAAGAAAGCAAAAAAGAGACAAATTCTTAGACCTTGCCAGATATATATGAAAGCTGTGGAATATCAGAGTGATGTTGACATCAGTTGCTAGTTGTGTCCTTTTAATGGTCCTTAAAGTTTTGGATAGAAGACAGAAAGAATTTAAAATCGCAGGACGAACCGAGACCATCCAAACTATAGTATTTGTTAAGATTGGCCAAAATCCTGAGAAATGTCCTGGAAACGTGGAGAAACGTACTGTCATTCAGACTCTCGTGAAAGACCATCAGCTAACGCTAGTATGAAAAACTCGCAAGGAGAAATAACATAATATATATATATTTATATACATGTGACAAACAAACGAATTTCGCACAAACAAAATTAGATATGGCTAATAAAGGGAGACCATAAGAGAGAAACTGAATCTCTTCTGATAGTAGCACAGAAAAACGCCATAAGGACGAACGATATCAAATCAATAATTGATAAGACGCAAGAAAATAGCAAATGTACGTTATTTGTCATTGAGATGAAACGATCAATATCACACTGAACAACCGCTGCAAATTAGCGCAAAAACAGTATAAGAGTAGAAAAGACTGTGTGGGGAATGTGATCTACATGGAACTGTGCAAGAAATTCAAATTCAATCATACGAACAAATGGTATATGCCCAATCCAAGCAAAAAAAAAAAAAGACTGATAACAGACGCCTGAAATAATATCAGCTGACTCGATTCAGAGGAAAATAACATTAAAAATCTAGAAAACAAAACTTGAAAGAAAAACAGCCAAATAGATAAATCAGGCAACAAACTAAGACAATAAAAGAGATAAACTGGAATTGGCAAATATTGGTGAATTTTAACAAAGAAAATGAATTTCTATTGACTGCAGCTGAAAAAATGCCATAAGGACGAATTATATCAAAGCAAAATTAATATTGCAAAACAGATTAACGAGTGTAAATTGTGTTGACAAAGATTAAACAGTTAATCGCATAATAAACTAATACAGCAAAATCTCATTAAAAATACAAAAGTTGGCTTGACTCAGATGAAAAGGTAATCCACTGATAGTTGTGCAAGATAGTGAAATTTATCCATTCTCAAAAATGTACCAGTGTTGTATAATGACCCTTGACCCAGCCGTTAATCAGAGATGCACCTGTGTAAATAAGCGGAAGAAGAAGCGGAAGAAAATGGGCGTTATGAAAGAATATATGCAGGTGCCAGCGGCAGTTGAGTTAGTTGGGCACAGGAAGGCCAACGTGAGGGCCAGCTTGCAGATTGAGGGCCAGCTTGCAGATTGAGGACTGTGGCCCTCAGCGACCCCCGGTTGAGCAACCCAAGCTAAGATGTGAAAGAAGTGCTGCAATGGCCAGAAGAAAAAGGTGGGTCAATGTAGCAGTCTTTCCCTGTCTCCACTCATCTCTCACACGCAACAGAAACATTAATCAAGTTTAAGAGATACATATTTATATAAAGAAGTGTGTTTGTTCGTTCATTGAACTTCGTAAATTATGTTTGATTATGTTTCCGCTTATATATGTATACGTATGTAGCGATACAGCAGTATCGATACGACTGCTGCCTGGAAAAACTGCGTTTCATTTTATCTGTATGCACTACTTGGACGCTAACTAAACGGCTGGCGAAGAAGCTAGACGGCAATTACACAAGAATGCTGCGAGCAATATTAAACAAGTCCTGGCGGCAACACCCCACAAGGCACCAACTATACGGCCACCTGCCTCCCATCACGAAAACTATCAAAGTTAGACGAACCAGACATGCAGGACACTGCTGGAGAAGCAGGGACGAGCTCATAAGTGATGTACTCCTTTGTAACCCCACATCTGGCCGAGCAGAAGCAGGACGACCAGCAAGAAGATACATACAGCAGCTATGTGAGGATACGGGATGTATCCCCGAAGACCTGCAGGAGACGATGAACGATAGGGAGAAGTGATGAGAGGGTCAGGTATATCCGTGCTGGCGGCATGACATAATGATGATGATGATGATGTAGCTATACAACTCCAGGGTGGGTTAAAAAATTCCTTGGCTGAAAGTTTCATACGATGACATCAAGTCGGCTGTTGACGACTTTTTTTACCAATTGGATTCAAGTATATTTACACCGATAGAAGATGTGTCTGGACCACAGGGGGGGGTCGATGTTGAAAAAAAAATCTTATTCGGTTACATTTGATGAGAGTATCTTCGTCAGCCTATGAAGCTTTCCGCCGAGACTTGTATATGCAGGAACCAGAATCTGTCCTAGAAAATGAGACCCATGAAATTTTATGAGATTTTATGATGCTTATGGATCATCTCATCCGGACCAAAAGAATTGACCAAGTGTTCATGAGAAAATACTTTTAATCGAGTAGATTTTCCTGATTTTGTAGACGACAAAGTGAAGATTAAGTAAAACAAAAGGGTAAACAAATACTTTGGCCTTGCCAGAAAGTTAAAAAGGCTTCGAAACATGAAAGTAATGATTATACCAATTGTAGTTGATTTGTTTTGTTAATGGAGGTGTCCGTGGTGTAATGGTTATCGTCGAAGGAAATAGATACGGCGACATGAGTTCAAATCCTGGACGAAACTGATTGCATTTCACATAGCACTAATATCCTTTGGAAAGGTATGAATCCAATTATTCTCCCTGCTGCTAGGGGTAAATAGTAGGACAGACTGGGTTCTTCAGCCTTGGTGAGGCAACAAGTCTAAGAGAAGGAAAACTCTGAATTCAAACCTGTTAAACTTCCCTTAAAAATTGACCTTGTGTCATATCCTGCCCGAACGGAGGTGTTGGTGAATATGGTAGTTGATTTGTTTATAACGGTTTCAAAGGACTTGGAATGTATATAGAAATCGAAGTAAGAATCAAGACCATAATAATCTATAGATTATTGCATTGCTAAGATCATCTAGAATACAAAGAAGAGTCCAGGAGACCTGAGCAGACTTGCTGTCATTCAAGATCCCTTGAAAAACCCCCATTTTTGGTTGAAAGGTATACAAAGAAGAGCAACAAAACTAATAAAAAGAACAAAAGATTTCAGAAATTGGGAGAGACTTTAAGAATTATGGATTCCTACTTTAGTAGAAAGAAGATTGAGAGGTTATATAGTGGAAACTTACAAAATAATTAAAGGAATTTTTATTCATGGTGGGCATTCTTTAATTATTGTCCTCTAATTGTAAATTTTCTATTAAGACAGATTTCAATTACTAGTCTATTACACAAATGATTTTTGATTTTTTTCTTGTTTATACAGTAATATACTTTTGGAATATATTGCTTAATCAGATCAAAAACATCAATAGCATGGATTTAAGATTAAATTATCCGCATTAAGAAATAGAGGAAAGAAAAAGAAATTAACAGAGCATTTTTAGATTAAATATATAACAGAATATGATCTGTTCACAGATTTGTCCTTTTAAATGTTGATGGGAAAAGAAGAAATGCCTAAGTAAGCATAACAAAGTAAGTTAAGTTAACTGACCGGAGTCGAGGGTGACCAGAGGTTTCCTTCTTCAATAGCTGTACCCCCGAGGTGTAGGAGAGGGCGCTACTCATTTCCCTTGATTGCTCCTATTTACCCTTAATTCCTACCTTATAATGCTGAGTATTAAACAAGGGGACATCAAGTACGATCTTTTTAGTCTTTAGACCTGGATATCGAACCTCGGTCTCCTCACCCATAATATACCCACAAGGCCAATTGGCCGATATATAGCAAACAAATAATACTAATATTATGGGTTAACAAGTGAATCATATTACCAATTTAATTCCTAGTACTCGAATTCTCCCCATGACAAGTTAACGGCAAAAATTTTCTTCCAGAATGTATTGAATGATTGGGGCAACGTTTCTGCTTTCTTTGAAAGAGATATATGACAATTCCGGCGGATAGTTTTGAATATTTTCTTTTTATTGTGTTATTCGAGATTTTTCATGCGTGCTTTAAACAATATTTTTGTTCTCGTTTAGTTTAAGTTTGATGATGATATCCAGTCATATTTCCATATTGAAATTACAAAAGCTTTGTGGATTTACATAAGAAAAAAAACTATTTATTAAAGAATTTCTATGAATGAAACGGTATGTATGCATATATTCATACACATACACATACAGAGAGAGAGAGAGAGAGAGAGAGAGAGAGGTTGCTTCAGGTGGTGTAATGGATAGAACGCTAGATTATTAGAGGTATTAGTAACGAGTTCAAATCTCACTGAACGACTCCTAATTTTGGCATTGTGATAAAACTAAGCTAATCTTAATAAATAGACATATATATATGCACGCCTTTTTTAGCGAAACGATTATCGTCAGATGAAATAGAATCAATGCAAAATCTTGTTTGTCTTTCATTTCGGGCTAAAGTTTGTTTTTGGAAAGATATGAATCCATTTTTTTCTACCACCAAATTTGCCTTTCTTCTATCCTCTTTTTTTCTATTTCTTCTGTTTTCCTTTCCCTCTTTCTTATTTCTTCCTTCCTTCTTTCTCTTTTTTTTTGAGTATCTCTTTTTTCCTTTTTATTTTCTTCCTCTTTTTGATTCAAATTTTTTTTTCAATTTACAAATGGAATGAAAAAAAATTCTTCATAATATTCCCCAAAAATTACAAAAAAACAACACTTGCTTACTACTTAAACGGCCAACTTTCTTGATATTTGGGATTTCCCTAGGTTTTTTGTATAAATGTCTTAAACATCCATCCCGGATTAACAGCACTAATATCATCCCTCACAGACCTGATGATGGTTCATTAGAAACCAAACGCTAGAGTGTCGACTTTGTTTTACAATAAATCCTCCCTTCCGGTTTGATTGCTTTGTAATCAATTTTATATATATATATATATATATATATATATATGATTACAAAGCAATATATATATATATATATATATATATATATATATATATATAACTGTATTATAATCACTATCTCATTTGATGGGTTTGAGGCAGACTAAACACAGTGTAATTTGAAGAGAGCTCAATATCCGTGATAGAGCTATATATATATATATATATATAGAGAGAGAGAGAGAGTGGGAGAGATTGATAGATTATGTATGTGTATATACATATATATATTTGAAGATGTACAGTGTTGAAAAAAGCACAAGGTTTTCAGGGGATCATTTTATTTATTGAATTGTTTGCCAAAGTTCCACGAATTTTAGACCTTTATAAGGGCGTGTGAATTATTAAAGCGAGAAGGACAAGAACATTTTTAAAGATTCTATTTCCGTTAGTGGCGTTCTGTTTCAAATTTGTGTGATGTAATTAGTGTTTGAAAATTTATTTTTAAAAGAATTTATTCAACCTCAACATCTCTCTCTCTCTCTCTCTATATATATATATATATATGTCTGTGTGTGTGTGTGTGTATGTGTGAGTGTTAATATTCATGTTATTTTCACACAAATTTGAAATATAACTCTACCAACGAAAATAACATTAAAATTTTCTCATTTTTTCTTTTTTATCCAGTAACTAATACGTCCTGATGAAATTCAAATAACTTAAACGTTTAAAGTTGGCAAATGATTGAACAATTAAATCATTCACTGAAGACCTTGTGTTTTTTCCTGTCTCAACATTTTCACACACACACACACACACACACACACACACACACACACACACACACACATATATATATATATATATATATATATATAAGTTCATTTGCTTGTTTCTTATTAATTCCTAAGCTATTTAGTCAACATTTATTCAATTTGCCGATTATGAAACTATAATACTTGCCAAAGAGTGTCTCATGATTGAGCTGGTCGAAGCAATCCATCCTCGTCCTCAATGACGCCTGGAACATTTTGGCTTAGATTTCTTCTGGAAGGCCCAATTCATAAAGAATCTTATATATATATATATATATATATATATATATACACACACACACACACACACACATATATATATATATATATATATATATATATATATATATATATATATATATATATATATATATTGGTATTTACAGGCTCTTACTCTTACCATGTGATTGTCCTTCAACTTTAGGCAGAAAGGTACATGTATAATTTGGTTTAAAGCTCATCAATTCTAAATCCCACCGGAAGAAAAGAAAATTGTTATTTGCAAGTGTGGTTTTCTCTTCATAGTTGGGTGGCAGACCTGAAATTTTTAGACTGAAAGTTATCAGAAATCCTTCATTTGTACAAATAAAATTTGTTTCTGTAAATACAGAAGTAAAAACAATATAAGAAACAAATAAAAAACAGAATCTTTATTCAATGAAAATATTTTTAAAGCCAAGAGCAGAATACTCTGCACTGGGTGAAGCACGTCAGTGTTTTAGTGTTTTCTTATAATAGATAGATAGATAGATAAATATATAGATAGAGTCGTACGAAATGGACACGGCGATACGCGTTCAAATCCTGGACGAGATTGATTTCATTTCACATAGCACTAATACCCTTGGGAAAGGTATGAATCCAATTATTCACCCTCCAGCTATAGGTAAATAGTAGGGAAGACTAGGTTCTTCAGCCTTGGTGAGGCAACTAGTCTAGGAGAAGGAAAACTCTGACTTCAAACCTGTTAAACTCCGTGCACGCCCCACCTTACGGGCATGTATGGCACGAGGCCTTTTTTTGGTGGGACCGCGCCCGGAGTTTGCCAAAAATGCCCTCGGCCCCGTCGGCATTCCCCTTGTTAGAGGCGCCTCAGGCGCCGGGCAATTAACCCAACCCCCCTCGAAAGGGGGTAAAAGCCTGGGGTGAAGGCCCCCTGAGGCCGAAGGAAATCTCCAGGTACCGAGATACACTCGGCCAGATCCGTGCCGCAGATAACATGGACGGCCGAATTGCTACCCGGCACCTGGAGAGGTGCAGACCGATATTGATTTGCCTCCCGGGCAGCGAAATCTATCAGTACTAATAACGGTGAGAAGAGTCCATTATGGTGAGATGGGTAAGGATCCCACTACAAATATTAGGTATTCTTTTTTGTTTGTTTGTTTGCTTGTTTTCTGCACAATTAAATGGTTTCTAACACTACAATTTCTATATAATATTAATTATTTGTTTTCACACTGAAGTGTTTTCAAGAATTGGTCTAAAATCTAATTATCCCATGCAACAGGCGATGTCCTCGTGGTGGAATGGGTAAAGCGATGGACTGCGGAATCGTAGTAAGCGAGTTCGAACTCCAGTCGCGTTATTACATTCACTTTCGGGTAAACAGGCTTGGAAAATGTATGAACCCCCTTATCCTCCCAGCTATGGGTTAAATATTACCACTACTTTTCTTCTAGGAGAATGATTTGGCATTAACTAACCTATAAAGGTTGATATGCCATTAAGCAAAGAAACCCAACCAAACCTATTCAACACAATTAATCAATTAACAAATGGGTTCAAGTATTATTATGCATTACCAATAATTCTATTTTGCATACAAGTAAACGGTTTAAAGTATCCCCCACTAATAGTTTTGTTTGAACAAGGTTAAATGGTTCGAAGTATTGCAAAATATCACAAACGAATCAATTAAACATGAGTAATTTGTTTACACACAGTTAAATGATCAAACAGTTCTATTTCTAACAACTCGATTTAACGAAAGTCATTTGTTTGTACAGTTTCACTCGTAAAACAGTTCTATTTCACTCATATACCGGGCATTGGCATAATAGTTTGAGTGTTCGCTAGTGGCCCGGAATATCTGGGTTTAATTCCCAGGTCGAGTCATACCAAAGACTCAAAAAATGGTACTTGATTCTTCCTTGCTTAACACTCAGCATTATAAGGTAAGGATCAAGGGTAAAGTGGAGCAATTCAGGGAAAGGAGTAGTGTCCATCTCTACACCTTGGTGTAGTTGCTATCGAAAGTGAGCTTATGGGTCACCCTCGAATAAAGGGAGACAACTTTACTTAGTCACTTTACTTATTTCACTCATAGATTGGACCCGATCAAATTCTACTATTCTAAGTCAGAGTAGACCTGAGAGCAATGATATTAATGGGGTACTCTACATTCTCCAAAGCTCCAGGACTGGAGCCCCATCATCAGATAGGTGCCTGTGGTTTAATGGCTATCGTCGCAGGAAATGGACGCGGTGACCCGAGTTAAAATCCTGGACGAGACTGATTGCATTTCACATTGCACTAATACCCTTGGGAAAGGTATGAATCCAATTATTCTCCCTCCAGCTATAGGTAAATAGTAGGGCAGATTAGATTCTTCAGCCTTGGAGAGGCAACTAGTCTAGGAGAAGGAAAACTCTGAATTGAAACCTGTTAAACTCAGCTTAAAAATTGACCTTGTGTCATATCCTGCCCGAGCGGAGGGGTTGGGTAAATATTATATCAGGGACACTCTCTCCAACCCCAAACAACTGAGCTGCTAGATTTTCTAGCTAGATTTTGAAATTTCTATCATAATATGAACATTATATTAGTTTATATACAAAAGCAATATCAACTATTTATTGTATGTTTTTTATGGAGCCTTGGCTAGTTTTAAGTTTGCTTTTGAGGCTATTTACACCCCTTGTTATGTAAAAGCATTAAAGATAATATAGGTTTACAATTCAATATGTATACCGTGATTGGCTGCTGTTTTAATGGCATATTGGCTGCAACTAACGATGAACTTTTGCAAAGAAATAGCTCATCTTAATGAGCTACATATGATTTGGTGCCAAACCTTTTCAATGATATACATATATATATATATATATATATATATATATATATATATATATATATATATATATGTGTGTGTGTGTGTGTGTGTGTGTACGAGTAGGGAGAATGTTTGTTTATAGAGGCACTTTTAGGTTTATTTATAAGTTATAGAAGCATGACGTTGAGAAATGAGACATTTATTGTTCTGGGTATCATAAACTTGGTAAGTACACGAATATTATGGCTACTCGGAAAGTGATGTTGGCTGACTTTAAGATTGGTTTTGACTGAATCGTATATTGACTAAAGGCTGTGGGAATCAACTCACAAAATCTTCATGAGATTAGCTTACTAACCATTATCAAGTTCCTTATCGCACGCACGCACGCACGGACACACGCACGCACGGACGCACAAAGAATTGTCGTCAATATCTGCTGATTAATTAATCGATTAAGACTACCGAAGATTTTTCTCTGCTTAGTTGGAAGGGAATTGTGTTTATCATGCATTTATGAATTCTTTTTTTATTGTTGTTTTTGTTGCAACTATAAAGTTTTATTTTTTTTTACATTTCATTTTATTCTATTTTATTTATGCACTTAATTACTTATGTAATTAATTATAGATTTTTCTTTATTTAGTGTTTGCATACAGGAATACTTGGTATCAAGTATTCCTATCTACTACAAATAATTTGCACACAGTTGTATGGCTTCGACTTTGCCTATCTAATATGGATAATTATATAGTTTTAGGTATTTATTTCAATTTAAAACTAGTCATTTATTTGTACACGGAATCGGCCCATTGGTCTAGTGGGGAGAGTGCTAGCCAATGGTCCGGGAGACCTGGGTTCAATCCTACATGAAGTCATACCAAAGACTTTGAAAATGCTACTTGATACCTACTTGCTTAACACTCAGCATTATAAGGTACGTATCAAGAATAAAGTGGAACAACCCAGGGAAAGGAGTAGCGCCCCTACAGTTCAGTGTAGTAGCTATTGAAAAGGGAGCCTTCTGGTCGCCCTTCACTACGGTCGCCAACTTTGCTTTTACTTATTTGTACACAGTAATATAATTTCAAGTAACCAATAATAATCATCAGTAAACGATTATAGCTTCAATTAACTATTCTTAATACAAATAAATTACCGCTTATAGTATCAAGTATTCCTATCTAATACGAATAATTCTAAACAGATCTATTCGACCCATACACGGAACACTGTATGCAAATCCTTTGAAGAAACAATGACACATATATAAATGTACAATGAACACGATTCCCTAACTTTTAGGCACAAAATTAACCTATACATTTTAGCTTGGCGTTAAAATCGATTAATCAATCAAAAATTCACAAATAACTGTTTTGTCAATTATTTATGATTATTTATGGTTTGTGTGTGTGTGTGTGTGTGTGATGGTTAAAGACACGTTTTCCTGATATATTTTATGGTATCTCGAAAGGTTTGGTTTGGTTTCTTTTGTTTTATGACATATCAACCGTTGTAGGTTATTTGATGCCAAATCCTCTTTATACATATATATCTAATATTTAGTATTTTGTCAGATTATTGTAGGTTATTTAATGCCAAATCCTCCATATACATATATATCAAATATATATGATTTGGTTTGATTAGGTTTTATGGATATCAACCATTGTAGGTTTTTGAATGCCAAATTTTGCATATACATATATATTAAATACATAGTATTTTGTTTGATTGGGTTTTATGGTATACCAACCATTGTAGGTTATTTAATGCCAAATCCTCCATATGACTATATATTTGATATATGACTTGCAAACGCATAGTCCGTAGATAATATTCTTAAATGAACCTGGGATCATTTTATTTTGCTCACACAATGGTTTCAAACATTTCAATCTCCAACGAATAATTCCATTAACTATTTGTTGTATTCCCTTCATAATGGACTCACCCTTCTCCATAAATACACGTCAACGGAGCGTTAGGGTGTTGATGAGACTCACGTGACACAGCCACGTGTGATACGACTTGCGTAGTGGATACATAGTCACAAACCCACTGGACTCTCAGCTTGCTATTAACTAACTACTGTTTAACCAGGTTCACTTGTATCTTGTTTCTGTTAGTTGAATATATGTTCTTCTATCTACCTTTTAGTATTCTCCGTGTCTTTCTTTTGCCAGCATCAAAACACTATCAATCATTTGTCTGTGCATATTTAAATGCAATCATATATATGATTTGTAAGTGAATAGTCTGTTGCCAATTTCATTTTTAAATGAATTGCAACTAATTTCTTTGGATATTAGTATTGCAGATTTTTCTACACAGTTAAATGGTTTCAATTATTACATCTAATAATGATGAATCTATCCAATATTACTCATTCATTTGCACACTGTAAAGTTGTATCAACTATTGCTCTGTATCACTAACAATTCAATTAAGCATCAATTATTTGTTTAAATACAGTTAGATTTTCAAACAGTTCTATTTCTAACGATTCAGTTTAGCACAAGGCGTTCGTTTGCACGCAGTTTCAATCGTCAAAAAATTCAATTTAACTAAAATACAGGACCTAAAATTCTGAGTCAGAGTTGAACTGGGAGCGATGGCAAAGAAGGGGTACTCCGTCTTTTCCAAAGCTCCAAGACTAGGGCCTCACTATCGGACAGTTTAATATCATATCGAAGCCACTTGTCGGGAAAGACTTACTGCTCTGCAGAGATGCAGTTGGTGTATTCAATAGACCCAACCAAATGGGCTCATAATTTGAAAGATATATATTGTCTCGATGATTCTAATCAGATCTTTTCGTTATATAAGCGTATTTAAACATTGCCGATAATATAATGTTATAAATGTTAATATTTAACTTCTAACTAGTTTATTTTTCGACAATGCCTCACAAAATTATCCTATAGCATATCAAGCTTCAGGATTATTTAATGTCCAAACTATCTTTGTAAAAAACAATAGTGGTATTATCTGACCTATAACTGGTGGGGAATCAGGGTACGGAAGCAAAATATGTAATAATTTTAAAACCGTTTTATTTTAATTTGATTTGTACATTTTTTAAAAAAAAAACACGAAAATTTTCATGATTAGCTCTATTCAAGCGCTTTTTAAAGATTAACTCCAGCCCAATAGGAGTGAGCAAAAAAGAAATGACAAAGAATCTATGATTTGCTTAACGCCGAAACCAAGTCAAAATTTCTTTGTCTATCGTATACAAAGCAAAGCATTTTTTACGTAAAAAAAAGCTTTCTGAGAAAAAGGTGAGTGGGGGATTGAGCAAAAACAAAAAGAAGGCTTTTTAACTTCACTCGCTTCGGTGATTAAAAAGGGCCCCACAAGGTCAATAAGAAAGTTCGCTAATGAACTGAAAGTTCACGCGAAAACTGTGAGAACAGCTGTTAAACAAGATTTAAACCCAGACCTTAAACCCCTTGATTACGCTATATGGGACGTTTTAGAAAACAAACCAAATTCAACTTCCTATCCAAATATTGGTTCGTTTAAAACTGCTATTGAGGAAGAATGGAATAAAATATCACAAAAATTTACTTTGAAGGCATGCCAATCGTTTTGAAGGCGTGTTGATGCAATAACTGAAAAAATGGTGGCCATATTGAGTAAATTTACTGTTTTGTGTTTCTCTTCTTATTTTGTTTTTTTTTTAAATATAAAATTTTTTTATAATTAAGTTCTTTATTATTATACAAGAATATTCCTAATTTTGCTTCCGCACTCTCGAGATGATGTTCATACCTTTCCTAAGGGTCATAGATCGAAAGTGAATGTAAATACATGACAGGAGTTCAAACTTGCTTTCTACAGTGTCGCAGTCAAGTACGTTAGCCATTATGCTAGGAGAATTTGCCCACGATTTCTCTTTGTAATAATTGATTCAACTAATTATCTCTACTAGTTAACACAAAGAAAAACGTAAAAATCAATAATAAGAATTTAATGCTTTTTCTCATAACAAAAGCGAATTGAATGAATATAACTAATCATCCTATGTTTGAATATTTGTGGTTTAACGAACCTGCAGTTACTAGGATTAGATGCGTGAGGAAAATATTAAAAGTCTTGGAGAGTGGGTGCTTAATTACGATGCAACTGTTTGTCCAGCATATGAGAGACCAAAGATTTGTTAGTAAGACTGTCATACTAATACATATTTACCCAACCCCTCCGCTCGGGCAGGATATGACACAAGGTCAATTTTTAAGCGGAGTTTAACGGGTGTGATTTCAGAGTTTTCCTTCTCCTAGACTAGTTGCCTCACCAAGGGCTCAAGAACCTAGTCTGCCCTACTATTTACCCAGAGCTGGAGGGAGTTATTGGATTCATACCTTTCCCAAGAGTATTAGTGCTATGTGAAATGCTATCAGTCTCGTCCAGGATTTGAACTCGTGTTGCCCTGTCCATTTTCTACGACGATAACCATTACACCACGGGCAGCTGTCATACTAAAATTGTGGTGTAAGTTATCGTCATAGGAAATGGAATCGCTAATCCTGTTTGAATCATACGTCGCGGTAATACCCTTGGGAAAGATACGGATTCATCTATTCTCCCAACAGCAATCGATAGATTGGGAAAACTGGGATTTATCAGTTTGGTACGACAACTGGTGTAAGAGAAAAAAATCTGAATTCAAACCAGTTGAATTCCGCATAAAAATTGACCTTGTGCCGCATCTTATTCGTATTGGACGGGTTGGGTATACAGAAACACACACATGCATACACATGCATACACACATAAGCAAAAACTAAAGTTGGCGACATTAGTCAGAGGGTGACCTGAAGGCTCCCTTTTCAATAGCTACTACACTGAGGTGTAGAGGAGGGCTCTACTAATTTCCTTGGATTGCTCCACTTTACCCTTGATTCTTACCTTTTAGTGCTGAGTGTTAAGCAAGGCGGCATCAAGTACCATTTTTTTAGTATTTAGTATGACTCGACCTAGAATTGAACCCCGGTCTCCCAGACCATTGGCGAACGCTCTAGTGACTGCCACTCGTTTACAGAAAAAGACCATCTCAATCCTACAAAATCCCTTAAGGTCACGGATGTGACCCCACTGACCAAATCCATCTTTGCTCTCCCAGCTGTATATGTGACAAGCCTAAGAATAATCTTTTGTGTTGACATTTAGCTCAGAACACTCTCATATGTCTTTTTTAGACCTTATACGTTGAGTTGAGTATGAAATAATTTCTGTTTCAGCAAAATCTATTTTATTGGTGAATAATTTAACAATGAATTAATTTCCATCAATTGTATATTCGCCATTACTTTGAATATCTTCTTCTCATTTATCAGGTAGCTTGTTGATTCCTTTTAAGAAAAATTATTTTCTGCTGATATATTAAAGAAACTATTTTATCATTCAGAGCATTTCAGAGAACAAAAATATGGAGATAAATCACTCGCGCAAGGTCTGCTAAATATAGTGGATGGGATTTGAATAGAACAGCCAAAATCCAATATATTTTTCCTGCGTGATTCTTGCTAAATGTGGCCTTGCGTTGCCATGAAAAATAAAAACTGTTCTCCAATTGACGAGTGCGGCGTGTTTACTTAAAAGATTTTCATGCGCACGTAGCAGCTGTTGACTTCATAAGTCTTCATTAAGAGTCTGATTGCAGTTTTAAAATTCAAATAGAATTATACCCCAGTGATCCCATAATAATGACTCCTTGGTCATAAACACTAGAAGTCATTATTATTGGATCACTGGGGTATAATTGTATTTGAATTTTAAGTCTGGACGTGAGGACACTTTAGAAGAACGATATGCAATAAAATTCTGTTTTAAACATGGAAAATGTCTCAGAAACGTATGGAATGCTTCAGACTTCTTTTCGACCATCTTGCATGAATCGAGCATCAGTTTTTGAGTGGCATAAAAGATTCAAGGGAGGCAGGGAGTCTGTGAGGGATGATGAGAGGTGTGGAAGGAGTAAGGAAGTCAATAGACTACAGTTGATTGGCCAAAGGGTTAGGGTTACTATGCTGAGGTTTTAAGGGAGTTCAGCAAGAGATTCCGTCAGAAGACGCCAGCACTCTTCAAATCGGGTCTGTGGCATTTCCACCAGGACAATGCACCAGTCCAGAACTCCATCCTTATCACAGACTATTTGACCAAGATGGGCATCAAGACAGTTCCTCACCCTCCTTGTGACATTTGGTTATTCCCTAAGCTCAGAGGCTGTCGTTTTGAGACAATTGAGGAGATGAAAGAGGCTGTGACGAAGGTCATTGACACGCTCACACCATGGAGCCTTCCAGAAGTTGCTTGAACGGTACAACAAGTGTATTGCACCTGGAGGAGATTACTTCGAAGGGGACTCAAGTTTCATGTGTGTACTATCAATAAAAGTGCCCATACTAAAAAAGTCTGGAAACTTATTTAATGATCCTCGTATATATATATATATATATATATATATATATATATATATAGAGAGAGAGAGAGAGAGAGAGGGGGGGGGTAGAGTAAGAGAAAGAAAATTATTCAATTATAATATTAAGATAAGAAAACAATAACAGTATATACTTAATGCACTGTGTGCCCATATCGTTTTGGTTAGGAATATCAGCTCCTAGACATATTTGAGCCCAGTCGACTAGGGCTATATAATACACCGATTTTTCCTCTGCATGGAGGTTAGATCCACCCCCCGCTTGCAAGGAGTGGTCTGTATATGATAGTAAACAATTTGATCGTGAGGTTCCAGTAATGCTGGAACTTTAGGCAATGCAGGACACCCCTTCAAACCGAGTTAAACCATTTATGCTAAACTGAATTACTTGAAATAGGACTGGTTTGACATTGAAACTGCGTACTTATGCGAAACTAAATTGTTCGAAATGTAATTGATTTGTATGCTAAACTGAATTGTTTGAAACAGAACACTTTTGCCATTGAACAGAACTGTTTTGCCATTTAACTGTGTGTAAACAAAAAAAAACTATACTTATACTAAACTGATTTGTTTGAACTTTAATTCTAACAATCTAAGACATATTTTTTTGCATTACAATACACTTTAATATATAACTGTGCACCCACCTTGCCAGAGAGTTGCAGTTATCAGGCTAGTTTCACAGGATATTACTACTTTATTTATATTGTGCTAAGTAAATATCAATAAAACTATTGCTGATCACAAAATACGAACTAACTATAAATAATATCGTTCATGGCACATATCCAAGACTGACATATGATAAAAACAGAACCGCTTTCGTCAAATTTTGAACAAATGAACTATAGCCTCGTCGACTGGGGTAGCAGAATACTCCATCTCCATCTCTGCAGAGGGGAAGACTCCCCCAACGATCTGATGTTTAGGCTCCAGTAAAGGATCACTGCGAAACGTGGAGTACTTTTTTGTTGCCATCGCTTCCAGGTCCACTATAGCCCGGAGTGGAAGCATCTTTTAAGTTCCTATCTCAGGATTAAATCGAACTGTTTGATATTTAAACTATACCTACACAAAACTGAATTGTTTGAAATAGAACTGTTATGGTATAAAAAATGGATTCGGCATTAAATAACCTACAATGGTTGAAATGCCATAAAACCAAACCCAACCAACGAACAAATGAACTAATCTCCCACGCATCTGGTCAGCGAGGTTCAGAATATGCTGACTAAAGCTTCTGCCAACGGGTAAGACCCCATCGGAAAAGTGGGGGGAGTCTTAAACTACATTTAATAGTGAGGTTTCAGCTCTTGAAATCTGTATAGTGTGGAATATCCCTTTATTGCGAATACTCCAAGAATCACTCTGATCATGTGTTGTAGTATCAGTTAAAACTTTTTTAGAACTAGATGGAAATACTTGAAACTAGATAAATGTGAAGAAATACTCCTGTCGCCTTATTACATTTACGTTCGGACTAATACCTTCTGGAAAGTGTTGAACCCCTTATCTTCCTAGCTATAGGTTAAATAGTATCGCTGCTGTTCTTCCTCAAGGATAGCTTAAATAACCAATGAAGTTTGATGTGCCATTAAATAAAAATACCAAACAAAACGAAAATATTTGTTATGAATAGTCTTTTGAAGCAATAATTGTTCACTAAATATTGTTATTAGTTGCTTGAAATCATTAAAAAAAAACTAAGCAAACAAATGAATGTTTTTAAATAGAATACTTTGTTGGAACTATTTAATTATTAGAAGGAAATAGGAATACTTGATACCAAACAATTGTATTTTAAATTATTTGTATTAGATAAGAATACTTATATAATGTTTAGTATCATATCCGAGACTGTCATTGGGGAAAAGCGTCTTATCCCTCTTCAGAGATTCATTTGGTGTTTAATATCGAAATTCACAACATTATAACAATGGCCTGCAACATAAACCTTCCAACTCTATTGCCATGAAAAAGTCCTGTTTTAACACACCAATATTATTATCATTTAAGTTTAGAAGTTTCTTTTATCCTTGAAAAAAAACAGAATACAAAGTTGAAAACAAGTTTTAAGATTTACGAGGTGCATACAATAAGTTTCCAAACTTTTTTCGTATGGGCACTTTTATTGATAGTACACACATGAAACACTTGTCCCTTTCGAAATAATTTCTTCCGGCTGCTGTGCACTTGTTGTACTATTCTAACATCTTCTGAAAGGCCCCATGAAATTTACCAGCTGTGACAATCAGGCTTTAGTAGGGTGTATTCGAATTCTTGCTGTAGCTGTTCATTTGAATCTGTAATAAAAAAAAAATTAGTCAGTCATCTCATAAGATGTATAGCAATAACATACTGAATTTTCAAGAGTCTACGACAATTTTAAATAGGGGGGTGTCCTCGTGGTGTAATGGTTAAAGCGATGGACTGCGGAATCGTAGTACGCGAGTTCGTACTCCAATCGCGCTATTACTTTCACTTTCGGGCAAATACCCTTGGGAAAGGTACGAACCCCCTTATCCTCCCAGCTATGGGTTAAATAGTACCACTACTGTTCTTCTAGGAGAATGGCTTTGGCATTAAATAACCTACAACGGTTGATATGCCATTAGACAAAGAAACTAAACCAAACCAAACAATTTTAAATGCCTGTATAAAAAAGTCTGGAAACTTATTGAAGGAACCACGTAAATAACACCAAACTTTCAGCTAACCACGTTCAGACGAGGAAGATCTCCACCAAAGAGAGGGAGCGTCCTAGTAATGTCACTAAACTTCATCTGACCGTGAAGCCCCAGTTCTTGATATCGAGGGATAGCAAACAACTATTTTATTGCCTTTAATCCCAGGTTCACTCTGACTCGGTTTGGTAGCACCTGTTAGGGTCCACTCTATGGGTCAAATAAATCTGTTTAAGAATTATTTGTATTCAATTGGACCCTGAAAAATCTTTTAATAAAAAAACCACACAAATATAAGAATATGAACGTACAATGACTGGACTTCCTTAACCTCTAGGCATAAAGTAACACTGAATAGGTTAACGTGTCGTTAAAATCAATCAATCAATCAATCAGTGAATTAAACCAGTGAATTATACCACACGGAAACTCTTGCACATTTTTACGATTTCAAAACTATGACGTTTTCGATTTATTTATCCTGATAAGTTATAATTTTGAATTCACAATATCAATTCCTTTACTTAAAAAATAAAAATAGGTACAAGTAATAATTTGTCGCGTAAAGATGTTTTAACACATCAAAAATAGAATCACAGTCTAAGAAAAAGACTCACGTGTGACATCATTTCTAAAAATAACTCAACCCCATTTTAGCCACCAAAATCCAGTGGTTCAATGACCAACGCTCCCCAATTAGATAGCAGAATTCCGCTATTCAAAGAAGACATATCTAATATACTTTATTGCTGATCCGACTCATCAGTTCCGAAATTAACGAATAACAACATTTTATCTTCAAATGAATCCAAGATAGACTCAAGTAAACAATCGAAGAGTGTTCGCCAATGGTCCGAGAGACCTGGGTTCAATCCCAGTCGCGTCATAACAAAGACTTTAAAAATAGTACTTGATACGTCCTTGTTTAACACTCAGTGATATAAGGTACGTATCAAGGGGAAAGTGGAGCAATCCAGGGAAAGGAGTTGCGTCCTTCCTTACACCTCGGTGTAGTAGCTATTGAAAAGGGAGCCTTCTGGTCGCCCTCGACGACTGTAACGAGCTTTTCTTACTTACTTAATATCTACACTTCACATATACAAAATCAAGAGACATACGAAAAGATTTTGTTAATTATTGGTTATTACCAAAATTTCTACATATATAAAAAGACATCTTTTCAACTCAACTTCCTGTTATTTGATCTCTGTTAGCCGGTTTTATTTATAATCAATTTCAAGTAATGCTATATAACAATCACAGTTTAACATCAATCATATGTTTGCATACAGTTTGTTCCAATTGACCCATAGATAGGAATCTAACAGGTGCTACCACTCCGGGCAGAGTGGACTTGGGAACAATGGCAATGAAGGAATCCCCGCAAATCTCCAAGGCTAAAACCTCGCCATCAGATGGTTTAATGCCATATCCAGGACACTCGTTGTCTTATACCTCTCCAAAGATGTAGTCGGTGCATTCTACAGCTCCAGCCGATCGAGCTGCGAATAGTTTTTAAGATATTAATTTTAAACTGAACATAGTTACACTTTAATAATTCAAGTGAACATTATTCATTCATTTGCACTGTTGAATGTTTCTCAGTATTGCTATGTAAAAAACAATAGTTAAATTTTTGCACACAGTAAAGTGGTTTCAAGTATTCCTATATAATAGTAACAATTTGAGTAAACATGTTATTTGCTTGCACAGTTAAATTGTTATGCATATATTACTTGTAAGTGAATAGTTTTTTAGTTGGTTGATTGGTTGGGTTTTATGGCATATCAACCTTTTTTGGTTATTTAACGCCAAATCCATTTTTATCAAAATAGTTCTATTTCAAACAATTAAGTTTAGCATAAGTATAAAGTTTAAATGTAAGTACAGTTTAATTGTAAAAAACATTTCTATTTCAAGGTATTCAGTTTAGTCAAGCAGTTTTAAATTCAGCTCATTCAGTTTAGTATGAGTACAGATCTTGTTTACTACAGTTAGATGTCAAAACAGTTCTATATTAAACAATTCAGTTTAGTGTAAGTAGAGTTTCAATGTCAAAAAACAGTTCCATTTCAAATAGTTTAGTTTAGCATAAGCAACAAGTTTTAATTTAAGAACACAGTTTATTTTTAGTCCTAATTTAGATAATTCAGTTTAATATATGTACAGGTTTTGTTTGCACACAGTTAAATGTCAAAACAGTTCTATATTAAACAAATCAGTTTAGAGTAAATACATTTTCAATGTCAAAAACAGTTCCATTTCAAGCAATTCAGTTTAGTATAAGTATGCAGTTAAGTTGAAGGTACGGTTTAATTGTCAAAACATTTCTATTTCAATCTACTCAGATTAGTAAAGCAGTTCTAATTCAAACAATTCAGTTTAGCATAAGTATGCAATTAGTTCTATTTAACCCATAGATAGGGCTCTATCAGGTGCTACCATTCCTGTCCTGAGTGGGTCCGGGAGTGATGGCAATGAAGTGGTACTCCTCATTCCCCAAAGCTTCAGCATCACTGAAACCTCACCATCAGATTGTTTAGTGTCATGTGCAAGAAACTCATTGTGGGGTCTTACATCTTTGCAGAGGTGCAGTTGGTGTATTCTACAGCCCAACCGAGTGGGCAAAATAGTTTTTTAGTAAACTTATTTTAAATCAAACTAGAACTAATTTGTTTGCACATGATATTGCTATTTTATGCACACAGTTAAAGGGTTTCAAGTATTGATACAGCCCAATCGACTACATCTCTGCAGAAGCGTAAACCCCCACTAAGTGTCCGGCATATGACATTAAACAATCTGATTGTGAGGCTCCAGTAATACAGGAGCTTTAAGGAATACAGAGTACTCCTTCATTGCCATCACTCCCTGGTCCGCTCTGGCATAGAGTGGTAGCACTGGATAGGGTCCTATCAATGGGTCAAATAGATTTGTTCAACATTTAAACTCAGTACAAACAAATGACGTATGCTAAATTGAATTATTAGAAATAGAAGTGTTTGATCACTAAACTGTGTATAAACAAATGGCCGATGTTTAACTGAATTGTTAGTGATTGACAGCAATATATGGAACCATTTGATTTCTTTGATTTATACAAAATTGAATTCCTAGAAGTAGAACTGTTTGATCATTTAACTGTGTGTGTCTATAAAATGTGTTTACAAATCATCTATTTAATATGCGTGTAAAAATAAGATTTAGTTTTAAATAACCAACCATGGTTGATATTCCATAAAACCAAACCAAATCAAATCAACAAGTATTGCTATTGAACACTTACAATTCTATTTTGCGTCATTCATTTATTTGCACTCAGTGAAGTGGTTTCAGGTATTGATCCTACTGAGAGTTTTATTTGCACCCAGTTAAATGCTCTCAAGTATTGCATCGTGATTGTAACAATTCAAATTAACATTAGTCATTCTTTTGCATACGGCTAAAAGGTCAAACAGTTCCATTTGACCCATCGATGGGACAATAGCGGAGTAAGATTGGACTTGGGGGTAATGGCAATGAAGGGGTACTCCACATTCCTTAAAGCTCGAGGTTTGTAGCCCCAAGATCAGATGCAAATTTGTATCAGATCCAGGACACGAGTTCTATTTGACTCATGGGTGGGACCGTATCAGATGCTCCCACTCCGGATCAAAGTAGTCCTGGGAGTAATGGCAATGAAGGAGTATTTCCCATTCCCCAAAGCTCCAAGTTCTTTATGACTTGTAGGTGGGATCCTAACCGGTATTAGGATTCCGGATCAAAGTGGTCCTGGGAGTAATGGCAAGAAAGTCGTTCTCCCCGCTCTCCAAAGCTCCAGGGTAGGAGTGTTTCCATCCGAAAGTTTTGTGCCTTATCCATGATACTTGTTGGAGGAAGTCATGTCCCTCTGCAGTGATGAAGTCGGCGTATCCTAACAGCTCCAGCCGACTGAAAGGATTGGGTTTCAGTCATTTGTTCAAGATGAAGTGTGTGCTTTTATTTCTTCTTAAATTTTGAAATAACGGGAGAATTAATCACTATTCATATCATTTCAAAAATGCTGTTCTAAAATTTCAATTCAGAATTAGATATTCGGGACCAAATCAGAGTTCAGTGTTTGTTGGTCTTTTCCGTTAGGACATATTTTCTTATTATCTGTCATAGTTCATTATTATATTTCAGAATCAATCAATCAATCACTCAAGCTAGTTTGCTTTTTATAGCGATATCTTTTCCCATCAATCTATCTACCTCTCTTACCCCTCTCGATCTATCTATCTCTCACTCTCTCTCTCTCTCTCTATATATATATATATATATATATCATTATGTTAATATCTTCCAATCAATCAATTCATAAATCTATTTTCTTGTCCAGTCGGCTGGGGCTGTAGAATACACTACTGAAGAGGATTAGACCCCCCACCCAACGAGTGTCCTGATATGACACGAAACAATCTGAAGGTGCGGTTCCAGTAATGCTGGAGCTTTGTGGAATGCAGAGCACCCCTTTATTGTCATCTCTCTCAAGTTCCCTGGGGCCCGGAGTGGTAGCACCTAAACCGCGTACTCGCTAAACTTAATTATTTGAAATAGAACTGTTTTGATATTCGAACTGCATACTTATGCTAAACTGAATAGTTTGAAATTTAGCTGTTTTGACATTTAACTTCGTGCGGACAGAAATTTTTCTTAAACTAAACTGAATTGTTTGACTGAGAACTGTTTGACTAAAGTGAATAGCTTGAAATAGAAATGATTTTGACAGACTGTGTTCTCATGCTAAACTGAATTGTTCCAAATAAAACGGATTATTTGTATAAAAATGTATTTGGCATTAAATAACTTACGATAGATGATGTATTATAAATCACAACCAAACAACCCACCAACCAACCAAACAAACAACCAATCAATCAACAAGTCTATCTATTTACCGCGATCTGTTAATATCTATCTATCTATCTATCTATCTATCTATCTATTATCTTTCTTTGTTTGTTTGTTTCTTTCTATCTATCTATCTATCTATCTCCGTCTGTTTATATCTATCTATCTATCTATCTATCTATGTCCTTCCTGATACCTGCTTTTCTGCCTGTCTCTCCGTTTCGATTCTATTTCTCTATCATTTTCTATCCCCCTCTCTATATATCTGTCTCTATCTATCTTTTTTACTCTTTACCAACCTCAGCATATCTATCTTACACACTTTTGTCCCTGTCTTTTATTGCTCTCTCTTTCTCTCTTTCTATCTCTCTCTCTCTGTTTCTCTCTCTCTCTCTCTATATATATATATATATATCACTCTTTTATCATTTCTGATGGAGCAGGCTATCCGTGCATCAATAATATGGACCTATTGATACAGTGCGTTTCTTTCTTTCTAGCAGAAAGTTTTTCTTCACTGCTTTCATGTCCATTCTCTTCTAAATCTGTCTATTACTCACTCCATTACTTCAAACCCCAACAAAGAAAAAATACGAAAAGTAACGGCAGTACATCTATCTTTCTAAATGGGATCACAAGAAGCGTGACCACGAATATAAATCTTGTGAAACCACGTTTTATTTTTCTAGTGCTTATAGAAAGCTAGGTTTACAACTGAACGCGAGACAGCGCCTCACAGCACGTTGCCATCTTTCTTTGTGATCTTATTTATCCATCTTCCCGTTGTGATTGTCGGGGATTTTCTCTCGCCAATTTTTTACCCAGTCATTCAAAATCGTTACGAAGCGTTCTCTTTATCACAAAGACTCTCTCTCTCTCTCTCTCTCTCTCTCTCTCTCTCTCTCTCTCTCTCTCTTTCATCGCTTTCTTGTTGTTTTTTTTTCTTATCACCGTCGAATGGTATATATTTGAGGCGGTGTGAGGATCTAAGAAGTTGTATCCGAAGCATTCAGCTTGGAGCAGTTTGTTGTCGCTTATAAAAGCCAAGAGTGTAAATAAGTGTTTTTTCTTCACTGAACCTCGTTGGAAACTTTGGTAAATGTGTTTATGGACGCTACACGCATTGGCGTATGCATGAACACATTTATTGAACACGATCTATCTATTCAGGCGACGGATGATCAAAACATTGTATATGATTATTTACCAAGAAAAATCTTCTGCCCACTATTTAATAATTTATACGACTCTTAAAAGCCGGTGTAACTGATCTTATGTTTTCAAGACATGTAAACGGTATTGTGCAATACGTTCATTGAGGAATATTTTGCACAATATTTAGAAGATTTTACTGTAAGGCTAAATGACTATAATAATCATAGATAATTTATCATATGTTTATTTAAATATTTACCCAGTCTATCTATCTATTTATCTATGTTTAGTAATGTCTGCAAAAGTGTTATCTATCTATCAAATCATAGATAGGTGGGATCTATAGTATGACATTCAAGTGAAAAATACTACAATGTCAGCCAGGATGATGGAAAACCGTTGAACTTGGAGTCAATATAAGAACCAGGCTCGAATTGGATGGTTTAAGTCAGGGGACCACAACAATTCTAGAGTTAGAAAGAAGATAGTCAGTGAGAACCTCTCAACGTGAGTGGTTGAACGCTCCATCTCACATTCACTGATTCCTCATCAAGGCTGAGCGGTTAATAAAGTTTTAAAAAAACGGTGATAAATATAATGAATACATGAGATTGTGGTCGCGTTTTCATTCCTCATCAATGAATAACAACAAAGATGGTAAAACGAAAGTGACACTCGAGAGATACGACAACAGACAGGAGAAAAGACGAAGTGAAATGAAGAACGAACTGAAGTGAAGTGAGGAGATGGGAGCTGCCATAAAGCAAAGACAATATAACCTACAACAGTTGAGAAAAGGCTATGTAACAAATCTATCTCGCTCGATTCACATCTCTCTCTATATGACAATTCATATCTATTTCGACCATGTATATCAATCGAGATTTGTTCATATATATATATATATATATATATATACATCATCATCATCATCCTCATGTCGTGCCCCTAGTACGGATATCCCTGACCCTCTCTCGCCACTTCTCCCTATCGTTCATCGCCTCTGGCAGGTCTTCAGGGCTATATCCCGTATCCTCACATAGTTGCTGAATGTATGTTTGAGCTGGTCGTCCTGCTTTTGCTCAGCCACATGTGGGGCTCCATAGGAGTTCATCACTTAGGAGCTCGTCCGTGCTTCTCCAGCAGTGTCATGCATGTCTGGTTCGCCCAACTTAGATAGTTTTCGTGATGAGAGGCAGGTGGCCGTATAGTTGGTGTCTTGTGGGGCCTTGCCGCCAGGACTAGTTCAATATTGCTTGTAGTATTCTTGTGTAATTGCCGTCTAGCTTCTTCAGCCGTTTAGTTAGCGTCCAAGTAGTGCATTTTCATAAGCGTGAAAGAACAATTCAATTTTCTGTTTTCATTATACATTTAATTTGGGTCTATGGTGACCCCCTTCAGGTGGAGAAAAGAATACAGTTGTATAATTGAATATAATTCAGGCAGGTTTACTTTGTTTCCAGCTAAAAGAAAATTAAATATTCTTTAAATCTTTTCAATTTTTTTGTTAGAAAAAAAATGGTGGAAATATCATTATATATAATCAAACACAATGTTTATACATTTCTCTATTTAAAAAAACAAAAGCTGTTACCCCTAATCTAAAAGAAAATTAATTGTCGCTTGAGGCTCTATTAGAATTATAAATAAAACATCAATTTCGTTAAAATTATTGTATATCATAACCGCTCTAGTAGGTAGAGTGTTCGCCAATGGTCTGGGAGTCCTGGGTTCAATCCCTCGTCGCGTCATACCAAATACTTTAAGAATGGTACTTGATACCTCCTTGCTTAACACTCAGCAATATAAGGTACCTATTAAGGGTAAAGTGGAGCAATCCATGGAAAGGAGTAGCGCCCTCCCCTACACCTCAGTATAGTAGCTATTGAAAAGGGAGCCTTCTGGTCGCTCTTGACTGCAGTCACCAACTTTACTTACTAATAAGAATTAAATACTATATGTGAAGTCTAAAAATGATAAATGACTGCTAATATTAATTTACTAAAAGTCAATTTCTGATAATGAAACATATCGTAAAAATCCCTTGTTATTTCTAGGAGGAAGATTTTGCATATCAATTGTTAAGTTAACCGTAATAAGGAAAAGATCAATATTATAATAGATATTGTATTAATGTGTCTAATAATCCCTAACTTTTAATATAATTCGCCGGAAGCTATGTAAACCTGCCTAAATTATATTACTACCCATTAGATTATTACATAACAGTCTAATAATTCGACTATTTTTCTCGAATTATATATATACATATATATATATATATATATATATATATATATATATATAATTTGAGAAAAATAGTCTAATGATTAGACTGTTAAGTAATAATTACGGTGGGTTTTATTTTTCTTTTGACCAACTGACTGCATATCTCTTGATTTTTTTCAACTGGTGAGACGAAGTTGGCCTTTTCTTTTTCTTTTTTTTCTTTTTTTTGTCCTATGATATTTTTTCTTTTTCCACGGGCGGTGATTCGAGATATTTTTATCTCTTGTTCCTGGCGTTTTCTTTTTTCTTTTTTCCTGGTAACCGTAAATGCTGGTAGATAGTAGGTTAGTAAATATATATATATATATATATATAATTTTATTTTATTGAATCAATTTCATCATCTGAGACTTTTTTTTATAAATGAACATGATGTTAAAGATTCAAATATTCTTTAGTCGTTCAAAAAAATTGAAAATCCAACAACGTGTTTACTTATAAAAAAAAAGTCTCTGGCGATGAAGTTTTACTTTGAAATTAATTTGACTCAAATAATTGTTATTTTGCATTGCAATCGCCCTCTAAATTAATTCAATATAATATAATAAAATAATTTGTGAAATGGTTCAAGCAAATTACGAATTTTTTTTTTTTTACATATACAGTCATACACAGACAGACTGTTTTATTTGTATCATAAGTCTTCAGTATGGTTTGACACGCTGGACGATTCAAGCTGGGATCGAAACCCGCTTAACTTTACATAACACTTAGTATCATACCGCTCAACCATCATACCTCAGCACTGGAATTTATAACGCCTGATGTATTAATTTTCTTTTATCTACATTTTGCTTTACAAGATACCAGAGTGCTCAATTCATGACAAGAGCTTTGCATTACGCAAGTGACAGCTGTTAATTCCTTTACTAGAATGGTCATATATATATATATATATATATATATATATATATATATATATATATATATATATAAACGTAACTCAATATAATCTATTTGTACATATAATTGCGTTCGAACATACAATCCATGCCAAGTAATTTGAGCAGATTATCATAAACAGAAATTGACGACAACCCCATAAGAATATAAAGTATTGCTTATTAATTTATTTAATAACTATTTCATTCTCTTGCAAAACCAATACAGAATAATGGAAACTAGAAATGCCTTCTATATCTCAACGGGATCCTATTTATCTTTGCTCCTTTGACAAACTTGATCAACTTACTCCTCTTGTATTTGGCTATTGATATAATTATGAAATATGTAGAAGCCATTTTATATCTACCCGTACTACTATCTCTGTTCGTAACAGCGACACTACGAGACAGATAATAAGTTTGGTTTTATATTGATTTTTATACATTTAGGAACTATCATTGGATGGTTGGTTGGTTAGATGATTTTATGGCATTTCAACCTTTGTAGGATATTTAATGACAAATCTATTTTTATACAAATAATCAGTTCTATTTCAAACATCTCAGTTTACGATAAGTACAGTTTCAATGCCAAAAATGTTCCATTTCAAACAATTCAGTTTTGCAAAAGTACGCTGTTTAAATATTAAAAGAATTCTATATCGAGTAATTCAGTTTAGCATAAGTACGCAGTTTAGTTCTATTTCACCAGAGATAAGACCCAATCAGGTCTTAGCACTCCGGGCTAGAGTAAGCCAGAGGGCGATAGTAATGAAGGGGTGTTCCGCATTCCCCAAAGCTCCAGCATTACAGGAACCACACCATCAGAGGATTTAGTGTCATATCAGGAGATTCTTTGGAGGCGGGAGGGGGCTACCCCATCAGCAGAAATACAGTCATTGTATTCTACAGCCCCAACTGACTGAGTAAAAACTATCATTGAGTTATTTAGCAAGCAGAAAGAAAACCTTTAAAGTAGTATTTTATGTAGGATGAAATTTTACTTTATCAATATGATTGATTGATTGATTTAAATTGAATTTCAAGCAATCTGGGGATATTTAAACGCCGAAAAATTAGGGAGATGAGTACACTGTACACCAATATCACCATTGTGTAGTTTAAGTCTTTTCCACATGGTTATGTTATTAGGTATTAATGTCTAATACAAATAATTAGCAAACATCTATTTGACCTATAGATAGGACCCTAACAGTCACAACCATTTCAAGTTAAAGGAGACAAGGGAATGACGATCATGAAAGGTACTTCACACCACATAGCATTGGCTTGTTTTTTTATGGCATGCCAAACTTGAGTATTATTTAATGCTAAAGCCATCCTTGTATAAGGACATTCATCATCATCATCATCATGTCGTGCCGCTAGCTCGGATATCCCTGACCCTCTCTCACCACTTCTCCCTATCGTTCATCGCCTCTGGCAGGTCTTCAGAGCTACATCCCGTATCCTCACATAGCTGCTGTATGTATGTTCGAGCTGGTCGTCTTGTTTTTGCTCGGCCATATGTGGGGGTCCGTAAGAGTACATCACTTATGAGCTCGTCCCTGCTTTTCCAGCAGTGCACTGCATGTCTGGTTCGTCTAAGTTGGATAAATTTCGTGATGGGAGGCAGGTGGCCGTAAAGTCAGTGTATTATGGGGTGTTGCCACCAGGACTTGTTCAATATTGCTCGCAACATTCTTGTGTAATTGCCGTCTACCTTCTTCTCCAGGCGTTTAGTTAGCGTCCAAGTCGTGCATCCATACAGCAGTATCGACACGAGCGCTGCCTGGAAGAAACTGCGTTTCATTTTATCGGTCAGGTTTGATTTCCATATGATATATATATATATATATATATATATATATAGTAACTAAGGTAGAGATTAACTGACTGATTTTAACGGTATGTCAGCCTGTCTAGGGTTATTCTATGCTTAGAGTTAAGGAAATTGTGTTCATTATACGTTCACGTTTACATTTTTTGTGTACTTGTTTCGCAAGTGTTTTTTGTTTGTTTTTAATAGTTGTTGCTTTTTTTTGTTTTTGTTTTTGGTTGTCGTTGTTGTGGTTTTCTTTTATTTTCGTTTTTGTTTTGGACCCGGTTGCATACCAATAATTTTAACCAGAGCTATTTAACCCATAACAGGCGCCAACACTAAGGGCCAAAATGACAATGAAGGGTTACTTCACACTCATCAGATCTCTTGTAGTGGAGCCTCAACTTCAGATGCATTTCAGTGTCATACCCACAATATCTTTTTGTCGGCGTCTTACCTCTTGCCAGAGATACAAAATGTATATTCTAAGATCCAATCTTATAGATAGATAGATAGATAGATAGATAGATTAGAGAAATATTAGGAGTGAAGTCTATGTTAGTGGTCTCAACATTGAGTTAAACAAATGCGAATTATAAGATAAATCATAAAATTTAATCTGTAAAGATAATTTTTTTTCTACTTTAATTTAAATACAATTAATGAAATGTATAATTAAGTATAAAAAAATTCTTATATATTTCAACTGAAAATATTCTTTACCTATCAACTTCAATATATCTAATCCTATTTACCCCCCTCTCCGCTCGTGCAGGATATGACACAAGGTCAACTTTAAAGCCGAGTTTAACAGGTTTGAATTCAGAGTTTTCCTTCAAGTTTTCCTAGACTAGTGGCCTCACCAAGACTAGTGGCCTCACCAGATATGGGTAAATAGTAGGACAGACTGATTTCTTCAAACACAGTCTGCCCCACTATTTACCCAAATCTGGAGGGAGAATAATTGGATTCAAACCTTTCCCAAGGGTATGAGTGCTATGTAAAATGCAATCAGTATCTTCCAGGGTTTGAACTCGAGTCGCCGTATCCATTTCGTACGACGATAAGCATTACACCACGGGCACCTCCATATATATAATAAGCGTCACGAAGTCTACGGACTTGCTGTGGACTCATCTCCAAGTACACTTGCTGAGTAGCTTGAATTCTGAATACACTTTCTCTTGTTAATGTTTGATCAACTACCTATCCTGCTTCTGTACTCAACGGTATGTGCCTTGTATGTGTATACAGAAAAATACTCAATTAATTATTATATTGATTGCAGAAAGACGCAATTGTAACACAGTGGTTAAATCCCGCAGTTTTATTAAATTAGTTGAGAATAAAGTGAAACAGAGATAAAAAATGAAGATGTCTGATCGAGATTAATTATTGTAACTTTTGTAGCTTGTTTGTTTGTTTGTTTTCTAGTTTGTTTGGGGTTTTTTTGTTGTTGTTGTTTGTTTTTGTTTTTTAATTATGAGAAAATTTTCAGTTTGAATAATTTAAAGAATAAAATACATTTGTTCCAATCTTTCTTTTAAGATTTATGATGATTTCAAAATTAATTCTTTCTGCATATCTAGAAAAAGAATGCATTATTCATGTATATTGATCTCTCTCTCTCTCTCTCTCTCTCTCTCTCTCTCTATATATATATATATATATATATATATATATATATATATGATAGAAATATGTGTAAAGTTGGATAAATAAAACACTTAAAAATGGTTTAGAGGGGCGATATTTCGTTCTTTTATTTCATTTCTAATTTTTAAGATCTTTCTCGAACTGAACCGTTGTCCAAGATTTTTTTTATTTATAAGCAAATGAGGAACATGACAAAATGACGGAGCGGATAAAGTTGGAAGAAGAAGAAGAAGAAGAAGAAGAAGAAGAAGAAGAAGAAGAAGAAGAAGAAGAAGAAGAATCATATGTATCACGTTTCTCTCATCACCACAATCTATCATTTCAACACAAACACACACACACACACATATATATATATATATATATATATATATATATATATATATATATATATATATATATATATATCATCATCATCATCATATCACGCTGGTAGCACGGATATCCCTGACCCTCTCTCGCCACTCCTCCCTATCGTTCATCGCCCTAGGTAGGTCTTCAGGACAACAGCCTGTATCCTCATATAGCTGCTGAATATACGTTCGAGCTGGTCGTACTGCTTTTGCACGGCTATGTGTGGGGATCCATAAGAGTACATTTCTTATGAGTTCATCTCTGCTTCTCCAGCAATGTCCTGCATGTCTGGTTCGTCTAACTTGAATAGTTTTCGTGATAGGGGGCAGGTGGCCGTACAGTTGGTGTCTTGTGGGGTGCTGCTGCCAGGACTTGTTCAGGATTGCACGCAGCATTCTTGTGTAATTGCCATCCAGTTTCTTCTCCAGCCGTTTTGTTAGCGTCCATGTAGTGCATCCATATAGCAGTATCGATGTGACCGCTGCCTGGAAGAAGCTGCGTTTCATTTTATCGGTTAGGTCTGATATATATATATATATATATATATATATATATATATATATATATATATGTTGTGTTTTGCGTTTTGTGTGTGTGTGTGTGTGTGTGTGTGGGTGTGTGTGTGTGTGTGTGTGTGTGATTTTAAAGTTGTATTTCCGCTTATGCTCCTTATAGATATAAAGCTTATAGTATAGAAAAAAATTATGAATTTTGGATTTAGGAAGCAAGAAAATTAGTCTTTATATTCTCATTATAGCCATGTTGTTTTGGTTTTATTTTATTTTATTTTATATTTTTATTTCTTTCTTTCTTTTAGAATTAACTCCAGAGGGAAAATTTCTTAAATATGAAATTCTACTGATTCCTTCCACCCTACATGTCTTCCACTTCCTTACAATTTTATCATTATATCATATTATATTATTTTATGTTTTTCATTTTCGATATTCATGACTCTTCTCTCTTTCCCTACCCTCTGATCGTTACAGGAAGTGTTAATTGTCACTTTTATTTCCATGTCTTTAAATCTTATTACTTCCTTATTTTTTTTTAAATGTACACACACACACACACACACACACACATATATATATATTCATATTTATATTTTCATTTATATAAATGTATATATATATATCTTATATACAATACTATATTATATATATTATATATAATACTATATAATTATTAGGATTCACTTTTCCTCAAAAAGTTTTTTCTATCACAAATTTATTTACATATATCAATTTATTTAAATATCCTATTCTATATACAAGAACGTCATTATGTATCTACAAGAATATGTATGAAAAATCTATGCCATAGAACATCAATATGGTTGATTAAAGAAAATATAAATAAAATTATTAATATATTTTTTAAAATGATAAAGATTTACGCGTGGTGCGTATTGTTTTGTAATTATATATTTTTATGGGGTAATGCAGTATCCAATAATGGTGTTAAACTGTCGTTAGGAAATAGTCATAGATTTTTTGAATTTGCAGTAAGTAAAAAATATTATACCGAATTATCTTAAGAAATCATCATAAGAATGAGTTGTTAAATGCATTTGTTTAAAGGATTGTTTGTTCGAAATTTATTTTAAAACGCGATGTATTTTTTTTAAATGCATTAATCCTTTATACAACAATATGCTGAAATGAAGGCTCACAAAATTTATAAACGTAAATATTTTCCAAAAATCCCTGAAAATTTTTTCAATACTAATTTATAACACAAATATATTATTTTACTCAATGATGTAACCAAAAACAACATTAAAAAGAAAATTAAACAACCTTGGAATCAAAATTGTCACTAACTTTCCAAAGACAATGCAGAATGTGATTAATGATAGAAATAACAATATCAAAAATATCTAATCAAATAGCAGAATTTACGCAACACATCGTTTGGATTCTTATAAATATACGTTAGGAAACAACCAAAAATTATGAATATAAAAAGGGATCTAAAAAGAGAAAACGTAATTAATTTTAAGCATTCCTAAATGTTAGTTCACATTCATAAAAAGAAATGCCAGAATTGGCCTAATGAGTAAAGTGTTCGCCAATGGTCCGGGAGACCGAGGTTCAATCCCAGGTCGAGTCATACCAAAGACTTACAAAATGGTACTTGATGCCACTTTGCTTAACACTTAGCATCATAAGATCAATCAAGGGTAAAGTGGAGCAATTCAGGGGAGCACCTTGGTGTAGTAGCTATTGAAAAGGGAGCCTTCGGGATACCCACGACTATGGTTGGCGACTTTACTAACTTACTTTAGTATCATTTCAAATTAAAATACTTTCAAACAGAGACACGGATTTTTCAATTTGTTTCATTAAGTTGAATTAGCGTTATAGAGTTAGAAAATCCCTTATATAAGATAATTTGGCTTCATTATATATATATATATATATATATATATATATATATATATATATATATGTGTGTGTGTGTGTGTGTGTGTAGAAGAAAAGTCACACCTGGTAAAATTGTCATTATAAATATAATTCGGCGATGAATATTATAGGTTTTTTATACTCTCAAATTACGTGTGTAAGTCATCTGAAGAGACGAAGATTTTATATTCTTCGCCGAAATAAATCTAAAATGATAATTTAACCAGGTTTGGGTTTTTGAGCTCTCCCATGAATTTATATGAAATTTCTCATATATATATATATATATATATACTCACAGAAGTAGATAGATAGATAGATAGATAGATAAACATACATATAAACTGATAGATAGACAAAAGATAAATAGACAGACAAATGTATTAGATATTGTTATGGTGACCTATCTGAACTCTTCCTCCTTCAAAAATACTGAACCAGTTTATTCTCGGTGAGATTTTTCTCCCAGCATATTATAGCTTATGCACTATTTTCTGGGAGTTGCTTGGCTGGGCCACACTTCGGTCGGCCGAGTTGGTCGGTACACAGATCTGTCGGTTGAGGTTAGCCTTGACCGGCATCGTCAAGTCTCAGAGGGCCGTCCTACAGGCTCTAACCCTTCTTGGAGAGGCTTGGTTTATCACCTCGCGCCTGAGATGCCCCTTTTTAGGTGAATACCGACGGAGCTCGAGGCATTTTTGAAGAAAGCCTTGTGTTACACTTGTCTGGTCTGTGGGACGAACGACAAATACCGACTTCCTCCCAGCAGTCGAACCTGAGAGTTTCGAATGGACACTTCTACCTACTTTAACAAAGCTCTTATTTTGGATATATGTTCTGTTTATTTAACACACTTGTTCCACCTACTTTCTCTTCTTTCTGTCCCCTAAAAGGCCACAACAGATATAAAGATGGCTTTTAGAGGAAATATTAAGATACAGACAGACAGTCAGCAAATAGATAGATAGACAGATAGATATGGATTTTTAAAAAAACAACGTTTTTAAAATAAATTTAGAAATCTAATTAAATCCCCCAGTTTTTGAAACCGAACGTTAATAACGGAAAGGGATTGTTTAAATTTTTCTAATTTTTTCGTTTCATGTAAGAAATATAAAATCTCACTTACATAAAATTCAGAAGATACAACCTCACATAATTAAACCACCTGATGAAGGTTTAATGTTTTTAAAAAAATCGAGACTCTAAACATTGTTAAATAATTCAAACTATACATAAAAAATCCTGTAAACAGCTTGTGTTTTTTTGTGTTTGCACATTTTCATTCTGTCAGATTAAGTACAGTTTCCTATATATATATATATATATACACGCACACACACACACACATATATATACATATATATAGAGAGAGAGAGGAAAATTGAGTTAATGATTTAGTAACACAGCGATCAACAAATTTAATGAATTTTATTTCTTTAAATCGAGTGAAAAGTTTGTTAAAAAACTGATCTTACAAAGTGTTTTCTGGTAAATCTGTAAAACCTACTGAAGAACTATTCATTCCAGCACTTATTTATAAGATTGACGTAGGCACGAAATTAGAGTTTTTAAAAATGCTATTTATCATTCTATTTTATCAAATATATATTTTAAACAGTCTAGAAGGGAAAATATTTTTAAAGTTATTTTGGGTTTGATCCTTCAAATTTTTTGCGGTAAGTCAAATATTGTCGTCTTTGAAATCTCGAAAAAATTTTAAAATGAGCGTGTTAGTACTGATGGGTCAATAAATACAAAAATACAACGAGAAAAAAAAAACAGCTACACGAGCTTCACAAAAATCAACACTTTTTTTCTATGGAAATCAATTGATTTACAAAGCACACGCACACACATACACACACACTTATATATATATATATATATATATATATATAGTGACTATCACTTTCTTACAAATGAAGGTTATCTCTCCCGAAAAGAGAGCCTGTGGACGAGCATGTGGCTCCTCAGCCCATTTTTTTCTTTTGCAAATGCTACCATATATGCAGCAAGCGAAATACCTGTTTTTGGCGTTGACATAAACGGCGCAAAATATCATATGGCTTCTTTGACTAGACACCAACTCCTCTGTTTTATCATAGAGTTGACACGAATTGCATGTAGCTTCGACGTTAAGATCTGTGTAAGATGAACTTAAGGTTGTTTGCAATGATGAGATCTCATACGACTCGCAAGTCCGGCTGTAGACAAATAAACAAAACTGCAGATCTCACAAACATGATCAGGCTAAAAAGTGTCCAGAATTGAGGTAAAGACATGTTTTCTAAGTAATAGTTTTATGATGTGATGTGTAATTTCTCGCTTGTCAAATACTTTACAGTCATCGTAGATCACTCATCATCATCATCATGTCGTGCCGCTATCACAGATATCCCTGATCCTCTCTCGCCACTTTTCCCTCTCGTTCATCACCTCCGGTAGGTCTTCAGGGCTACATCCCGTATCCTTACATAGCTGCTGTATGTATCTTCTAACTGGTCGTCCTGCTTTTGCTTGGCTATATGTGGGAATCCATTGGAGTACATCACTTATGAGCTCATCTCTGCTTCTGCAGCATTGTCCTGAGTGTCTGGTTCGTCTAACTTGGATAGTTTTCGTGATGGGAGGAAGATGGCCGTATAGTTGGTGATTTGTGGGGTGTTGCCGTCAGGACTTATTCAATATTGCTCTCAACATTCTTGTATAATTGCCGTCTAGCTTCTTTTCCAGCCCTACTGTTCAAAATGATCGCTTTTTCGGCATTTGCAACCAGTCCTCACCATTTACATTAAATGCTCAAATGTTGTTTTGATGTCATCCTTAAAATATTGCTTTAGTTTATATCTCGGATATTTATCACGTTGTAACTCTCCGTAAAACAACTTATTATATAACTTTACGTCATTGATCATAGCAGGTTGTCCAGGCTAAAGCATCCAGAGTGGGAACGAGAAATGTTGGGGTAGTTATTGATCACGTGGGGTTGAGCAACAATAAAAGACCAACAAACTGGTATAATAGGAAAGGAGTTGTTTGTCTGACAAAGATAACTTATAATAATGAAATCTAGTTAACTTGCTCTTGAGAATATCGTGTTGTAATTTTCTTCGCTGCTGCTTGGTTTGAGTTATGTGAACAATCAGGTTTTAATAACTTTCCCGGAGAACAAATTGATTGTTGGAAGACATAGCTGTGACTCCATAAAGAGTGAGGTCAATGTGTGTAGTTTAATTTGTTAGTTAGCAAGAGGTGACAGTCAGATACAGTTTGACTATATTAGAAATTGCTTTTGGTCTGTGAGTGTAAAGGAAATTAACCTTCAATTCGACATAAACAATTGCTGATTTCGGACGTATTTTAAGCGTGGGAATAGATCTGGTTTATGAAGAGATGTGTATGTAATGACAGAGTTTTGACGTCACAAATTACTTGGTGATTTTATTGCGAAGAGAACGTATCGCCTTGTATTGAAAAAGACGGAGCACATAAGGAATTTTGATTGCTGCATTACGTTACAGCATCATAAATTTACGTAGATGTTGTATTTCGCAAAGTACAAAGCGACTCGCAGTTTGTATACGAGAAAGTTGATTTCTGACTGTATACCTTTTCATAGCAGTTAATTGCTAGACAAGAGAGGAAGTTAGAAAAAGGAATATGCTGTCGTTACATAGATATACTAAAGGTTTCTTGCGTGAGCGACAGACGAACACAAACCCCCGGTCCGACCTCCTCACGCCTTTTAGGCCTGTCCCAACGTCACCCTCTGTCTCTGAGCTCTAAACTAGACTGACTAAATAAAACCGCATAAATTAAAAAAAACAACATTTTTGCTTATCTAATATTTCCTAATTATTTCATCAGCTAGTCATGCAAGAACACGTATCATTAACTTAATTTAATCTTAATCCATCTTATCCTAAGTCAGGCTACATGACTTCAACTTTGTTTACTTTTCCCTTAACAATGATTTAGAAAACAACCTGTTAAGTTGATCTCTTATAATGCGTGCAAAAAAAACCGGCTCATTGGTCTAGAGTGTTCGCCAATGGTCCGGGAGACCTGAGTTCAGTCCCAGGTAGCGTCATACCAAAGACTTTTAAAATGGTACTTGATGCTTCCTTGCTTAACACTCAGCATTAGGTACGTATCAAGGGTAAAGTGGAGCAATCCAGGGTCGCCAACTTTACTTTTACTTAATGCGTGCAAAAATGCACGAATATGACCTTTGCAACGACCTACACTTTCCAATTTTCCTAGCCAACTTACAATTTTACCAACACTAATAAAATAATTAAATTATATAATCAAGTATCATCCTTAATTATATTACAGTATCGGCCAAGATATAGCCCTGTAAATGGTTATATGCACACACCATTCAACTCACAATCTTTCACATTCATGAGTAAATAACTCAAGCATTTCACCAAGTTGCTAAAGTAATATAAAGACCGGCGCTGATATAGCCAGTCCAGACGCTGCATTCTGCTTTTATAATAGTAGATACCATACGACGGCTGATTGTATTTCACTTAATATACTGTTATTAAACTGTGTATATTCAGCCAAATGATATAATCGTTCTTCCAGAGAACGGACCGGCTTATGCCGTTCAGTCACCAGGGAGATTAGCACGGGTTATCGAATGAGCAAACACCGTTTCTTCAATCAATAAGAATGACAACAATTTAAGAAATATTACGCTTGACGATTCCTGACTGAAACTGTGCCATCTGGACAGTTTCTGATTATGAACATCCCCCATTCCAAACTGAGCTTCGCCTCGACGAGAAATAACACGTGAATGAAATAAGAGGGTTATGTTATATTGGTAGCGACCAGTATATGTGACTCCGGCAATGAGGTTTGAGTTCATTCACTCTCTGTCAATCTCTGTCTCTATCTCTCCTTTTCCCTTTCTCTCTCTCTTTCTCTCTTGTTATGTTTTGACCTTTTGACCCGGCCAAAAATGCCATTCAAGTTGGTGCACCGGAAGGAAGTGACACATCCCGGTTGCTGGAAATCGGAAGAGGTTGCGTAGGCGTTGAGGCGTGTCTATATTACTGTGTGGGAGTTTGAAGGTAATATAAGGCCGACGAATTGAGGACAGTGAGAGATAGGCGAGAAGGAGGACAAGCAGTACAGTGGAAGACGGAAGTAGACGCGGTGTAGTAGGGAAAGCCAGCACACAGAAGAGTTTACTCCAGGGTCCGGTTGAGCAACCATGGAGAACGAGAAAGACACAACGCTGACGGCCACAACTTCGGGGTCAAAATATTTCAGTAATGTTCGGTCTCCAGCTCTCTCTCACACGCAAACTTGGAACAACCCTTTCGAAACTTACAAATAAATATGAGAGGTAAAATATTTTATAAAGAAGCCTTCCTGCGTCTTCCTTGCGTGCGTCGTTTATTCCTGTGACTTTATCATTGTGTGTCTGTTTAATTATTTATTGTGTCGTTATGATGCTGCATGAACATGTACATGTGTATATAAGCATATTTATTATGTGGGTATATAACACTCTCTCTCTCTCTCTATATATATATATATATATAAATCAAGCAAAAAGGATTAAAGAAAAAGTAATATTTACTTTTGCGTTATTCGAAACTACTTTCGACCGTAGTTCATCAGAATAAGAAAAGTTTTTAATCGAGTTTTAAAGTGTTGAAAATCAAAAAAAAAAAAAAAGAAAGGTTCAAAAAACGAGCCTGCAACGTAGTATATCCCTCTAAGATAGATAGATAGATACCAGTCGAGTATTGTAAACCTAAAAAAAAAAATGCATAGAAAAAAAACTGTATGGATACTTCAAACGACAAATTGGAGATATAGCACCCAAGAAGCCCTGTAAATGCTTAGAAAAGGAAACATCAAAAGAGAAACTGAATCTTTTTAAACACGAAATACCGTTGAAAGGACTAATGATAAGAAAGGAGAATTAATAATTTGGGAAGGAATTATAAATGTTGGTTATGGTGTAACAAAGAGGATACAGCTAATCGCATGATAACTGAATGCAACCAACAAGCACAAAAGGATTCAAAGACTAAAAGTACGACTGGGTAGGAAAGGCGATCTAATGGGAATTGTGCAAAAGATAAAAAAATTGAACATCGTACCAATTGGTATATGCACAAAACAGAATACGTCATAGAAAATAAAACGCATAAAGTTCTCTGGGATTTCGTGATAAAAAAGATCACCTAATCCACGTCCTGAAGACTAGACCTAGTCTTAATCGGTTGTATTTTATTTTGCTCACCCCTTCATATATATATATGTTTGTGTTTGTGTGTTTGTGTGTGCATGTCTTCGTATGTTTGTGTCTGCTTATGACTAACAAGAATGCTGCGAGCAATCTTGAACAAGTCCTGGCGGCAACACCCCAAAAGACACCAACTGTACGGCCACCAGCCTCCTATCACGAAAACTATCCAAGTTAGACGAACCAGACATGCAGGACACTGCTGGAGAAGCAGGGACGAACTCATAAGTGATCTACTCTTATGGATCCCCACACATGGCCGTGCAAAAGCAGGACGACCAGCACGAACATACATTCAGCAACTATGTGAGGATACAGGATGTTGTCCTGAAGACCTGCCTGAGGCGATGAACGATAGGGAAAAGTGGCGAGAGAGGATCAGGGATATCCGTGCTACCAGCACGACATGATGATAATGATGATGCTGACTAACGAGTTTTCCAGTTAGCCATAAAACAGATCGTATTTTAGAGTGCATTATTAGCGTTGTTATTCGAGAGGTATGTTATATTTATGAGAAAGGGAAATGTCATTGTGATTGGTAGGGAAAAAAGAAGCCTAGAGTAATAAGTGAAGACAACGCGGGAAATTGAAATAAGATGAAAGTTGGATATAAAACAAAAAGATTGTTACGTACGGGGAAGAAAACATTTGGGAGGCCATTAAGGGATAAAGGGAGAGTAAGGCTGCAGATAATTCATTGTTTATTAGAAGATGCGACATTTTAGTATATTTTATTGCATGTAACTTAAATTAACTGTTTCCGTTTCCTAGTTTAAAAAGCGTGATTATATTTTTTCATTCTATTTAATAGGTCTGTAAATCTCCTATCTGTAGACAAAATATTTAAAAAATGTGGCAGAACCTTTCTGAAAATCAAAAATTGTGAAGCTGCAAAGTCTCATTGGGGTAACTTTCTTTTTTTCTTTTTTTTTCTTCGTAATATTATAATTATTTTCTCTCCCAACTACGATTGTTTTTCCCTGAAGTCTAAGTAAAAGCAAATCTTCTGAGGTCTCCAGGATTCGTCAATGAATTCTAGGCGATTTTAACATTGCTGTTATATGGATGGTACCATATATCCAGTTCTTTCAGTGTCTTTTACCAGAATTATTATTTTAGACTTCTGAGAATTTTTCACGCCAAAGTTAGCCGATGGTTTTTCACTAAAATTTAAGAGACAGCAAATCTCCAGGACTCTTCTCAATATTCTGGCTGAACATAGTAATGCTGTAGTCTTAGATGATCACTAGTTGTCCTCCTATTTCTAAGTCTTTATGTCCAAACCTTTGGGGATCATTCCAAATGCACCAACTACAATTGGTACCACCGTCACCTTCATGTTTCATATCTTTATCAGCTCTCTAGCAAGGCCCAGTTATTCATATTTATAGTTTCTTTCACCTTCTTTAAATTTTACTCTGTGGTCTGCCAGAACGGTAAAGTACACTATTCAAGTACGCTCTCTTTCTTTTTAAGTCTATCACAAGGTCTAGTTTTCTGGCAGAGATAACGTGATCCATTTCTATCTCAAACTCCCAGAAAAGGTTTGTGCGTCTAATTCTCCTTCACGTAAGTCAAATTTCATTTTTTTGCACAATTATCGACCGAGACAGACATCGACTCGCGACTAACAAACGCATGGACAGCTATCAATAGACTATCGGTCATATGGAAGTCAGACCTGACCGACAAAATAAAACGCAGTTTCTTCCAAGCAGCGACCGTACCGGTACTGCTATATGGATGCACTAAATAGATACCAACTAAACGGCTGGAGAAAAAGCTTGACAGCAACTGCACAAGAATGCTGCGAGCAATATTGAACAGGTCCTGGAGGTACCACCCCACAAAGCAGCAGCTGTACGGCCACCGACCACTCATCACGAAAACTATCCAAATTAGACGAACTAGACATGCAGGACACTGCTGGAGAAGTGAGCGCGAGTACGTAAGTGATCTACTCCTATGAACCCCTTCACATGGCCGAGCAAAAGCAGGGTGACCAACTCGAACGTACATACAGCAGCTCTGTGAGGATACGGGGTGTAGCCCTGAGGACCTGCTGAGAGCGATGAATGATGGGGAGGGGTCGCAGAAAGGGTCAGGGATATCCGTACTGATGGCACGACAAGATGCTGATGATTTGTGGATCACCTTCCGCACCAAGTTGTGTCTAGTCTTATATTCTTTTTGCGCAAAGTTGCTGCATTTGTTTATGTGATTGATCGTTTCGTCTCAGTCACCCTATATATAATGTATACATTGCCATTTCGTTGCTACTTATATATTTTTGCTTTAATGAAGTTTGTCCTTATGGTGTTGTTTTGTGCTGAAAATAGAAGAGATTCAGTTTCTCTCTTGAGGCTTCCTTTTCTTAGCCACGTCCAAGTCATCTCGTGTCAGATTTCACTTGTTTGTCGCTTCAAATGTACATACAATTACTTTTCTTTTCACGTTTGTTTTCAATTTATTGTTGTATTGTTGATCCTTCTATTACTTGTGTTTTGTATCTGGTCGCTGTAATTAGCCTTTCTTAGTGTTTGCCAATGGCCCGAGAGACCTGCGTTCAATCTCAGGTAGCGTCATACCAAAAATAGCACTTGATACCTCCTTGCTTAACACTCAGCAATACAAGGTACGTGTAAAGAGTAAAGAGGAGCAATTCCGGGAAAGGAGTAGTGCCCTCCCCTACACCTCGGTGTAGTAGCTATTGAAAAGGGAGCTTTCTGATCACCCTCGATTACGGTCGCCAATTTTACTTACTTTATTTATTAATATTGATCTTGCTCCTTGAGAGTTTTTCACATCTTTCACTGGAGTCTCAGTGACAACATGTCTCCTCAAGTCTCTAGGGCTCTTCTCAATATTCTCACTGATCTCATCAATGCTGCAGTTTGGATTGTCACCACTCGTCCTCTTATTTCTAAGTCCTCTAGTCCTTTTACCACCCATTTAAAGACTGTACCAAGAGCACCATTTACGATTGATATAACTGTCTCTTTCATGTTCTACAGTTTGTTTTTTTTTTCAAATCCCTTGCAGGGCACAGTTACTTATCCGTCTTTCCACTTTCTTTCAACCTTACTGTGTCATCAGCCGGGACAGCAATTCTACAAGTTCTCTTTTTTGTTGTTGATTATTATAATATTCGGTGGTCTGGCCGAGATCAGTTAATCCGTTTTTATCTCAAAATCCCTCAGGAGTTTGTGCACCTTCATTCTCCGGGACAGGTACGGTGTTGTGTATACATCATTTGTTCTTATGCTCATATTATCATTATTATTATTATTATTTACTCCTTTAGAGTTTTTCACATCAGCGTTAGCTGATGGTTTTTCACTGGAGTTTGAGTGACAGCAAGTCTCCTCAAGTCTCCAGGACTCCTCTCAGGATTCTGGCCGTTCTTAGCAATGCTGTCGTTTGGATAGTCTCTACCTGTCCGCCAACTTCCAGTTCCTCCAGGCCTTTTAATAATCTTTTAATTATTGTGCCTAACGCACCAATCACAATTGGCACAATCGTTACTTTCCTGTTCCACAGCTTTTTCAATTCTCTAGCTAGGTCGAGGTACTTATCTTTCTTTTCACTTTCCTTTAGGGTTATTCTGAAGTCCGCCGGGACAGCAAAGTCGACAATTTTGGAAATTCTCTTATTTTTTTGTTGATTATTATAAGGTCTGGTCTTCTGGCCGAGAATAGGTGATCTGTTTGTATGTTAAAGTCCCATAGGAGTTTATGCATCGGAGTTTTTCTAGGACAGGTGCTGGGTTGTGCATATACCATTTGTTTGTATGGTCGAATCGAAATTATTAATTTTATTATTATTCCACTTCTTGCAGATTTTTCGCACCAAAATTATTCAGTGGTCTTTTACTGGAGTTTGATTAACAGCAAGTCACTAGAAGTCTCCCATACTCTTCTGAGTATTCCAACCGATCTTAACATTGCTGTGGTCTATATGGTCTCGATTCTTCCTCTTATTTCCATTTCTTTTAGGGTTTTTCCTTAAATTTTGGGAACTATTTCAAGTGCGCTGATATCAATTAATACCATTATCCCATTAGTTTTCCACATTTTCATTTTCAGCTCCCTGGCAAGATCTAAGTATATTGCCGTCTAGTCGCTTTCTTTCATTTTAACTTCGTGGACGTCTAAAAGAGGAAAATCCACCATTTGAGAATTTTTTTATTTCTTGTTCATAATCATTTTTCACTATGCATGTTTTTACACCAGCTAACGCTGGTGGTCTTTCACTTGAGTCTGAGTGACAGCAAATCTCCTCAGGTCTCCAGGACTGCTCTCAGTATTCTAGCTGATCTTAATAATATTACAGTTAGTATGGTCTCGATTCTGCCACCGATTTGCAATTATTATTATTATTGTTGTTGTTGTTGGTACTTCTGTAGTTTTGTATTTATGCAGTTTTTTTTTTCTTTTTGTCACTATCAGTACAGCAATTTTGTCTTTAAACTGATGGTAGAGTTTTTCTTTTTGTTTTTAAATGAACGGTAATTGTATTTATTTCAAAGTTTATATATATATATATATATATGTGTGTGTGTGTGTGTGTGTGTGTGTGTGTGTGTGTGTAAAAGATAGTGTGTGTGAGAGAGAGAGAGAGAGAGAGAGAGAGAGAGAGAGAGAGAGAGAGAGAATACATAAAAATCCTGGTCGTAATTTTTTAAATGACATCAGGAAAATGAAATGTGGAAATCCAAATAAACCAAAGTCCGCAGGGTTTCACATAGGAGAATGTTATATATTTTGAAATGAGAAATAAGACAGGAAGATACGGTGCTACACATAAGAGATTACTCCCGGTCGAATTTCAACTGGATTGAATCTGCAGAAAACATTGAAATCAACGGAAAGAAAAAAAAAGTAGAAAAAGCTGGATTTTCTTTTCATTTTCTGTGAAAAGATCCAGTGAAGAGGTCCACATTTACATATATTTCTTTGAGAGTTGGGCTTGTTGACAAGTGTTACAATGTATAGGCAAAGATTTGACAAAAAAATATACTGACATTCTGCGTATGCATATCACTTGCTTGAGATTTGTACATAAACATTGTATACAGCTTTCCCATATATATATATATATATATATACACACGCATATATATATATATATATATATATATATATATATATATATATATATATATATATATATATATGATTCTACACATGCATTTACGATTTCAGCAGAGCATTTATGCGATACTATATAGAGGATAGCATATAAATGAATATATGACGAACAATTTTTCATTCAAAAATAAATAATATTCTTGTTATTCAAAAAACAGAGTTTTATTTTATTGTTCCTTAAGGAACATAATAGACACCCTGTCGCGTGGGTGGGGACTGAAAATGTGTTGATTTTATCTCTTACTGAGAAGTTTGACCACAACCTCTAATAATGAGTGTCCTGATCATATTTACCCTACCCCTCTGCTCGGGCAGGATATGACACAGGGTCAATTTTTTAAGCGGAGTTTAACAGGTTTGAATTCAGAGTTTTCCTTCTCCTAGACTAGTTGCCTCACCAAGGCTGAAAAACCCAATCTGCCCTACTATTTACCCATGGCTGGAGGGGGAATGATAGGATTCATTCCTTTACCAAGGGTATTAGTGTAAGAGTGTCCTGATAATGATATTAAACTACATTTCTTAGTTAGGTTCCACTTTCGGAAAAGTTAATTTGCCATTTTGTGGTCAAATAATTTTTTTTCTCAAATTATTCATATTAGATAGGAATACTTTGTGTCGTGTACAGCCCAGTCAGCAGAGGACGCAGAATACACAGACTGTGCATATGGATAATACCAGCCTTCAACGAGTTTCCTAGATATGGCATTAAAAATCCAATGGTGAGGCTCCAGCAATCCTGGAGCTTTGGGGAAGGCAGATTACCCCTTCATTGCCATCAATCCCAGGTCCGTTCAGATATGCAGTGGTAGCATCTGAAAGGTCCCTGTGAATGGGTCAAAGTCAACTGTTTGATATTTAAAACGTGTGTAAGCAAATGATTTATTCAAAAATAAATTGTTAAACAAATTACGGTCTAATTGATATGTTAGTGATACATAGGAATATTTGGTAACATTTTGTAAAAGTAAATTGGTTAACCATAGTCGAGGGTGACCCGCAATAGCTACTACACCGAGGTGTTGGGGAGGGCGGTACTCCATTCCCTGATCCTTGCCTTATAATGCTGAGTGATAAGCAAGTTGGCATCAAGTATCAGTTTTTAAGTCTTTGGTATGACTCGACCTGGGTTGAATCGCTGTCTACCGGACCATTGGCGAACACTCAACTCATTAAGCCAATAGCCTACACTGAAAATATTCTGAAATCCCTCATCGCCCCGCCTACGGGTTAAATATCATCACTGCTATTCTTTTCCAAATATATCTTTGGCATTAAATAACCCATGAAGATTGACATGCCATAGAACAAAGAAACGAAGCATTATCAATACTTGTAATTTTAGGTACACATCTAATGAATTGGACTTAATTATATCATTTTCGCTCGAGGTGACTATTACTCACCAGTTTTAAGTGGAGGTTTTTCACTGGAGTCTGAATGACATGTCTCTTCAGATATCCAGAACACTTTTAAGTATCCTTGCTGATATTATAATTATCATTTTGATTTTGAATGATTCCCTGGATTGCTCCACTTTACCCTTGATCCTCCCCTTATAGTGATGAGAGCTAAGCAAGGCGGAAACTAGTACCATTTTTTTGAGTCTTTGGTATGACTCGACCTGGAATAGAAACCCGCTCTCCCGGATCGTTGGCGAACACTCTACTCATTAGGCCAACCGAGTGAAAATGAATGAATAATATAGAATAGAAGGATCAATGTTAAATTGCAATACGGGAAACTTTTTATCTGTGAGTCTTAATTGAATTATTGCTATTGTATAACAATACTTGGAACCATTTGACTCTGTGCAAATGAATGGTATTAAACATAATAATTAACATTAAATAGCAATACTTGTAACAATTTCCCTTTCTTTAAACAAATGGTTAATGCTGAATAGAATTATTGTGAGATAGCTATAATTGATACCATTTACCTGTGCTGAAACAACTACAATGCTAGCGAGGAAAAAATAAATTAGTCAACACTCTTTTAAAAATGAAATTAACTACAAACTATTCACTCGTATGTATATATGAATTTAATTGTGGGCAACAAAATGACTGATGGGGGGGTCCTCGCGGTGTAATGGTTAAAGTGATGGTCAGTAGAATCGTGGTAAGCGAGTTCGAACTCCAGTCGCGCTATTACGTTCACTTTCGGTCAAATACCCATGGGAAAGGTATAAACCCGCTTATCCTCCAAGCTATGGGTAAAATAGTGCAAGTACTGCGTTTCTAAAAGAATGAGTTTGGCATTGAATAACCCAAGAAGGTCGGTATGCCATTATAAAACAATCGACCGATGTTAAATCATAAGTGTTGCATAGAAACATTTGAAACCCCTTGGCTCTTTGCAAACAAAGGATTTATAGTAAAAATAATTATTTGTGTTTGATAGAAATACTTGAAATAATTAAACTTTGCTGAAAAAAGGCTCAGGTTCATTTGAAAATGTCGACAAAATGCGTTTAAAAATCATATGTATTCAATATATATGTATATAAAAGATGCGGTATTAAAAAACCTATTTTGGTTGATATTACACAACAAGTGGGTATAAATTATTTGTGTTAGGAATATTTGATATCAAGTAATTGAGTAAAACACTCATCAAAGAACTACACAGAACATGAACAGAATACCCTGAATTCTAGTCGGGTTGACATAAAATCAATCAGAATATTATTAAACGAAAACAGATATTATTTGTAAAGATTTATAACCAGGCTCTTCAACAGTGAAACACTGTAATCGGAAATAGAATTACAATACTTCTTAAGATTTGCCACGTAAAATCATACAGACTCATCCTTGTTACTTTGTATATTTCGGGCATCTTTGAAAAATTCACTTCTCGAACCATATATTAAGTCAATTATTTATTTCTTCGTGTCCTTGGGTTTGTATATCTTTGAATACAATTTCATAAATATCAAATACACATAAGAAATGGAAAACCTGAGGACGATGAACAATTGCACTGTTCCATATCATCAACTATTTGAGCAAATCCCTATGATGAAAATTCATTTGATGTATCAGTTGACCTCAAAAGAATATTCATTTTTTTTTTAAGTTTAGGAGTGTCCTGATGTAGTGAGCGGCATATGAAGGGATTAGCCGTGTTTTACGCTAGAACAAAAAAACAATGTCTGGTGTCTAAACCAGCGATGTATTTCTGAAAGAGATCGACTTTTTTCTGGTTTATCTTCTCGTCCGACTTGGCCGGATGTCAGACCGTGTTTGGTTTAGCTGACAACAGCATCTTTGATGATATTCGCATTTTCTACTTCAGAGGAGAGAAATCAAAGCTTTCTTTAACTTTCTACGGAGTTGATGTATTTCAAACCAAAGGAAACTCCCCTAATAACAAGTGAAAATGTCGCAGAAGCTTATTCGTAAATCTAATTTACTCGGAGTTGTTTAGTCTGTCATAGAGGCTTCAGATTTCTTACAAGAGTTCATGTTACTATGTTTTCATCTGTCATACCTCCTTACATTTGGTAATTTGATTAGAAATATTACTTCCAGAATTGACTTAGTAAACCCTTCAATTATAAGTGTTTGCTAATATTTTTTAATTCACTGATTCGTTTATTATAGCGTCGACTGTTAGGTAAAAAATAAGATATTTATGAGTGCACACAGTTACATGGCATCACATATCTAATACAAATAATTTATACAAAGTTACATGTTGCCATGTCGGCTTGGGTTGTAGAATACACTGGCTACATCTCTGCAGAGGAGTAAGACTCCTCCAAAGAATGTCAAGGATATGACACTAAACAATCTTATGGTGAGGCTCCAGTAATGCTAGCACTTTCGGGAATGCAGAGCACTATTTCATTGCCATCACTGCCACGTCCACTCAGGCTCGGAGTTGTAGCACCAAATAGAGCCTTATCTATGGGTCAAATAGAATTAAATTGCGTACTTATATTAAACTGAATTACTTGAAATAGAACAAGTTTGACATTTAACTGTGTGAGAACAAAAACTATACTGATACTACACTGAATTGTTTGAATTAGAATTTTTTGACCAAACTGAATAGGTTGAAATAGAAATGTTTTTGACAATTGAACTGTGTACTCATACTAAACTGAATTGTTTGAAATAGAACTGATTTTATGTATAAAAATGGTTTTGGCATTAAATAACCTACAAAGGTTGATATGCCATCAAGCCCAAACAAGCAGACAACCAACCGAACCAAAGTTACATGGTATCAAAAAATTCATCAAACTCCCGTGAAAGACTGTTAACAAACGCTTGAGTGAAAAACTCGTAAGAGGAGAAATAACATAAAAGAATAAGAAGTGTTTATAGAGGCGAAACTATTCAACAAATTATAAGCGAATAGCACACACTAGCATAAAAGTAGTATATGACTAGACAAAAGGAGTATGGGATTAGACATAAGGAGTATATAATTAGACATAAGGAGTATGGGGCTAGACATAAGGAGTACATGATTAGGCCTAAGGAGTTTGGGACTAGACGTAAGGAGTATATGATTAGACATCAGGAGTATTGGACTAGACGTAAGGAGTATATGATTAGACATCTGGAGTATGGGACTAGATTTAAGGAGTATATGATTAGACATCTGGAGTATGGGACTAGACGTAAGGAGTATATGATTAGACATCAGGAGTATGAGACTAGACGTAAGGAGTATATGATTAGACATCTGGAGTATGGGACTAGATTTAAGGAGTATATGATTAGCCATAAAGAGTATGGGACTAGACATAATGAGTAAAGGATTAGGCATAAGGAGCTTGGGACTAGACATAAGGAGTATATGATTAGACCTAAGGAGTACGGGACTAGACATAAATGGGTGGGCAAGGTAATCCACGTGGAATTTTCAAGAATTGAAAATTCAACCATATTACCAAATGTTATATGCAAAAAACTATTTAAGAAAATGTGACCCCGACGTGATTTGAACACGCCAATGGTCCGGGAAACCTGGGTTCAATCCCAGGTCGCGTCATAACAAACACTTTAAAAATGGTACTTGATGCCCCCTTGCTTAACACAGCAATATAAGGTACATATCTAGGGTAAAGTGGAGTAATCCAGGGAAAGGAGTAGCGCCCTCCCCTACACGTCAGTGTAGTAGCTATTTAAAAGGGAGCCTTCTGGTCGCCCTTGACTACGGTCGCCAGCTTTACTCTTTATATGCAAAAACCAGAATATGCATATTTTTTATATCGATGAAAATTCATGCATATTTTATATGCAAAAACACCCTCGAGAATGAGGTACATAAAAATCTCTGGGATTTTGTGACACAAAAAGAGCACCTAATCTCGGCCAGATAACCAGAGCTAGTGATAATTAACAAAAGAAAAAAAAGAGAGAATCTACTGTGTAGTGGACTTTGCCTTCAAAGCGGACTACAGATTTGGACATTGCCAGAGAAATAAGAAAGCTGTGGAACATGAGGCTGACGATGATAGAATTTATGATTGATGCACTTGTAACGGTTCCAAAGGTTTGAGAAAAAGTGAAAGAGTTAAAATTCGGAAGACGAATCGAGACCATCCACGCTCTTAAGATCAGATAGAATACATGGAAGAGTCTTGGATACCTTTTGTGAAAAACTCACAGAAAGGAGAAGTAATAATGAAATATTCCTATCAAATATTAATTATCCAATCACAATTATATGGTATCAAGTTACTCCTATTTAGAAACGAAAAATGACGGAAGGGATAGAACTACCAAATAAAGAAAAATCAAAACTCTCGGAGAAAAGGAAACTCATAAATTCTGGGTAATACTGGAAGCGGACACCATCAAACAAACGAAGATGGAAGAAGAAAATTAAAAAAGAAAATCTCAGGAGAATGGGAAAATACTCGAAATATAACTATATTGCAGAAACCTCACTAAAAGATATAAACACCTGAGCTGTTCCTCTCGTAAGATATTCGAGACCATTCTTACAGTGGACGAGGAAAAAATTCAACAAATGAAGACAGAGAAAACTATTGACGAAGCATAAAGCCTTACGTCACAGAGATGACATAGATGGATTATATGTGTCAAGAAAATTAGGAAGAGGAGCACTCGTCAATATTGAAGAAAGCGTCGAGTCGATACTCCGATACAACGACTCGGAAATAACACAAAAAAGAGCAAAGAGCGAGTTTTTACTGCGACCTGAAAGAACACAAACAACAGAAAGATCAGCAAAACAACAAAAACTAAAAAAATCTAAAATAGGAAGAAACACAAATTTATGGATATTTCACGGAGAATACACAGACTGTGCATAAGGATAATACCAGCCTCCAACGAGTTTCCTAGATGTAGCATTAAAAATCCAATGATGAGCTTTGGGGAATGCAGAGTACCCATTCATTGCCATCAATCCCAGGTCCGTTCAGATTTGCAGTAGTAGCATCTGAAAAGTTCCAGTGAATGGGTCAAAGTCAACTGTTTGACATTTAAAACGTGTGTAAACAAATGATTTATTCAAAAATAAATTGTTAAACAAATTACGGTCTAATTGATATGTTAGTGATACATAGGAATATTTGGTAACATTTTGTAAAAGTAAAGTTGGTGACCTTAGTCGAGGGTGACCCGCAGGCTCCCTTTTCAATTGCTACTACACCGAAGTGTTGGGGAGGGTGGTACTCCATTCCCTAATCATTACCTTATAATGCTGAGTGATAAGCAAGTTGGCATCAAGTATCATTTTTGATTCTTTGGTATGACTCGACCTGGGTAGAATCCCGGTCTCCCGGACGATTGGCGAACACTCAACTCATTAGGCCAATAGCCCACACTGAAAATATTCTGAAATCCCTCATCGTCCCAGCTACGGGTTAAATAACACACAAATGTATGGATATTTCACGGGACAAACAAGCGAAATCCCACAAGAGAAGATTGGTCATGGCTTAGAAAAGAAACCTTAAGAAAGAAACTGGATCTCTTCTAATAGCCGCACAAAAGAACTCCATAAAAACAAACTATGTTAAAGCAAAACAAACAAAAAGCAACAAAATAACATGTGGAGATCATGTGGTGATAGAAACGAAACGATCAATCCCATAATAAGCAAATGTAGTAAATTAGCGCGTAAAGAGTATTAGATGACTGGGTGGAGAAGGTGATCCACGTGGAGTTGTGCAAGAAACGGAAGTTTGACCATACCAACAAGTGGTATATGCACAACGCAAAATCCATACAAGACAATGAGATGCACAAACTTCTCTGAGATTTTGAGATACAAAGAGATCAGCTAACCTTGGCCAGAAAAAAAAAACCAGACCTAGTTAACAACAAAATCAGACTTTGTCAACAAAAACAGAGAACCAGTCGAAAACTGGACTTTGCCGCCCCGGCAAACCACAGAGTAAAATTAAAAGAAAACGAAAAGAAATACAAATACCAACAAAAAAAAAACTATGGACATGAAGGTGACGGTGACATCAGTTGTAATTGCCACATTTGGAACAATTCCCAAAGGATGGGTAAAAAGATTGGAAGATTAAAAATAACAAAACTAGTAAAGACCATCCAGATTACATGATTTTTAAGATCACCCAGAATACTGAGAAGAGTCACGGAGACGTGAGGAGATTTACCGTCGCTCAGTCTGTAATATAATGGCCAAGGGATTTCGTTTTATATATCTTGCCTTTGAGTTTAGTTAGGCTGAGAAACTTTCGGCTCAGCACATGGGTTAGGTGCAAACTTGAGCACAGGTGTGGACGCGCGTGCGAGGAGGGTGTGTTGTTTACAGATGTCAAAATAAAAATCCCAGGGAGAGGATGTGACCTCTAGATACGGGTAAATTCAAACCCGTTAACCTTCACTTAAAAATTGACCTTGTGTTATATCCTGCCCAAGTGGAGGGGTTGGTAAATATATATATATATATATATATATATATATATATATATACATATATATATATATACATATATATAAATGGTACCCTAATTGGTACTATTAATATAAATCATATCAAACCTGGTTGTACTGACTTCAAATGGATTCTCGCCACTTCTTAGAGTTTCATAACTGGAGCCTCATCTATTGATGCAGCTTCGTCTCATACACAAGAAACACAGATGTGTGCGTGTTTGGGAAAAAGAGTAAGAGAGAGGAAGAAAGAAAGACAGACAGATAGACAGATAAGAAGAGAGACTGACAAGGGACATAGAGACGACCCGACATAATGCTCCTTGGCATTTGGCAATATGGTCCATTAGTGTTGCTGTTTGCTAGTGCTATCACTAACATACGTCAACCAGATAGATGACATCTACAGTGACCATCACCTTGTCAACACTTACGTAACAAGTCCAATAATTTCGAATAGAGTGATCCGAGATTCTTCTTGGAGATCTTTCATTTTAAAAACATTGGCAGTAGGAAATGGTTCCGGCTTCACCAGGGCAACTATAATTGAAACAAGGGTGAGATACGCTTGACAAATTTGGCTTCGTTACCGTCCAAGTTCCATTATTTCCCGCACACGTGGGCAAGGACTGTTCTCCCATGAATATCGTCAGTGGCAAATGAATTCCCTCGGTGTCTGGGCGCGGACAACTAGCATTGTTCATTGTCTAAAGGAAATAATTTTTAAAATAACTGGAAAAACATCCACTTGACGCTGCTGGTAAATTAGCCTTCAAGTATTAAGGGCATCGAACACTTAGCTGAACGAACTAAAACTTGCGAACTTCGCTCAGTGGTTCAAATAACAATGTGCTTTTTCTAAGTTCTATGCTTTTAAATATGGGATGTGTTGATTTAGAATACAATTTCGTGAACTTAAGAGAATAAATATAGCAACTCTCAAAGTAACAAATGAATTAAAATATACATGTCTACCTTGAAGCAGCAGCCACCAACTACAGTGTTTCGATAGTAAATAGCTTTTTGAAAGTATCATCATCATCATGTCGTGCCGCTAGCACGGATATCCCTGACCCTCTCGCCACTTCTCCCTATCGTTCATCGCCTCTGGCAGGTCTTCAGGGCTACATCCCGTATCCTCACATAGCTGCTGTATGTATGTTCGAGCTGGTCGTCCTGCTTTTGCACGGCCATATGTGGGGGTCCATAGGAGTACATCACTTATGAGCTCGTCCCTGCTTCTCCAGCAGTGTCCTGCATGTCTGGTTCGTCTAACTTGGATAGTTTTCATGATGGGAAGCAGGTGGCCGTAGAGTTGGTGCCTTGTGGGGTGTTCAGGACTTGTTCAATATTGCTCGCAGCATTCTAGTGTAACTGCCGTCTAGCTTTTCTCCAGCCGTTTAGTTAGCGTCCAAGTAGTGCATCCATACAGCAGTATTGATACGACCGCTGCCTGGAAGAAACTGCGTTTTTATCGGTCAGGTCTGATTTTCATATGATCGATAACCTATCGATAGCTGTCCCTGTAGGCTTTTAAGAGGTGTGTCGACTGGGACCAAGAAAAAGAAGCTTCTTAATGCTCGAGAGCTTGTAGAATGGATAAGTTAGTCCAGCAAATAATGGATGCACACAAGCATAACAGCAGCAACTCGATGTTGTTTATAGCCGATTATCTCACACGAACAGATTTCACTATCAGACTTGCGCGATGATCCCAGTGGCGTCTTGGGTATGGCAATAAATTGCATCTTATTATCAGGCACTCGTCTTTAAATACCCTTTCATTACTATTACTTTCATGTCCGCTCGGACTCGGAGTGGTAGCACCTGTTAGGGCCCCCATCAATGTGGCAAATAGAAATATTAAATCATTTACTACATTTGAAACCATTTAACTGAGAGCAAACACATAAGTAAAATAAAAAGTTAAGATGGGTACCGTAGTCGGGGGCGACCCGAAGGCTCCCTTTTCGATAGCTACTACACCGAGGTGTAGAGGAAGGTGCTACTTCTTTCCTTGGATTGTTCCTCTTTACCCTTGACACGTACCTTATATTGCTGAGTATTAAGCAAGGAGGTATCAGTTACCATTTTTAAAGTCTTCGGTATGGCGCAACCTGGGACCATTGGCGAACACTCTACCCACTAGGCCAGTGAGCCGGTTTTACATAAGTGATGTTGAATATAATTATTCGTGTTTGATAGCAATATGTTAAACTATTTAAATTTGGGCAAACAGGTGAGCCCTCTTTCGTTTAAAAGTCTTACCAATCAACTATTCATTTACAAATCATATATTTAATAAATGTATGAACATAATTCAGCATTAAATAACTTATAAGGGTTGATATGCCCCAAAACACAACTACCCATGATTTCAAATAAAATTCTACAATGATAATAATGCAGTTAGAATCTCAGAGGGCTAACTGAGATTTCTTATGATACTATCACCACTATAATATGTATCTTCTGATTTGAATACTTTGGACTACTACGTCTGGGATGTCGTCAAAAAGAAGGGCTATCAACAATCCGACAATAGCAATGGCTCTCCATTGCAATTGTGATGGATAACATGACTGACAACCACATGATCTGGATTGGGAAAGGATCTCGGGTTTTCACAGAATGTGTAAAAACACATAATTCTACGTTTAATGTTTCGCACTGTTTTTTTGTTTTTTTCAGTACTGGGTTTGGTTTTGGATTGGTTTCTTTATCTAATGGCATATCAACCTTGGTGGTTCATTCAATGCCAAAGCCATCCTTCTAGAAGAACAATAGTGATACTATTTAACCCATAACTGGGAGGATAAGGGGGTTCATACCTTTTCCAAAGGTATTTGCCCGAAAGTGAACGTAATAGCGCTACTGGAGTACGAACTCGCTTACTACGATTCCGCAGTCCATCGCCTTAACCATTTCACCACGAGGACACCCGCTTTTAGTATAGAAATGCTATTCACTAGAAAAGAAAATGTTTTTAAAGGTTAATTAGAGCATTTGGATTTGTTTCTATACATACTGTTTAAATTTGATATAATTTGAATGGGAATTTGTCAAGTTATTTGATTGCGAAATATGATGAATATTTCTGAAACACCCCGTACATCTAAAAAGATATCAAATTTTTTTAAACACCCTCTATACTATAAAAGTATCAAAATCTCCAGAATCAAGCAAATCTTTTTTTGTTCACAGCATCCGTCATACAATATAATATGAATTATAAGAAATTTTAAAGGAAAAAATAACTGAATCGTTCTCGGCTTTACAGATCAATTTTTATCTCTGTCCTATTGGTGTTGCCGTTTGCCAGTGGTATCACTGACAGGGGTCAACCAGACAGATGACATCTACAGTGACCATCACCTTGCCAACACTTACGTAACAAGTCCTATAATTTCGAATAGAGTGATCCGAGATTTTCCCTGGAGATCTTTCATTTTGAAGACATTGGCAGTAGGAAATGGTTCCGGTTTCTCCAGGGCAACTATAATTGAAACAAGGGTGAGATACGCTTGACAAATTTGGCTTCGTTACCGTCCAAGTTCCATTATTTCCCGCGCACGTGGGCAACGACTGTTATCCCATGAATATCGTCAGTGGCAAATGAATTCCCTCGGTGTCTGGGCGCGGACAACTAGCATTGTTCATCGTCTAAAGGAAATCATTTCCAAAATCACAGGAGAAACATCCACTTGACTCTGCTGGTAAATTAGCCTTCAAGTATTAAGGGAGTCGAACATTAAGCTGATCGACCTAAAACCTGTGGACTTGGCTCAGTGGTTCAAATAACTTTGTGCTTTTTCTAAGTTCTATGATTCTAAATATCGCAAAATTAGATTTATAATGTAATTATGTGTACTTTAATTTTCCGTAAAATATGTTAGTTGGTTTGGCATATCAACTATAGTAAGTTTTTTTAATACCAAATCCTCTTTATACGTATATATTATGAAGATATGATTTGAAAACATATTTTCTACATAAGTTAGTAAAGTAAAGTTAGCGACCGTAGACAAGGGCGACCAGAAAGCTCCCTTTTCAATAGCTACTACACCGAGGAGTTGGGGAGGGCGCTACTCCGTTCCCTGGATTGCTCCACTTTACCCTTGATACGTACCTTATATTTCTGAGTGTTAAGCAAGGAGGTATCAAGTACCATTTTTGAAAGTCTTTGGTATGACGCGACCTGGGATTGAACCCAGGTCTCCCAGACCATTTCGACTCAGCCTTTTTCACACAGTTAAATAATTTCAAGTATTTTTAACATGAACAATTCTATTTGCAATCAATTATTTGTTTGAAAACAATTAAATGAATTTAAGTATTGGTATGTAATACTAATAATTTAATTTAAAATCCGTCATTTGTTTTACACATTTAAAGGGTTATACATTTATGATTTGTGAATGATTAGTTTATAGCGAACTTTATTTTTAAATCAGTTAAATTTGTTTACATTGCTATTATTTCTATACAGGGAAATTGTTTCAATTATTACGATCTCACACATATATTTCTATTTGATAATACTCATTTGTTTTCACACACTGAAATGGTCTCTAATATTGCCATAAAACAATACTTATTGTCTTCAACACTATTCTTTCATTTCCACACACGCAAATGGTTGCGAGGACCGCTCTGCAATACCAATAATTCTATTTTGTATTTAGGTAAACGTTTTCAAGTATTCCACACAAATAATTCTATTTGCACATAGTTAAATGCTTCCAAGTATTGCTATGAATCATGACCAATTTCATGAAATATCAGTCGTTTGTTTTACACAAAGTTAAATCGTCAAATAATTCGATATCAAACAATTCGATTTGATATAAGTCACTTGTTTGCACACAATTTAAACGGTCGAACTGTTCTATTTGACCAATAGATCGGGCCCTACCAGGTGCTATTATTCCGAGACTCAGTGGATCTAGGAGATATGGCTGTGAAGGAGTACTCCGTATTCTCCAAAGCTCCAGCATTACTGAAGTCTCACCATCCGGTTGTTTAGTGTTATATTCAGGACTCTGGTGAGTTGCAGTCGGTGTATTCTACAGTCCCTGGATTTTTCATAAAAGAATTAAATTGATAATTACGTATATTAATATTAAGAGATGCTCCCAACTTTTTCCAGAATGCACAAAGATTTTCGGAGATGAAGTATATATATGTATGAAATACTTCCCCATATCCCAAAAAACAAATAAAATTCCAACAGTGCTATATGATATGGTAACATTGTAACCGAATTTGTAGAATGTTAAGCAAGGGGGAGAGTTCCAGAGACGCAATGGCTAAAGAACAAGACAGCTACCTCTAAGTAAGCGAGTTCGAACTCCAGTCAAGCAATTACAATCACTTTTGGACTAATACCCTTGAGAAAGGTTTAAACCCCTTACCTCCCCAACAATGGGTATATTAATATCACTAATGTTCTTCAACAGGGTTGGTTGCCCAGTTGACTGGGGCTGTAGAATACACCGACTGCTTCACTGCACCGGAGTAAGACCCCCCCCCCCCAACGAGTGTCCTGATATGCCACTAAACAACTTGATGGTGAGGTTCCAGCAATGCATGGCTTTGGGGAATGCAGAGCACCCCTTCATTGCCGTTGCTCCCAGGTCCATTCTGGCCCGGAGTGGTAGCACCTGATAGGGCCCTATCTATGGGTTAAATAGAACTAACGGCATACTTATGCAAAACTGAATTGTTTGACTAAACTAAATAGCTTGAAATAGAAATGTTTTTCGTAGTTAAACTGTACTTACATATAAACTGCATGCTTATGCTAAACCTAATTGTTTGAAATAGCACTGATTATTTACAGAAAAATGGATTTGGCCTTAAATAACCTGCAATGGTTGATATGCCATAAAAACCAAACCACCAACCAATCAAGAAGGATTGCTTTGACATTAAAAATCTCAAGAAGGTTTATTTGCTATAAACATAAAAAGTAAATAAACCCTTGTAACTAATTGGTCAGTTATTTGTCAAAAAAGACCAACAGCTAGAACAAGATGACTTCTTAATTCATCCTCTCTTGTTTGTGGTTGAGGTACGAGGAAACAAAAGTGTTGTGTATAGAGGGCATAGAATGAATCAGAAATATCTCTTACATGTGTCTATTATTCTTTTTCACGAGCTTCCCCTGCCTCAGAAACTAAACAGAGAATAAGGCAACACAAATCCTAACGCTTATGACGAGTTTTGTTTTGTCTTTCCCCTTGCTCATCAGATCCTTAACCATCACTGACATAGTATTCGTCGGTGATTACTGTACAATGTTTCTGCTTGATTGAATTTTTACGAGGTGTATACGATAAGTTTCCACACGTTTTTCGTATGGGCACTTTTATTGATAGTACACATATGAAACTCTAGTCCCCCTTCGAAGTAATCTCCTCCTGATACAATGCACTTGTAGCGTTCCAACAACTTCTGGAAGGCCCCATGGAAGTCTTCTGGTGTGAGCGTGTCAATGACCTTCGTCATAGCCTCTTTCTTCTCCTCAGTTGTCTCATAACGACAACCTCTGAGCTTAGGGAATAACCAAATGTCACAGGGAGCAAGATCTGGACTTTAGGGAGGGTGAAAAACTGTCTTGATTCCCATCTTGGTCAAATAGTCTGTGACAAGGATGGAGTTGTGGACTGGTGCATTGTCCTGGTGGAAATTCCACTGAGCCGATTTGAAGAGTGCTGTCCTCTTCCGACGGAATATCTCCCTGAACTCCCTTAAAACCTCAACATAGTAACCCTAACCCTAACCCTTTAGCCAATCAACAGTGGTGTATTGACTTCCTTACTCCTCTCACAACTCTCATCATCCCTCACAGATTCCCTGCCTTCCTTGAATCTCTTATGCCACTCAAAAACTGATGCTCAATTTATGCAAGGTGGTCGAAAAGTAGTCTGAAGCATTCTATACGTTTCCATGTCAGATTGGATTTTTGAAATTCACCAGCTGTGACACTCAGGTTTTAGTAGGGTATATTCCAATTCCTGCAGTAGTTGTTCCTTTGAACCTAAAATCATAAAAATATGTCATCTCATAAGATGTATAGCAATAACATACTGAATTTTTAAGAGTCTTTGACAATTTTAAATGCCCATACGAAAAACGTCTGGAAACTTATCGTATGACCCTCGTAGCTATTCTTAAAATGAGAAAGAAACTATCATTTTGTAAATCCTTCATTTTGCTTCGAAATTTATTACATTATTTTCGTTTATGCAGAAAGTTACTCTAAGATTTATTGCATAAATACATAATAAGCGATGTAGGTTTACTCTATATAAATGTTTTTTTTACATCTTCATCTTTATATCTATCTATCTCTCTATATATGTGTGTGTGTGTTTGGTTTTTTTCTGCATGTGTGTGTGTGTATGTGTGTTAAGTAAAGATATTGAGGTTTTAGCTATTCAGACGGATTCTTTTAAACTGGGCCTCAAAGCTGCCGAAACAGCTCACAGAAATTTCGAATACATGGCCGTAATACCCAAAACCGACTGAAGCATTTTAAGCCGGATTGACTTATTCCCTTAAATAAAGTACCAAAATAGAAGCACCTGTTGTCGAATGTCATCATCATCATCTTCATGTCGTGCTGCCAGCACAGATATCCCTGACCCTCTCTCACCACTTCTATCTATCGTCCATCGCCTCTGGGAGGTTTTCAGGGCTATAACCCGTATCTTCACCTAGCTGCTGTATGCATGTTCGAGCTGGTCATCCTGCTTTTGCTCGGCCATATGTGGGGTCCATAGGAGTACATCACTTATGAGTTCGTCCCTGCTTCTCCAGCAGTGTCCTTCATGTCTGATTGGTCTAACTTGGATAGTTTTCGAGAGGGAAGGTAGGTGGCCGTATAATTGGTGCTTTGTGGGATATTGCCGCCAGGACTTGTTCAATATTGCTCGCAGCATTCTTGTGTAATTGCCGTCTAGCTTCTTCTGCAGCCGTTTTGTCAGCGTACAAGTAGTGCATCCATATCGCAGTATCGATACGAACGCTGCTTGGAAGAAACTGCGTTTCACTTTATCGGTCAGCTCTGACTTCCATATGATCGATAGCTTATCGATAGCTGTCCATGCCTTCGTTAGCCGCGTGTTGATGTCTTTCGGTTGATGAGACACTGCTTCCTTGGTAGGTGAACTTGTCTACCAGTTTCAAAGAGGTTCCATCTAGTGTGGAAATGTCGCCTGTTTGATTAAAGCACTATTTTAAAACTCTAGGTAGACGAGAATATAATCACAAAATTTGCGAAACACTTTAGAGGTTTCCCTCTGAGTCACTACACGAAATTACTTCTCGTTCTCTCAAATTAATTTCATAAAGTCGGTTTGTTAAGATTCTCAAGACCTTTTACAGGTTGATTTTACTTTTTACAAGGACATTTTGATATAAAAATTATCTTTATATATTCTATAGAACCGATTTTCGGTTCTATAGATGAAAGTCTAAAATTATCTTTATATAATCTATAGAACCGATTTTCGGTTCTATAGTTGAAAGTTTTATTTGTGAAAGTCAATAGTGTAAAAAGGGTGTCGACTAAGAAAAAAAAAAAGAGTAAATTTCCATTAGAAATATTTTAGGTGAAAATACACTCCAATTTTAAAACAAAATATTAAAGAAAATCAATAATTTATTACATTTTACTAATATTTTCGATGCTAATCAATTAAAATATATATAAAAAAAGATTTTTATTTCAGAGGCAATTTTTGTCATCTGATTACACCCATCTTAATTTAATATGAAAACTTATTTTACCTCTAGAGACTTCATGAAAGTAATTATATGAATAGATAAATTCCGTTTTATTTTTTAAGTTTAAGAAAGGTCAATACAAATAGCTTAGTACAGAATTTAAAAAATCTAAAAATCTTTAAAATAAGTAAAGTCTTTTCAGAGTAACTTTTAAGTTATATTTTGTAACTTTTATTTCAGAGCTTATTTCTGGAAAAAGAAAATGCAAGCACATTAGTATTTTCCATTGTTCAATCGGCTGATGGTGGGCAGTAGAATACACCGACTGCTTCTCTGCAGAGGGGTAAGACTCCCGACGACGAGTGTTCCGGATATGACACTAAACAATCTGATGGTGAAGTACCAGTAATGCTATAGCTATGGGGAATGCGGAGTACCCACTCATTGCCATCACACCCTCATCCACTCTGGCCCGGAGTTGTTGCACCTGATAGGGTCCTATCTATGGGTCCAATAGAGCTAAATTGTGTACTTATGCTAAACTAAGTTGCTTAAAATAGAACTGTTTTTGTATACAAAACTGAATTGTGTGAAATAGAACTGGTAATATGCATAAAATGGATTTGACATTAAATAACCTATAATGGTCGATATCCTAAAAGAAACCAAACCAATTAGTATTTTCCTATAGATTTCAATTAATTTGATTTATTTCTTTATTTTTTCCTAGAGAGAACACCTTGTCTATGAGATACGGAATACACTGATTGCTTACCTTTCAGACGGCTAAGACCATTCCAATTAAGAATTTCCTCGATATAATTCTAAACTGCATCTATTTGTGCGGGTCCAGTTCTAGAAATCTGTGAAATGTGGAGTACCCCTTGCCAGGTTCAAACTGGTCCGCAGTGGTAATACCTGGAAGGGTTTCATCAATGGATCAAATAAATGTTTAGAACTAATTAGTATTAAATAGTAATGCTAGTTGCCACAAAACTTTAAGTTATGTTAAGTGTAATTATTAGAAGCTCTTATTGTTTCCTAGATTTCAGTTTGTTTGGGTTTTATGGCATATCAACCTTTGTAGGTTATTTAATACCAAATCCATTTTTATACATTAAACAGTCCTATTTCAAAAAATTCGGTTTAGCATAAGTCCACAGTTTAATTATCAAAGCATTTCTATTTCAAGCTATTCATTTTAGTCAAACAGTTTAAATTTAAACAATTCAGTTTAGTATAAGTATAGTTTTTTGCTTACACACAATTGAATATCAAAACAGTTCTATTTCGAACAATTCAGTTTAGCATAACTACAGTTTCAATGTCAAAAACAGTTCTATTTCAAACAATTCAGTTAACCATAAGTACGCAGCTTATATGTCAAAACATTTCTATTTCAAGCAAATCAGTTTAGCACAAGTACGCAGTTTATATGTCAAAACAGTTCTAGTTCATAATTTATTTTAACACAAGTATGCATTTTAGTCCTATTTAACCCATAGATAGGAGCCTATCAAGTGCTACGATTTCGGGCCAGAGTTGACCTAGGAGCAATGACAATGAAGGGGTGCATAGCATTCCCAAAGAAGCAGCATCACTGGAACCTCACCATCATATTGTTTACTGTCATATCAGGGCACTCGTTTGGTGGATGATGGGTCTACCCCTCTGCAGAGGTGCAGTAGGTGTACCCTACAGCCCCAACGGATTGGGCAAAATTGTTTTCTGAGAATTATTAGTAGATACTTAAAAACATGTAACTGTGTCAAATGAATGACTATTATTAAATAGAAATAATCGCCATGGAATTATTACAATTTAATCCAAATACCTAAAACCATACAACTGTGAGAAAGTTATTGGTTTAGTTTGGTTTTATGACAGATTAACCATTGTAGGTCATTTAAGGCCAAATTCTTTTCATACATATTTATTAAATATATGTATTTACCAACCCCTCCGCTCGGGCAGGATATGACACAAGGTCAATTTTTAAGCGGAGTTTAACAGGTTTGAATTCAGAGTTTTCCTTCTCCTAGACTAGTTGCCACACCAAGGCTGAAGAACCTAGTCTGCCCTACTATTTACCCATAGCTGGAGGGAGAATATTTGGATTCATACCTTTCCCAAGGGTATTAGTGCTATGTGAAATGCAATCAGTCTCGTCCAGGATTTGAACTCGTGTCGCCGTGTCCATTTCCTACGACGATAACAATTACACCTTTATTTATTAAATATATATGATTTGGTTTGGTTTCATGACATATCAACCATCGTATGTTATTTAATACCAAATCCTTCTTATACATTGATATGTCCTTCAAAGGGAAATATTTAATCGAAGTAGGTGAGTGGTTTGACTACTGTAACAGGGGTAGTACAATCGAGTAGGTTAGTATTAGTACTGGTACTAGACGTGTATTCGTACCGACATTGGACGTGCGACATTGTAGTAGTAGTAATTTACGAAGTTCTTTGCTTCGGTGTGGCTCAAGGCCAAATGAATATTTAAATATATATGATTTAGTTTGGTTTGGTTTGGTTTGCAGGAATATCAGCTATTGTAAGTTATTTAATGGTAAATCTTCTTTATACATATATATTGGATATATATGATTTGGTTTGGTTTGGTTTTATGGCGTATCAAACATTTTTGTTTATTCAAAGTCAAATCCTGTTTTTACACATATATCAAAATAATCATTTGTTAGCATATTTCGTGGATACACAAGATAAAATGACCAAAACAGTTCTTTTTCTAATAATTCAATTCAAGAAATTTAAATAGTTCTATGTATTACTATGTATCACTGACAATTCAATTAAACATTAGTCATTTATTTACAGACAGTTAAATGATCAAATGGTTCTTTTTTTTTAAACAACTCAATTTACCGTAAGTCAGTTGTTTGCGCACTGTTTAAAGGACAAAGTTCTATTTGAACAATAAATAGGACCCTATCAGGTACCACCACTGCAGGTCAAAGAGTAGCTGGGGGCGATGGCAATGAAGGGATATTCTGCTTTCTCCAAATCTCCTCTATTACAGAAAACTCATCGTCAGATTGTTTTGTGTCATATCCAGGAAACTCGCTAGGGGTGTCTTCCCCCTCTGCAGAAATGCAGTCGGTGTAGACTACCACCAGTAGCCTAGGCTCACATGAGTAACGACCTGGCCATGCAAATTATTGTTATTTCATGATAATACGTAATATATCATAAGAGTGCAAAAAATTCATAAACGACAAAGTAAAAATATACAATGAATAGAATTCTCTAAACCCTAAATGCATTAACCAGCCGTTTAAATCAATCAATCGATCAATCAGTCAATCAATATATTATATAGAGAATTCAGTTGATTTTTAAGATAAAACTAATAGAAAGCAGAAACAGTAAACATGCTGAGGCGGTGAAAATATTAGCTGCGTTAATTTATTTTTTCTCGCACAACAATCCTGACCAAGGAGATTTATCTATATTTTTTTTTTTTGTTCTTTGATTTCATTTTTTCAGAAGTATGTGAGATTAAAAATTTTCTTCGAATTTCTATATTTAAACAATAACCTCTTCAATGCCAGGGTATTTTTTATGATGTCTTACAAAAACGTAATATCCATAATTTGAAAATATGGAACCGTAAAAGAGAAAGTAAATTATTAACTCTAGCAGTTTGTTTCGTTAGTGTGTACCAAGAACTAAAAAAAAATTTCTCGAATATCAAATTCCTATAAGAATTTGAACATAAACTCAAAACCACTAATCAAGTATTTTAGCCGTTGAAAAGAAAGACTAAAATCGTATTTAGGCTTCATTATTTAAAAAATAAATATGGATTTAGGTTTTTATTTGGTTTGATTGAGTTGGTGGTATTTCAACTATTGTAGGTTATTTAATGCATTTTCATACATATATATCAAATATGATTTCTAAACACATTTTGTAGATAACATTTTTAAACGAGCCTGAGCTAATTTTTCTGCGCACAGTTAAATGGATTCACTTAAGTCTATTTAATATGAATATTTCTATTTATTATTAATTTTTTTCTTTATTTAATATATTTTAATTCATTTATCTATTTATTTTTATTATATATATATATATATATATATATATATATATATATATATATATATATATACTTAAAGAAAAACAACAAAACCGGTCACATAGGATTATAAATTCATTTCCATCTGTTACGCATTTTTGAAATTTCCAAAAACATGAAAAAAAATTAACAGGACTATATATATATATATATATATATATATATATATATATATATATATATATATTCATTTTATTTATTTATTTATTTCAATTTTATCATTTCATTATATTTTATTTATTATATATATATATATATATATTTTAATTTAATTTTATTTATTTATCTATTTATATATATATATATATATATATGTATATATATATTATTTTATTTTATTTTATTTATTTATTTATTTATTTATTTATTTATTTATTTGTAATTTATTGTAATAAAGAAGGTAGGGAGGAAAAAGTCTTCTATTTTTTCTCTTAGTTAAGACTTACTTGTCAGCAGGATTTTACCTGTTATCTTGATCCAAACCCCTGCTCAGTGCCTGTGAGTGTACTCATACAAGATATAGAATAAAGACGAGCTTGAGGTATGTTTACCTTTATAATTCGTCGCGACTGGGAGGGAAGTGACGTAAGTCGTTTCTCATTGGCCAGTACCATTGTAAAAACTCATTAGCCGTACCATTTTAAATTTTTTTTCTTTTGAGGTGTGAACTGTGTGATTTTGCATGCTTGGCGTATTTTTACTGCAGGGTTGCCGGCTGGAAGAATAGTTTCGGTAGAGTCACTTGGGAGAGCAAGTATGATGAAACTTGTAAAGACCCCATAAACATCCCTGACGAGGCGAAACTGCGCACTTATTTTAAGTGTGTGACTACAAATCATTTGTTTGAACACAGTTAAATGTTTTCAAGTATTATTATTTAGCACAAACAATGGAATTAAACATCAGTCATTTGTTTACACAGTCTTAAATGATCAAACAGTTCTATTTCAAACAATTCAGTTTAACTTTAGTCATTTGTTTGTAGTCAGTGTAAATCTCAAAGTACATAGTGTAAATGCCTGTTCTATTTGAGGTATAGAGCAGAACTTGTCAGGTACTATCATACCACCCCAGGCCAAAATTGACCTGGAAGCGATGGCAATGAAGGGGTACATCACATTCCCTAAAGCTCCTGGGTTACTGTAGCCTCACTATCAGATTGTCTAATGTCATATTCAGCACATTCGCTGAGAGAGTCTTACCTCTCTCAAGAAATGGAGTCGGTATATTGTAAGGCCCCAGCCAAATGGGCCATGTAATTTTTAGTCGGGACCAAAGAAACGACGCATATATATATATATATAGAGAGAGAGAGAGAGAGAGAGAGAAAGAGAAAGAAAGAGTTTTATTTCGGCCTCATAGAATTAACATAATGATTTGTTCCGTAACGTTTGTTGAGGTCACACAGATTTAATTTACCCGCAAAGATATTAAAAGTAACGGAAGCGTTCGATGTGGAATGACTCATGATGAGAAATTAAATTGTCTACTCAAGTTCAATCTTGAACGAAATTTTTTGCATTTCACGTAGCGTTATACCTTTGGGAAAGGTATACATCTAACTATTCTCCTTCCAGATATTGGTAAATAGTAGGGTAGTCAGGTTTTTTTTAACAAGACGCTATATGAGTTGTGCTTCAACGACCAACCCAGGTTGCTTGACCAGCGAAGACATATTAAGAGTCTAAAACTCTAATTGATCACTATTTCCCAGTGGTAAATTGAAATTACTGTCTCTGTATAAAAAACAAAGACACTTAGCAATATATCAACAAAAATTTGGTCATCTTAACTAGTTATTATATTACTGAAAAGCTTTTCCCATCGTAACAAGTCGGTTTTGAAATTCGTCTTAATTATATTCTTAGGGAGTCCTTGTGGCGAACTGTCTTACGTATTGGAATGTGACATCATAGTAATTATATTCTAAAATGTCCTTTTTGCACCTTCGACTGTGTTTTTCAATTTTTATCGAATTCTGATAATTAAGTATAATTTGTCAAGAGACATTATCATTAAAATCACGTGATTTGAAGAAAGGTAAAAATGAAGATTTCTAAAGATACGTACAAATAAGCACACGTGTCTGTCTGTTGCTGAGCGTCCGAGATTTTATCAATTTGCAGACGATAGGAAACAATTAAAGAATCTTTAAGAGTTTTATGCAGTTTTTTCTTCTCTATTTTAACCGAAAAATAATCAGTCTACTTAGCTTTCATGAAAAAAAAAAAAACGGCAAGATGGGAAGTGACGAAAATATTTACATATATACATTTTCATTTACTGTGATAGATAGATAGATAGATAGATAGTTTCTGGATGAATGAATAAAACTGTGTCATCTGACTGCGTATATAGATCAGCTAAGATGAAATAACTTATTAACAAAGGCTTTCAAAGATTTACCATCGTTCTATATCTAATACAAAGGAGGTGCCCGTGGTGTAATGGTTATCGTCGTAGGAAATTTACACGGTGACACGTGTTCAGTCCTGGACAAGACTGATTGCATTTCACATAGCATTAATATCCTTGGGAAAGGTATGAATCCAATTATTCTCCCTCCGGCTATGGGGAAATAGTAGGGCAGACTGGGTTCTTCAGCTTTGGTGAGGCAACTAGTCTAGGAGAAGGAAAACTCTGAATTCAATCCTGTTAAACTTCGCTTAAAAGTTGACATTGTGTCATATCCTGCCCGAGCAGAGGGGTTGGGTAAATATGAATACCTGTCTTTCAGGTCGAGAGGAAAGGGGTGTAACTGTTCTTATCTCTCTCGTATTCTTGTATTTGGAGAGAAAGTGATAAATTATGAGGTATGTCTGGTCTTAGATATTTCAAATCTGCAGTCACAAATTCATAAATGCATTAAAATGTGATGGTCGGAGGAGTACGACACCAGCATTCCCATATCTCTGGTGTTGTTCTCTTTTGTATTTGCTCCTACTTATGCGCATGTGAACCCTTATTCAAATACCTGCCATATATTGGGCCCGAGGGGAAGCAGTTAAGAAAGAAGAAGGAAAGAGATCGTCTCAAAAAATACATATTCGTATAAAACAAATACCTTCATCATTAGGCTACGGATATATATATATATATATATATATATATATAATTACTATAGAGGATTCGTGACAATTTAATTTCTCAGGTAACAAAGCTTGTAAAAAGAAACTAAGTAGTTTTAAAACCTAAAATATTACAGGATCATTACATATATAAATATATATAAATATATATAAATATATATTCTTTAACTTTCTTCTTCTTTTCTTTTCTTCTTTGCTTCTTTGTTTCTTTATTTTTTTTCTTTCCTTTTTGTGGTGGAAACCTTACCCATCTTACTATATGGACTCTTCTCACCATTATTAGTACAGAGATTTCGCTGCCAGAAGTGCTGATCACTATCGTTCTGCACCTCTCCAGGTGCCGGGTAGCACTTCAGCCGGCGGTGTTATCTACGGCACGGATCTGGCCGAGTGTGTCTCGGTTCCTGGAGATTTCCATCGGCCTCAGGGGGCCTTCCCCCAGGATTTTACCCCCTGCGGGGGCAGGGGGGCTCATCGCCCGACACCTGAGGCGCCCCTAATAAGGGAAATGCCGATGGGGTCGTAGGCATTTTGGGGAATTCCGGGCGCGTGTGGGCTACGGCCCTGCGCCTGAACCCACCAAAAACGGCCTTGTGCCACACTTGCCCGTTGGGTGGGGCGAGCAACAAATACCGCAGATCACTATCGGTGTTATACGGACAGTACAAGACTTCTTACCCTTTCTATGTAACACTATCTTTCTTGTGTAATATAATCTGTTATCTAATATCCGAGTTTGCGTTTTCATTAGTTACCCTTTCCGGGGCCACAACACATTTTTTTTCTTTTTTTTTTTCCTTTTTTCTTTTTCCTTTTCTTTCCTTTCAATTCTTCTCTCCCTTTTTCAAAAATATTTGGGCAGTTTTTACTTTTATAATCTTACTAATCTCTTGTATCTCCTCGAAGTTTTAAGTTAAGCATCTTTGCTTATGCCAATCACGTGAGAGTTTTTTCGAAAAAGATCGCTGATTGAATGGTTATATGATCATTCTTTGTATATATATTTTCTCTTTTCCCTTGAAATTTTGTTAAAAGATCCGTCGTTGTTCTAGCAATATTTTTCACAATCTTAAAATCCTGATGAGGGTTTATAAAAAGCGAAAGGTTTTAACGTTGACTTTCTATTATAATAAATTCATCCCTTTAGGATTACTTTGTTTTTTCTATTTTCTTCATATATATATATATATATATATGCTCCCCTACCCCTGAAGGGTTGAGCTTTTTAGCGAATGAAGTAATTGTATTGCCATGAGCGTATATGCAAGGCTCTTCATATGAATCGAGCTCACGATAGCCGTTAAGCGGATATATGTAAACAATAACAATTGTAATTCATAACTGTTTAAGTTTTATTCACTGTCGCTGTCGCTGGCACTGGCTTCCTCGTGGCTGAGTGGTAGAATCTTAGATTGGCGTTTGAGTCAACCGGGTTTCGATCCTAGCTTCGGGAATTTAGCTTGTCTAGCCACACTGATGAGTTCTGATTGAACGAAATAAATCTGTCTGTGAATGACAATATATAGATAGATAGATAGAATTTGGAAAGCTTGATCAATGAAAGGCTCAAATGCTTAATAGCAGAGCAGTAAAAAACTAAAAGTAATTAGAATCTCAACTTACTTTGGCTTGGTATGAAATTGTTCTATGTAGGTAATTTTTTAAATAGGGAACATGATTAATAGTTTCACCTTGATATTACACTAAACAATCTGGTGAGGAGTCTTCATTAATGCTGGAGCTTTGGTGAATGTGGTATGTCTCTTCATTGACATCGTTTCCACATGCACTCTGACCCGGAGTGGTAGCATCTTAGAACATTTTGACATTTAAACTATTTATTTTGATATTTACACTGCAAAAAAAATGACAAGTTCAACTGAATTGTTTGAAATAGAACTGTTTGATCATTTAAGTGTGTGTAAACAAATGACTGATATATAAATAGAATTATTCGTATTACAGGGTGGAACGCTAAAGTTGTCGTCACAAAGAAAACAACACTACAGCTTTATTTTAAAACTTTTATTGAAAAAATCAATTCATATAACTTGATTATGTAGTAGAGCTGACATCTATTCAATGTAGCCACCCTCAGCCTCAATCATCGCCTCGATACGGATACGGATCCGGAACTAATAGCATGCCTTTTCTACAAGCGTCGGCGGGAGCTCGGCGAATACTCGGCGGATGGCGGCGTTCAGGCTGGCTTTGGTGTTGTGGGAGGTCATGTTGGTGATGTTCTCGACGTATGACCAAACGAAGCAGTCCAGCTGGTTCAGATCGGGGGAGTAGGGGGACCAGTGAGAGAATGGTTCAAAGTCGTAGCACTCCTTCTGAAGCCAAGCCTGGGTCTCTTTGGACTTGTGGGCCGGCGCCGAGTCCAGCTGCCACACCCAGAGTCTGCCACCGGCCACCTGATTGTATCAGGGGATCACCTCACTCTTCAGTATATCCAGGTACACTTTGGTGTTGAATTTCAAGCTGACTTCGAAAATGTGAGGTGGTATGATGTGGCCCCCACTTGAAACCACACCAAAGACCATAACCGTAGCCGGAAACTTTGTTTTCATCACCCTGGGCACGTCCCTGTTATTCGTGGCAATCCAGCGATGGTTTTGGCTGTCATAACTTGGATCGGTAGAGAGCATGAGTTGTACAGCGGCGAATCTCCGATCTCGCTCGTTGAACATTGTGTCACTTTCAGACATGATAGAAGGCTCCTATCTCTCTTGAGATTTGTACACAACTGGTCAACTAGTAGATGGTCTGCAAAAAAAAAGAAAACCGGTTTTCATTAAACGGAAATGGAATCAAATCGTCTTTTCTAAGGCGACAATATTATCGTTCCATCCTGTAGAAGGCTCCTGTCGCTCTTGGGATTTGTACACAACTGGTCAACTAGTAGATGGTCTGCAACAAAAAAAAGAAAACCGGTTTTCATTAAACAGAAATGGAATCATGTCGTCTTTTCTAAGGCGATAATTTTATCGTTCCACCCTGTAGAAGGTTCCTATCGCTCTTGGGAATTGTACACAACTGGTCAACTAGTAGATGGTCTGCAACAAAAAAAGAAAACCGGTTTTCATTAAACGAAAATGGAATCATGTTGTCTCTTCTAAGGCGACAATTTTATCGTCCCCCCCTGTAGATAGAAATAAGTGAAACACTTAAATCTGCGCAAAAAAAAAAAAAGTTCTGGCTCGTTTAAAAATGTTATCTACAATATGTGTTTATAAATCATATATTTAATATAGATGTATAAAAAGATTTGGCATTAAATAAACAACAATGGTTGATATGCCTTAAAGCTAAACCAAATCAAAATCTATGTGCAGATAGATAGATAGATAGATAGATAGAAAAGGAACAAGAGCGATGACTTCATCATCATCATCATATCGCGCTGGTAGCACAGATATCCCTGACCCTCTCTCACCACTCCTCCCTATCGTTCATCGCCCTAGGTAGGTCTTCAGGACAACATCCCGTATCCTCACATAGCTGCTGAATGTATGTTCGTGCTGGTCGTCCTGCTTTTGCACGGCCATGTGTGGGGGTCCATAAGAGTACATCTCTTATGAGTTCGTCCCTGCTTCTCCAGCAGTGTCCTAGATTCAAATACCAGATTATGTCACTGATTTTTTAAAAATCTGGAAAAAAAAACATTGCTTAATAGATAAAATTATGATATTATCGATTGCGGTTTTGTTGGATATTTTCTTGATTCTTATTTCATTTTTCATGTTATATACTTGACATTATTATTTCTTCTTTTATTCCAACAACTAAAAATCTTAAACTCAATTTCATTACCAGGTATTTTGTATTTAAGCTTTAGAATTTTTGGAACTTTTTTCAGTATAGTTCCATTGCTTTCAGTGTAATGAGGAGGACGCTCTAGCGGAGATCATTTCCAAATGAAACAGTCAGCGTATTGAAGATTTTTTACGTCGTGGCAATTCGACTGCTCAACAACCATTTTAAGTATATAATAAACCACATCGATTATAACTTGTTCTCTTTGTGAGTTTGGGTCTTCATAATTTCTATGGATTTTGTCACAATGCTCTGTCATTTCAATAGTTAGAAAATGGCTGCCTACTTCAGGGTTTTTTTTTTATTTCACCACCTCTGTCGTACTGTTCTACTGATCCTCAGCTTTCGTCTCGGTTAAATTTCTGAAGCATATCGCGTGGCTTATATACGCGCGAAACAATTCCTGCGATGTTTAATTGTATTAATTATTTCGTTATTTATTTTGGTCAGTTCGCGAATTGTTCAGGTGTATTTTAGTCAGCTAAGATATTTGAGTGGAAATGTAAGTCAAGTTGGAAAGGTCAAGCACATGCACCGGCGAACAGATGAAAGGGAACATCTGTCATCTCTAGACAAGAAGATCAAATGTAAAAAATAGATTCATGTCTTGTCATAAGTTTGATTGAGGTAAAATGAAAACACGATGAAAGTTTGGGACACGTGTGAGGATGATGTTGAGTGACTCTATAACTTAGTTAGATTATATCATACTAATGTTATACTAATTTTAAGGATATATAAAAATTGGTAAATTATGAAACTGAGTCAGTTGAGTTAGCAGTCAGTTGGGTTAGTCGTTGGTCCGAATCATTCAGGTCGGGGAAGTGTTTCTTTGTATCTGCCAAGCTACGGTTTGTACAGGATGGAACGATAAAATTGTCGTCCTAAAGAAAACAATACTACAGCTTTATTTTAAAACTTTTATAGAAAAATCATTTCAGATAACTTGATTATGTAATTGAGCTGACATCTATTCAATGTTGCCGCCTTCAACCTCAATCACCGCCTCGATACGGATCCGGAACTGGGAGCATGCCTTTTCCACAAGCGCCGGCGAGAGCTCGGTGGATATTCGGCGGATGGCAGTGATCACCACACTCTTCAGCCCATCCAGGTTCATTTGGTGTTGACTTTCAAGCTGACTTCAAAGATGTGAGGTGGCATGATGTGGCTCTCACTTGAAACCACACCAAAGACCATAACCGTAGCCGGAAACTTTGTTTTCATCACCCTGAGCATATCCCTGTTATTCGTGGCAATCCAGATGTGCATTTTGAGGGTGCTGGTAATGGTCCTGTTGTCATAATTTGGATCGGTAGAGAGCATGGGTTGTACAGCGGCGCATCTCCGATCTCGCTTATTGAACATTGTGTCACTTTCAGACATGATAGAAGGCTCCTATAATTCTTGGGATTTGTGCACAACTGGCCAACTAGTTGATGGTCTGCAACAAAAAAAAAAAAAAAAGAAAACCGGTTTTCATTAAACGGAAATGGAATCATGTCGTCTTTTCTAGGTTGACAATTTTATCGTTCCACACTTTATATAGGCCCTTATGATATCTCAATCCTCGACACCCCATTTGGGGGGAAAAGGTCTTACCCTTCTGCAGGTTTATGCAGTCAGGATATTTTAAACTGCACTGAGTAGCTGATTAATTTTCGAAATTCCTTTTCAGTCGAAAAAAATTCTATAAACTATTTCTGATGTCAATTGAGTTATAACACTTAACTATCTGATGGTGAGGCTTTAGTCATGGTGCTTTGGGAAATATGGAGGAACTTTGCATGGCCATTACTCCCAGGTCTATCCTCACCCTAAGCTGTAGCACCTGTTTAGGCCCTATCTACGAGAGAAATAGACCATTGAATTGTAGCACCTGTTTAGGCCCTATCTCCGAGAGAAATAGACCATTGAATTGCAGCACCTGTTTAGGCCCTATCTACGAGAGAAATAGACCATTGAACTGTAGCATCTGTTTAGGCCCTATCTCCGAGAGAAATAGACCATTGAATTGCAGCACTTGTTTAGGCCCTATCTACGAGAGGAATAGACCATTGAATTGTAGCATCTGTTTAGGCCCTATCTACGAGAGAAATAGACCATTGAATTGTAGCACCTGTTTAGGCCCTATCTACGAGAGAAATAGACCATTGAATTGTAGCACTTGTTTAGGCCCTATCTACGAGAGAAATAGACCATTGAATTGTGTCCAAACAAATCACTAATGTAAATTAAAATATTAGTATTACATAGTAATACTTGAAGCCATTCAACAGTGTGCCAAAATGATTATTACTAACAGTAATTATGCATGTTCAACTGCTTCCGGTGTTTCTACACTGCCGGAAACACCGGAAGCAGTTGAATTGGTTCTATTGAAGAGTCTTAAATAAAGTTAGAGAGGACTAAAACCTAATGAATTAAGGATAACGAGTTCATAGTAAAGGAAAAGGAAAACAAACACGTTGCTGCAGAAAAAGTACAACAGTTTATTATTGGTTCTTCAACTTCTATCTGGACAGCTCTCAAATTGTGAAGTGGTATTCAAGAATCGACTGACGAAAGATCTATTGTTTGATAAATTATAACCTATGCCCAATGTGGTGCTGTTTTGCCAGCCCCAAAATCAAAGTCATCCCCTGTTCTCTGAGACTTTTAAAAAATCACCATTGAAAATGCAGATTTTTGAAAAGACTTATTCATTTATTAACCTGCAGAAGCCAAGATATTTACAAACCCGCCCTCCCTTGATTGAGGTTAGGATATATCTTAGCCATTCTTTCTTTGATTAGAAGATGCCACTTTTCGCTCCCTCCTTTTTTTTAACTGGTTCGGAAGGACATTGAAACAGTAATCAATGGAGTAATACTTTTCTGTTACACGTGTCTGAATTTTTCTTTTCTTTTTTTCTTTATGCAAACTTGTCATTATCTCATCATCTTGTTTTTGTCTCTAGTAAAGTTCTTCACGACACTGCATCGCCACACTCATCTTTGGCTGAGGATCAATAGAATATTTTTCCTTCTTTTGCTATCGAGCATTAGGGTTCGAGTCTCTCTGTCGTTTTTCATAATACAGTTATGTCTGATATTGTCTGTTATTAACGGATTACCATTTAAACATCGCCCAGTCGGCTAGGGCTGTAGAATACACCGACTGCTTCTCTGCAGAGGGGTAAGACTCTCCCAATGAGTGTCCTGGATATGACACTAAACAATCTAATGGCGAAGTTACATTGATGCTGGAATTTTGAGGAATGCAGCGCACCCCTTCATTGCCATTGCTCCCAGGTCCACTCTGACCCGAAATGGTAGCACCTGATGAGGCCCTATCTAAGAACTAACTGTATACTTATGCTAAAGTGAAATGTTCGATTTAGAACTGTTTGACTAAACTAAATAGCTTGAAATAGAAATGTTTTTGACATTTGAAATGTACTTACATTTAAACTGTATACTTATTTTAGACTGAATCATTTAAAATGGAACAGTTTTTGACATTGAAACTGTACTTACACTAAATTGATTTGTTTAATATAGAATTGTTTTGACATTTAACTGCGTTTTACAAAAGCTGTACTTATACTAAACTGAATTAGGTGAATTAGAACTGTTTGTATAAGCTGAATAGCTTGAAATAGAAATGATTTTGATAATAAAACTGTGTACTCATGCTAAACTGAATTGTTTGAAATAGAACTATTTGCATAAAAATGGATTTGGCCTTAAATAACCTACAAAGGTTGATATGCCATTATAGCGAGGAAGGTAGTTTAGGTTATTGTTACCTCCTGTTATATTTGAAGGAAGAAAAATAGAACGAAAGCGGCGAGAATATTGATAAGTTTTAATGATATTTTAATCACTGCCTGAATAAAAGAAAACCCTTACGCAGAAAAACTCGGGAAGAAAATAACCGTCGCAGAATTGAGAAGAAATAAGGCAGCCGAAAGTATGAGCGTGATTCGCGTCGCTGCAGTTAAGGCAAATATCGAGTTGCTGGTTTTAGAACAGGAATGAAATATTCAGCCATAAGTCTGTGGTCTTGTAGCAGTATGAGAAAAGAATGATGGTCGCCTAAAGGGTTGAGCATGAATTAAGTAGTTGAATGTCAGATGCGGTATAAAATTATTCCTGTCAGAGGTGGAATAAAAAAATCCAATTTATATTCAACTGGGAGCCTTTGGTCTGGGAGGGTTGAATGAATGGAGAAGGATTTATCTCCTAGACACAAAGGTCCATAAACCAGATGGCTCTCCTCATAGGGATGTGATTCTGCAGCCAGGAAGAGAATATAGTAGGAACGTCTCTCCTGCTCGAAAGATTCTGAGGAAAGGAAAGTTTGGCACACTTTCACCGACTTCGAATTACCCAGGAAAGTGACCCGGGCAGAATGGGATAAGTAATCCGCATTGGGTGAAATATGCGACGACCATAATGATCAAATCAATTTACACGCCAAACAAAAATACAGCGTTCTTTCTGCTACACCATCAACACCAATCAACCAACCAATAAACCATAAAAACTTTGAGACATAGAAAATATCCTCTTTCTGATTCCATTAAAAAGTACTCCGACTAAAAACCGCCAAAGTATTTAACTCTTAACTATGCTGGACAAATCTATGAAGCAGCTTGCAGAATGACATTATGATGTAGTAATTGTTTATTTCTATTTCTGTTCTTTCATCGACAAAACACATCCTAGATAGTTTTGCATCTTGATCTGCAGAAGCACCATTTCGAGTCAAAAGTGTCGGAGTGGCCAGACACCAGCAAGGTAGTAGTCAAGTGACTCTTGCATAGATCCTTTTGTAAAACAATATATAGGAAAAGGCATGTTTCCATCTGTTCCCTTTTCCAGCTATGGATAAATTGTAATGTAGACAGGGTTCTTTAGTCCTAGTTTGGCGAATAGTCAAGGAAAAGTAAATCTTTGAATTCTAACCAGCTTCACTCAGCTGAAAATTAACCCCGTATCACATCCTGCCCATCGTAAAGGGTTTGGGTATATTTATACTGCAGACGAGGGAACACGATAAAATAAGGACTTGTAAATTCTTTTCCATGATTCCATAAATATTTAGCTACTGAACTCTGTTAGGAAGAAATGCCTGGAACAAGCTAGAAAATGTATTCAAATCGGATTTCTATAGTCGCCAATTTGCCAAGAACAGAATTCTGACACAACAGAAAGCGGAAGACGCTACTCAGTTTCTTGTCTGAAATGTTTTAAGATGAGGTATTGTAATCATTGTATTTTGGTTTATACAGGCTAATTTCCTCCTCTTTGTCGTTTTTCAGACGGATGAAAAATGGCAGGACATTCGAGCGTCCAAAATGTCGTGAGAAAGATAACAAAAACAAGGAAATTGACATACGTGACGTAAACTACAATGACGTCACTCAAAAGTTTGTGTTTTTTTAAACACTATCAAAACAGTCATACTGATTTTTTTCAGTCTACCACCTATTCTTTCACGTCTATGAGAATCTCGTGTGACATAATGATCAGTGAGTGAGGAGAGTATTGTGTATATTTTAATACATCTTCATATAGACAGGTATGGATAGCCCTATCCATGTAAATAAATACAGATTGTGTTTACAGAATGTGTTTAAAAATTATCAGGACTGCAGCATTACATCGTAAGACAGGAATAAGCCATAAATGGTATTTTAATATTCTTTAAAATACGTTTCTTGAAATCTAATGCACTTATTCTTGGTATATTTTAATTAGGTTATAGCCCAGTCGTCTGGGGCTGTAGAATACACTGACTGAATCTCTGCAGAGGGGTAAGAATCTCCGAACGAGTGTCTTGGATATGATACTAAACAATCATAGCCCAGTCGTCTGGGGCTGTAGAATACACTGACTGAATTTCTGAAGAAGGGTAAGAATCCTCCTACGAGTGTCTTGGATATGATACTAAACAATCTTGGCTCAATCGGCCGGGGCGGTAGAATACACTGACTGTATTTCTGAAGAGGGGTAAGAATCTCCGCACGAGTGTCTAGGATATGATACTAAACAATCATAGCCCAGTCAGCAGAGGCTGTAGAATACAACGACTGCATTTATGCAGAAGAGTAAGACCCCGCAAACGAGTGTGGGATATAACACTATACACGATGATGGTGAGGCCCCATGCCTGAAGCTCCGGGGAACGAGGTGTACCCTTTCATTGCAATCGCTCCTAGGTCTACTTTAACCCGGAGGGGTAGTACTTGATAGGATACTATCTATGGATCGAATAAAATAGTTTGATATTTTATCTCTGTGCAAGCAAATGCCTAATCTTGAATTGAATTGTTAGAAATAGAACTGTTTTGACTTTTTAACAGTGTACAAAGGAATGATTAATATAGTTAGAAATAAAAGTATTTGACCTTTTAACTGTGGGTAAACAAATTACTGGTGTTTAATTGGATTGTTAATGATACATAGCAATACCAGAAACATTCTGTGTGTAAACGAATGAGTTATGTGAAATAAAATTATTAGTGCTAGATAACAAGGCTTGCAACTTCTTCCCATTTTATAATAGATAGAATAATTCGTGTTAGATAGAAGTATTTGAAACCATTTAACTGACTGCAAAAAAGTGCAGAGGCTCGTTATCAACAAAATGAGTTTACAAATCATATATATTTAATATATATGTATAAAAAAGATTCGGCATTAAATAACCTACAATGGTTGATATGCCATAAAACCTATCCAAACCAAATTACATATATCTAATATATATGTGTAAAGAGGGTTTGGTATTAAATAACCTACAAGGGTTGATATGTAATATAATGGCGGAGGAATTTCGTTTTATATATCTTGCCTTTTGGTTTAGTTAGGATGAGAACCTTTCGCTTAGTGCATGGGTTAGTTAGGTACAACATTAACGCAGTTTTTCACGCGCGCTCGGAGAGGATGTGTCATTCAGAAATGTCAAAAAAAAAATCCCAGATAGGAATTGAGACCAAGGGATGTGGGTGACGTCACGCACCGGATGCGTGGGCTGAGATTTGAGAAAAAGCAGTTAGTTGAGTTCCTGCCTCCGAACGAGTGAGTTGAGATTCAGACCTGGGCGAGGTCAGACGACTTTGTGCGCTACGGGCGCCGAGCGTTGGTTGAGTTGAGAGCTGACGATGTAAAAGCAGTCAGCATAGAAAGATTGTGTGTCTCTCTCTCCTCATGTTGAATAACCTTTAACTCAAAGGTAATAAAGTTTTGAACCTGAACCAATTTCGTAAAGTTTCATGTTTTTAGATACCCTATGTCTATTTCACACATCCGTATATGGGTATGTTATAGATATGCCATAAAACCCAATCAAATCAAATATATTTAATATATATATGAAGAGAATTTGGTACTAGATAACTTACAATGTTTGATATGCAATAATACTTAACCAAAGCAACCACTTGTGAACCAATTGATCCTAAGTGACTTAAATCTACCCAAGTCAAAACTGAGAAATTTTTCGTTCTTTTTTTTTATTAAATCCATGAAAAAATAATCACAAAAATTATTTTTTTCTTTTTAATGGAAAATGCCTCAAATGATTAAAAATAGTTTATTTTAATTTATAATCATGATGTTTCATATTTAATCAAATAGGCCTAATTTGGTCTATTGTTTGTTCTTATATTAGGGATTTAAATCAGATACATAGCAAAATTTCTTTGAATTAATCATCGGAAAGAATGTTTGAAACAAAAATCTCTTTATTCATTCTAATTAAAAATAATCCCACTGCAAACATTTGGGAAACGTTTCACATAACCATTCTAACTAGTAAACCTTTCTACTCTTTTTAGATCCACATGTGGCTCTCAAAGTTTATTATGATTCGTTTCAAAGTTACACATGGTATTTTCATGTGACACGTTTGAGGGCCATATGTAGCTCTCAAATCGCACTTTTGCCCAATCGACTGGGGTTGTAGAATACATTGATTGCACCTCTGCAGAGAGGTGATACCCACTTCCCCCAACGAGTGTCTTGGATATGAAACTAAGCAATATGATGGTGAGGTTCCCAAAATGCTTGAGCTTCGGGGAATGCGGGGTACCTCTTCATTGCCACTGCACCTAGGTCAACTCTGGCCCGGAGTGCTAGCACCTGATAGGGTCCTATCTATGGGTTAAATAGAACTAACTTGTGTACTAATGCTGAAGTGAATTGTTTAAATTAAAACTGTTTGACTAAACTGAATAGCTTGAAAAAGAAATGTTTTGTAAATTAAACTGCGTAATTATATTTAAACTGCGTACTTATGCTAAACTGAATTGTTTGGAATGGAATTGTTTTTGTATGCTAAACTGAATTGTTTAAAATGGAACTTTTTTCGGCATTAAAACTGTACTTATGCTAAAGTGAATTGTTTAATACAGAACAGTTTTGACTTTTATCTGTGTAAAAAAAAAAAAGTATACTTATACTAAACCTAATTGTTTGAACTAGAACTGTTTGACTAAACTGAATAGCTTGAAATAGAAATATTTTGACAATTAAACTGTGAACTCATGCTAAACCGAATTGTTTGAAATAGAACTGTTTATTTGTATAAACATGGCTTTGGCATTATATAACCAACAAACCAATCAAATCATACTGAAAAGAAAGGATAAAATTTTGAGAAAACGTGTGTGCAGACACCACTATTGACACTTAAATGGAGAAAAGGCTAAGATTCCATAAGATTTTGGTGACTTTTTTTAGGGCGGTAAATACCAACAAATCATTACTGAGGGTTGTCTTCATGGTGTAATGTTTAAAGCGATGGACTGCGGACTCATAGTATGTGAGTTCGAACTCCAGTCACGCTATTGCGTTCACTTTCGGACAAATACCCTTGGGGAAAGGTATGAACCTCTTTATCCTTCCTGCTATGGGTTAAATAGTACCACTACTGATCTTCTAGAGAAATGGCATTAAATAACCTTCAATAGTTGATATGCCATTAAACAAACAAACCGCCTCTACAAAAGAATGATTTGATTTGATGACGTTAATAAGACATTCAGTTTAATATCTCTTGTTCAATGTTCTGTTTATGTTTTAATAGTTATTTACATATAAGAATTTTAAAAAATGTAACATGAGACCTAAAGATTTAGAGGCTGATCTACTATATCCGATCGTTAACTGATCCAGTTCCATTCACTGAGTCAAAGAAACTATATTATTCCTTTTATTATAAAGTGGCATGTTTTCAAAACATCTTTCAAACATCAATGAACTAAATACGCCATTTACTCAGTGGAAGCTTGAATTAATCCCATATGTACGTGCATCATGACAGAATAAGGAATGATTGGAATTTATTAAAAAAAAGAAACCTCCGATGATGTGGAAAGACGAATTAAGACTATTTACAATTTACGAAATAAAAATAATAATTAGCACAGACTCTTTCACGAGTAAATATGCAAGAAATTGGAGTGATCAGTCGATATATTAACGAGAAAGAAGTTTTTGAAAATCGCGAAATAGCATCTTCGGATAATTTGATTCTCTGTCATTTAATGAAGGGGTTAGGGAGGGGTGAATTAACAGGTGAGAAAAGGTGAGAGGAGTGTTTGAAATATAGAATAAAGGAAATGCACTTCCATTTTGTATGTGTTCCTGTTTTGTATGACCACATACGAGGATCATTAAATAAGTTTCCAGACTTTTTTCGTATGGGTACTTTTATGGAGAATACACACATGAAACTCTTGTCCCCGCGAAGTAATCTCCTCTGGCTGCAATGCACTTGTTGTAGTGTTCCAACAAATTCTGGAAGGTCCCACGGAAGTCCTCTTGTGTGAGCGTGTCAATGACCTTCGTCACAGCCTCTTTCATCTCCTCAATTGTCTCATAACGACAGCCTCTGAGCTTAGGAAATAAGCAAAAGTCACAGGGAGCAAGGTCTGGACTATAGGGAAGGTGAGGAACTGTCTTGCAGCCCATCTTCGTCAAATAGTCTGTGACCAGGATGGAGTTGTGGACTGGTGTATTCTCCTGGTTGTAATGTCACTGAGCAGATTTGAAGAGTGCTGACCTCTTCCGACGGAATCTCTTGCTGAACTCCCTTAAAACCTCAACATAGTAACCCTAACCCTAACCGTTTGGACAATCAATTCTGGTGTATTGTCTTCTTTACTCCTCCCACACTTCTCATCATCCCTCACAGACTCCTTGCCTTCCTTGAATTCTTATATCTTATGCCACTCAACAAATGCTCGATTCATACAAGATACTCCAAAAGCAGTCTGAAGCATTCCATACGTTTCTGTGGCATTATTTCCAAGTTTAAAAAATAATTTTATTGCATATCGTTCTTCTAAAGTGTCAGATTGCATTTTTGTAATTCACCAGCTGTGGCAATCAGGCTTTAGTAGGGTGTATTCCAATTGCTGCTGTAGTTGTTCATTTGAACCTGAAATCATAAAAATAGGTCATACATCTCATAAGATATATAGAAATAGCATACTGAATTTTCAAGAGTCTACGCCAATTTTAAATGCCTGTACAAAAAAAGTCTTGAAGCTTATTGAATACACTACGTATCTATTAAAATCTTTCATGTGTACATTATATACAACCTCTGTCCAATATCAGTGCCCTTTTTTAGATACTGCTCCCTATGTATCCTTTCTGGGAAAACAATTGCTTTCTGTCACACCTTTTACTCAGGTATTCGAATGATAATATTGTTAAATCCTTGATATGAACTTGTAATGAGTTCAGGAATGAAGTCTTGTAAAAATGAAAATACATGTAATCGACTCTGGTATTATTAATAATGCTTTCTAGTCACGGGTTGTCTTTAGATATGTATGTGAAATAACTTTTACAGTAAACTTCTAAAACATGAAAAAGAAAATATCTTTGATACTCCTTCATATTTCTTTTAAATAACCACATAGTGTTACCTATGACGACATTATTTTTCACTATTTTTTTTAATGAGCGGTACGTCATTCTTTATCAACTCCAGCTAAGTCTGTGATGCTATGCACATCTGAACTACTGGAGTATTTATGCGCATGTGCACTAACATATGACAGCCTCACTATAGAAAAGAATAAACATATGGGAAAAAGATTTACAAAAGTTCTATTACTATGAAATATAGTATTGGAAAAATCAGCGTGCACTTGGCATCGAGCCAATTAATTTTAGTTAAAAATTATCAAAATGGCAAAAGCTACCTATTTATGGAGAGATGTCTCTCAGTGTTTTAATTATATTAATAATATTTTTACTCTAGTGGCAAGAATTCCTTATTTAAATATAAAAAAGGTGGAAAACTGGGTTCGTCTTTAATGAATATGATGTCATATCGTCATATATTTTTAGCAATATCTCATCTGCTGAAAGTGATGTCAACATACGTATAAAAAAGACATGGGTAACTATCGACAGATTAACGACCATGTGATAAAATAAAATAGGATTTCTTCCAAGCTATAGCCGTATCTGTACTACTGTAGGGCTGTAAAACTAGGACTCTAACGAAATGAGAATAAAGTTTGATTGGAACTACATAAGAATGGTGCAGGCTGTTTTGAAGCGACTGCTTATAAAACGGCTGATGTACGATCATCTACCTCCCATCGCGCAAACTATACAAGCATGACCATCAAGACGAACTGTACATTTTTAGGGAATTAAAAACGGATTAATAAGTGCCCTTATCCTATGGACGACCTTGCCTGGACACACCAGTTTTGTCCGATCAGCAAAACATACATTCTAAGTGTATTTACCAATTCCCTCTATGATACTACGCAATGTCAAATTTTCATGCAGAGTTCAATAGATTTTTCCTTCTCCTAGAATGGTTACTATCGTCATCATCATCATATCGTGCCGCTAACTCGGATATCCCTGACCCTCTCTCGCCACTTCTCCCTATTGTTCATCGCCTCTGGCAGGTCTTCAGGGCTACATTCCGTATCCTCACATAGCTGCTGTATGTATGTTCGAGCTGGTCGTTCTGCTTTTGTTTGGTCGTAGGCGGGGGTCCATAGGAGTACATCACTTATGAGCTCGTCCTTGCTTCTCCAGCAGTGTCCTGCATGTCTGGTTCGTCTAACTTGGATAGTTTTCGTAATGGGAGGCAGGTGACCGTATAGTTGGTGCCTTGTTGGGTGTTGCCGCCAGGTTTAAAACCCCATTCTGATCAAGTATTCACATATATCTGGGGGATAATAGTTGAGTTCATACGATTCCTAATGGTATTAGCTGTATGCGAAATGCAAAAAGACTCATCCAGTATCTGAACTCTTACGACAGTAACCATTACACAACGAACAATTCCTTAACGATATGTGAACTTTGAATTCAGTCTAGACGACTAACCAAAAGCGATGCCACATAGTAACGGATGGCGAGAGATAGCCGAAGGAATCCGACCGGTCGCCAAGCCTTGATGAGGATAATGATGGTGAATGTTCTGATTCATGTAATTTTAGCGTCGTTTTGCTCAGATTAAAAATAATCACCGTGACTCTAACCTCTTGAGAACCATACAATGATGTCATTTGAAAGCTTAATTCATTTCTGTTTTTAAATGAATTATTTTCAACCCTCAGTTTTATTTTGGCTTAATTTTAATTATTTTTTTTTTTATCTCGGAATGTCAATCTACGAGAACGAGATAACATCATAAATATGAAATAAATGACTGTTGATAGGGCAAATTGTGTTTTCAGCTAGGCTTCTCCAGATGATAGAGGTTTGAGCTTCACAAAGATATTATCATGAATCATTAGGTTCCTGGTCAGGTTTCTGCTAGATTACCAAAGTTAAGCAACGATGAATTTGCTCAGTCCGAAAAAGAATAACCATTTACGGTCATGAGACTAAATTGACGATTTGATTAAACGAATTATTTTGCCTGTGGTAGCGAATGGATATCAGAGCGGAAAAACAAACCAAAGAAGACTGGATAACGTTCCAGTTGAAATGTAAAGATTATAATAACGAATACAAGGATTTTCAGAAGAATATTTTTTAAACAAATATATATGTTCAACCACAACGTTGTCAGTGCATCTGCATGTTGGTTGGTTGGTTGCGCTTTGTGGCATATCAACACTTGTAGGTTATTCAATGCCAAATCCATTTTTATACAAATAATCAGTTCTGTTTTAAACAATTCAGTTTCGCATGAGTTCACAGTTTAATTGACAAAACATTTCTTTTTCAAGCTATTCATTTTAGTCAAACAGTTTTACTTCAATCAATTCCCTTTAGTATAAGTATAGATTTTGTTTACACACTGTAAAATGTCAAAACAGTTCAATTTCTTACTATTCAGTTTTGCATAAGTACGCAGTTTACCTGTCAAAACAGTTCTATTCAACGTTATTCAGTTTAGCATAAATACGCTGTTTAGTTCTATTTGACCCATTGATAGGACCCTATCAGGTGCTATAATTCCGGGCAAGAGTGGACTGGGGAGCGAGGGCATATGAAAGGGTACTGCGCTTGCCCAGAACTCCAGCATTACTGGAACCTCACCATCAGATTGTTTCGCATCATATTCAGGACACTTGTTATGGGGATCTTACCCTTCTGCAGAGATGCAGTCGGTGTATTCAACAGCCCTAGCCAAGTGTGCAAATTTGCATTTCGTATGTGTGTATTTTCATAAGTAAATTAATTGTTTTTGACTATGTAAGGGCACCTGTACTCACATGATTTCTTTCGCGTGTCTGATCTTGTTTTTGGAGTTGCATGATCAGTAAGATCGGCTTCACTGTCAGAAATCTAAAAAGCCGTTCTGACATCTAAAGATCCAGTTGGGAATCGAACGCCTGTTATCAATCAACTCACCAATAACATGACCTTGATGTAGAATCGATACAACTCTATATGATACGAATGTTCTTATGTAAATCTAAAACGCTTTCATTGGTAAAGCATCATAAGCACCAACACCTGATAAAAAAGAGTGAGTTAGAATAAGCAGCCAAATGTTCGACATTTCCCGATACAGAAAGGACGATGAAATTTTGCGTATAAAATTCTTGAATATTATGCAGGGCGTTCCAGAAAAACTGATAACATTCAGTAATCAAATTTTTTTACCTATTCCCGATCAAATAACTTCAAATTCTAGCAACGTTTGTAGAAGCAACTCATAATTCTGTTTAATTTTCAAGACCCTTTTATTTTGCAGGAGATGGTATTTCTATGGAAAAAAAACACATAAAACAGTAAATATTAGTCTTTTAGTTATTTTTGCACGTGTTATTAAAAGTAGAGATCATCTAAAGGAGAATTAGTCAAGTTATTAGATTATACATTGTGCTTTCAATAAGTTTCCAGACTTTTCTTGTACAGGCATTTAAAATTGTCGTAGGCTCTTGAACATTCTCTATGTTATTGCTATGCATCTTATGATATCACAGACCAGTTTTTATGATTTCACGTTCAAATGAACAGCTACAGCAGCAATTGGAATACACCCTACAGAAGCCTGATTGTCACAACTGGGTAATTTCAAAAATGCCATCTGGACATGAGGACACTTTAGAAGAACAATATGCAATAAAATTGTGTTTAACTTGGAAAAAATGATGCCACAGAAACGTATGGAATGCTTCAGACTGCTTTTGGAGTATCTTGTATGAATCTAGCATCAGTTTTTGAATGGCATAAGAGATTCAAGGAAGGCAGGGAGTCTGCGAGGGATAATGAGAGGTGTGGGAGGTGTAGGGAAGTCAATACACCGGAGTTAATTGGCCAAAATGTTAGGGTTAGGGTTACTATGTTGAGGTTTTGAGGGAGTTCAGGGAGAGATTCCGTCTTCGATGTAATATTAATAATTATAAGATTTCAAATAATTCTTTCTATGTAATCAAAGTCATTTGTTTGTAGACATTTATACAGTTTCAAGTAATTAATAATAATCATTTATAAACATTTTATAGTTCCAAGTAACTGTTCTTTATACAAATAATTTAATGCTGTATAACATCAAGTATTCTTATCGGACACAAATAATTTTCAAACCTTAACAGTTACTACCAGGGTTTGAACCTGGGAGTGATGGCAATGAAGTTGTACTCCACATTGTGTAGACGTGCAGAACCGGATCCTCGCCATCAGATACAGCTTAATTCCATCCTTAGGACACTCCTTTTCGGAACAGTTTATTCTGCAAGAAATATAGTCAATGTATTCTAAGTATGGTGGACAGGATGGCTGAAATGCAGGTTGGATTTTATGGCATATCAACACTAGTAGATTATTTAACGCCAAACCCATTTTTATAAAAATAATCAGTTCTATTTCAAACAATTTAGTTTAGCATGAGTACACAGTTTAATTGTCAAAAACATTTCTATTTCTATTTCAAGCTATTCCGTTTAGTCAAATAGTTCTTAATCAAACAATCCAGGTTAGTATAAGTATAGATTTTGTCCACATAGAGTTAAATGCCAGAACTGTTCTATTTTAAGTAATTCAGTTTAGCATAAGTACGCAGTTTAGTTCTACTTGACCCATAGATAGGACCCTATCAGGAGCTACCACTCCGGGCCAGAGTGTAGCTGGGAGCGATGGCAATGAAGGGGCACTCTGCATTCCTCAAAGCGCCAGCATCCCTGGAACCTCACCATCAGATTTGTTTAGTGTCATATCCAGAACACTCTTTACGAGGGTCTTACCCCTCTGTAGAGAAGCAGTCGGTGTATTCTACAGCTAGAGCTGCCTGAGCAATACACAGAGTTAAATATAAGTGTTTTATTACAGATAATGGAGTTTAGCATAAGTACGCAGTTTAAATGTCAAAACGATTCTATTTCAAGTAATTCAGTTTAGCATAAGTACGCAGTTTAGATGTTAAAATAGTTCCATTTTGAGCAATTCAGTTTAGCATAATTACCCAGTTTAATTGTCAAAACAATTCTATTTCAAGTAATTCAGTTTAGCATAAGTACGCAGTTTAGTTCTAATTGATAGGACCCTATCAGGAGGTACCACTCCAAGCAAGAGAGTATCTGGGAGCGATGGCAATGTAGAGGTACTCTGTATTCCTCAAAGCTGGAACCTCACCATCAGATTGCTTTCTTTCATATCCAGGACACTCGTTGAAGGAGCTCTTACCCCTCTGCAGAGAGGCACTTGGTGTATTCTACAGCCCTAGCTGTCTGGGTAATCGAAATTTTAAGTCGAAACTAAAAGTGATTATGTCAAATAACAACACTTCAATTTCACAACGTTAGACGGTCCAGATCTCAAAATCACATAGTTAAAATTTAGTTGATATAGTATATTTTAGATAATAAATTCTAAAAGTGCGATAACTAAGATGTATTAGTCTTTGAGGCTATATTTTCTTGTGTCGTACTTTTAGCTAAACAACAAATTTTGTGGCACAAACCGAGTTGGTGACAAAACGGAGAAAACGAAATATTAGCACCTCAAAACAGATATGTTCAAAAACAAGCATATTACCTGTCATAACTTCTAAAAGAATATCAACCTGAATATAGTGTTAGAAAATAGCTATAAAAAGCATACTTTAAAAAACGATTTCTAATTAAACCTTAAAACGCTATAAGCACTTTTCAGCTTGTATTAATCTTTGCGTTATAGAATCATTTGAGGGACAGGAAAATACCTACAGCTATAGTAACAATGTATATAAAAACGATGCAACAGAAGTAATTATAAAATTTCTCCAGCACTTCCGTATATTTAACTAGGTCTTTTTGTGTTATTCTTAAATGACATATGACGTATATTTGAAAATGTTTAATATATGAACTGGTAATAAACCGAAAGACTGAAAAAAAAAAAAAGATGAGAGAAATCCTTCACACAGTCCAATAATTCCTCTAGAGGTGATAATAATATTAAATTATTCAAAAATGTAATCACAATTAAATAAAGAAAATTTATTGGCATCAGTTGATTAGCAAATGTCGACTTAAATTTACCGGAAGTGTCACAGCGAGCAATATTTTCTGGTGCAATCACCATTATTGCCATTATCATCATCAAAGCGTACCGACGCTATGGATTCCTTTGACTCTCTCTCTCTCTCACACACACACACACACACTTATTCGTCCCTGTAGACCATAGCACTTGATGAGTCGTCAAAATTGAGGTACCGGGTGAGATGTGATAAAAAGCAACTAAAATTAAGCTGAAATAAAATGATTTGTCAAAATTAATGGCTGACAATAATTAATTTAAAGACAAAATAATAAAAGATTAAGATGATATCTTTAAATGATTTTCAACTGAATTTAAATTCATACGCATTTTTTTCGATCTGAGCAAAAAGACGCTCGTATTACATGAAGGAAAACATTCACCATCATTATCCTAATCAAGTCGCCCTGACTGCTATCCCAGCAGTTAAGACGACTACGTCTCGTCAAACTTTTCTTTAGGCCATCGCTCTTGGCAAGACACCTAGTGTTCAAAGAGTGGTACTGAATATAAGGTTTTCCTAGTCGGCTATCACTGTTTTCTCCAGTAGCAGTGACCATCATTATTTGGTCTACTTTTGGTGATTTTTGAGATGGGAGATAAGTGACCATACAGCCATTCTTTTGATTGGGTACTGCTTCTTGGATTTATTCTAAATATCATGATCCATCGAGCTTTTGTGTTTCTTCAGATTCCAGATAGTACAACCATATATTAGTAATTACACGGCTATAGCTTGGAAGAGTTCCCGTTTTATTCTATTAGAAAGATCAGATTTTCAAATGGTCATTAATCTGTCAGTAGTAGAAAATGCTTTATCAATGGGCACGTAATCTTTTTCAGATGATGAGATACTGTTACCGAGGTATACGAACGGGTATCAGAGGTATATCCTTTAATAAGGAGATGTCAGTATCTTGATTGAAACACCAGAAATCTTTTGCATTTTATTAAAACAACAAATTCTATAGGACACAAAAAATGCATAGATTTTAATAAACTACGATTTGACTCCAAATTGTACGTAAAGACATTGGTAAAAAAAAAGAAGCAAAAAATGACACAATTTACATTGGAAACAATAATATTCATTTTTAAAAGTCTAATGGAGTTTTTTAAAAAAGAATATGATATTTCGTTGAAAACAATTGTTTAGTTTATTTTGAATGTAAATAAGTTTGATTGCTTTTAGATTTGCGTGTGAAGTACTATTCAAATTTCTGGCCCAGTCAGCTGGGGCTTTAGAATACACCTACTGCATCCCAGTAGAGGGTTAAGACTTCCCCAACGAGTGTCCTGTGGCCCAGTCGGTTGGGATGTACAATACACCGAGTACATCTCTGCAGAGGCGTACGACTCCCACAACGAGTGTGTTGGATATGACACTAAACAATCTGATGGTGAGATTCCCGTGATGCTGGAGCTTTGGGGAAAGCGAACCACCCTTTCATTGCCATCGCTCCCAGGTCCACTCTGGCCCGGAATGGTAGCACCTGATAGTGTCCTATCTATGGGTCAAATAGAACTAAAGTGCGTACTTATTCTAAACTGAATTACTTAAAATAGAACAATTTTGACATTTAACTCTGTGTGGACAAAATCTATACTTATACTAAACTGAATTGTTTGATTTAGGGCTGTCTGACTCAAAATAGGAATGTTTTTGACAATTAAACTGTCTACTCATGCTAAACTGAATTGTTTGAAATAGAACTGATTATTTATATAAGAATGGACTTGGCATTAAATAATAAGGTTCCATAAAACACAACCAACCAACCAAACAAATAAACAAACAACTTGTCCGCATATAAACTTTTTCCTCATTTATTTTTACTGAGAAAGAAACTTAATCAAAGTTTTTTTTACTATTGATACAAGAGTTTAAACCTTGAATAAGCATCATTAATAGAACGTATATTTAATGATTGATGAGTTATATTTCATCACAGCTTAATCAGGTTATCATCTTCGTAAGAACCAAGACATGTCATGAAATTCTAAATAAATCCAATAAATAAAAACCAGAAAATAAATGTTTAATATCAAACTGATTTTATTTTCGCCGCTTAAATCAATGAAAATATAAGGTTGGTCAGAAAATTTTTTGACTAAACTAAGAAGATAATTTTGATTATTTTTTTAAAGTACAAAAAAAATCTAAAGAAAATAGGTGCTAAATTTTGGCCAAATTAGTAGCGTGGTCGCCAATGGTCCGGGAGACTGGGGTTCGATCCAACGTCGAATCATACCAAAGACTCAAAAAATAGTACTTAAAGCTGCCTTACTTAACACTATAAGGTAAGGATCAAGGATAAAGTGGAGTAATTTGGGAATGGAGTTATGGCCTCTCCTACACCTCGGTGTAGTTGCTATTTAAAAGGGAGCCTTGTGGTTGCCCTCGACTAAGGTCACAAACTTATATTTAAATGCATTTTGGTTTTATGGTATGTCAAACTTTGATGGGTTATTTTATGCCGGTATCAGTTTGACAAATATGATCTTCAGATATATATGGTTAAGAAATATATCTTCCACATAACTTTAAGCATAACCTTTTTGGTGAGGTTAAAAATCCCTGAGTGATTCTCCTACTGAGGCATATGACCCCTCCAAAAATGGAAAGTCATGTGTATGACACTAAATTCTATCTGATAATGAGTCACCACTTCTTTATCAGTTTAAAAAATGATTTGTATTCGATTGGAACGTGTGCAAAAAATTTTTAAAAGAAAAAACTGTATAAAACATGAAAATATGAACCTACACGGAACCCATTTCCCTATTCTGTTGACATAGGGTAACCCCAGAAGATTTGACAAGCCGTTAAAATTCATCACTAAATCAATAAATTACTTTAAACATGTAAACCATCCATATTCGGTTCAAATATCAGTGTTTTAAGAGTAAATATATTTATGGAGCTGACATTCATTCTAAACCTTATTTCAAATACGAGGTGCATACGATAAGTTTCCAGACTTTTTTCGTATGGGCACTTTTGTAGCAAATTTCAAATCTAGTCCTCTTCGAAATAATCTCCTCCTGATGCAATGCAGTTGTTGTATCGTTCCAACAAATTCTGGAAGGCCCCATGGAAGTCTGTTTATATGAGCGTGTCAATGACCTTTGTCACAGCCTCTTTCATCTCCTCAATTGTCTCATAACGATAGCCTCTGAACTTATGGAATAAGCAAAAGTCACAGGGAGCAAGGTCTAGACTATAGGGAGGCTGATGAACTGTCTTGATGCCCATCTTCGTCAAATAGTCTGTGACAGGGATGGAGTTGTGAACTGGTTTATTTTCCTAGTAGAGATGCCACTGACCCGATTTGAAGAGTGCTGGTCTCTCCCGACGGAATCTCTTCCTGAACTCCATTAAGCCTCAACATAGTAACCCTAACCCTAACCCTAACCGTTTGGCCACTCAACTCTGGTGTATTGACTTCTTTACTCCTCCCACACCTCTCATCATCCCTCATAGACTTCCTGCCTTCCTTGAATCTCTTATGCCACTCAAAAACGGATGCTCAATTCATGCAAGATACTCCATAAGCAATCTGAAGCATTCCATATGTTTCTGTGGCATTTTTTCCAAGTTTAAAACAGAATTTTATTGCATATCGTTCTTCTAAAATGTCAGATTCCATTTTTGATTTTCACCGGCTGTGACAATCAGGCTTTAGTAGGGTGTGTTCCAACTGCTGCTGTAGGTGTTCATTTGAAACTGAAATCATAAAAATTTGTCAGTCATCTCATAAGATGTATAGCAATAACATACTGAATTTTCAATAGTCTATGGCAATTTTAAATGCCCATACGAAAAGAGTCTGGAAACTTATTGTATGCCCCTCGTACATATACTTGACCAACAGACAGGACCTTGATAAGTTATACGACATGTCAACTCTTCTTGGTTTATTCAATACCGAAATCAGATATCTTAGATGTAATATTACGATTTCAAATAAATAAGGATGATCTGTTTAAGTAACTGTTCTTCATACAGATAAATTCCACTCAGATGCTTTTAAATATAAATGATTTCTTCCTATCATTGTGACTCTACACGAAGTGATCTCCCTTGTTTGAGGAACTCTCCCACGTCATGACTCCCTTTTGGTCACTTGACACAGGAAACCGAGAAATTCGCCTCTTTCAAGAACAGTTCTTGATTGACCAGACATGGTGGTTCGTTCCTCCCAACGATCACATACGGAAAACTCTGTATTCAGACCTGGTAAACCCCCGCTTAAAACTTCATTTCCTGTTGCGTACTGCTAGTGTTGAGGGATTAGATATATACATACAACTAATCCTAATCAGAATCAACATGGTAATAAAAGCAAAGAAGTAGTAACTGCACATTTCCGAACGTTCGGGAACAACTGGAGCCTCACAAACAGATGCTGTTTAATCAAATACCAATGATGGTCTTTTTTTAAGGAGGCATCACCTATTCTAGCCCTCGGAAATAAATGACTCGTATTGAAATAAGGAATGAATAATTACAATAACATATCAGGAGGGTATCCTCGTGGTGTAATGGTTAAAGCGATGGACTATGGAATCGTAGTAAACGAGTTCGTACTCCAATCGCGCTATTACGTTAACTTTCGGGCAAATACCCTTGGGAAAGGTATGAACCCCATTATTCTCCCAGCGATGGGTTAAATAGTACCACTACCATTTTTCAAGGAGAAAAGCTTTGGCATTAAATAACTTACAAAGGTTGATATGCCATTAAACAAAGAAACCAAACCAAACCAAACCAATAATATATACATTTCATGGCTCATGTTCATTCGCTTTGCGGTTGATCGCCGGGAAATTTTCAGCAAGTCTTCGTATCTGCTATATATATTTACCAGCCCCTCCGCTCGGGCTGGATATGACACAAGGTCAATTTTTTAGCGGAGTTTAACAGGTTTGAATTCAGAGTTTTCCTTCTAAATTGTTGCCTCACCAAGGCAGAAGACCACAGTCTGCCCTACTATTTACCCATAACTGGAGGGAGAATAATTGGATTCATACCTTTTCCCAAGGATATTAATGCTATGTGAAATGCAATCAGTCTTGTCCAGGATGGAACACGTCACCGTGTAAATTTCCTACGACGATAACCATTACACCACGGGCACCTCCTTCGTATCTGATATAGAACGATGGTAAATCTTTGAAAGCCATTGTTAATAAGTTATTTCATCTTAGCTGATCTATATACGCAGTCAGATGACACAGTTTTGTTCACTCATCAAGAAACTATCATGATCAATATTATTCAAAGGACTGGGTATGCCAGAAAACGATGAGAAAATGTTTACATAAGATTGCAAAAGGCTCTGTGTTATGAAAGAAGGTTGTACAAGATCTTTCATCTTTATCCCAGGTAGGAAATTAATCATTAGACAGTTTATGCCTTCCTACATGTTGTTAAGCTATTCCCTTTCCTCTGATATCTATGAATTTCGAATCTCTGAATCTTTAGACCCGATATATACATGACAGGTGTTTCCTTGAAATGCCTTGTAATTCAGGGAACTACTTACAGAATAGTTCAATGTAGCCCATGTAAACATTTAAACAGATAACTATTTCATACGGATATTATATACAGAACGACACGCGCGCATGCGCTCGCTCATATATAGTATCAACAAAGAAATGTATATATATATATATATATATATATATATATATATATATATATATATATATATGTGTGTGTGTGTGTGTATGTGTGTGTGTGTGTGTGAATATATATATATATATATATCAGTGAATTTGTAGATGAAGATATATTTTTTAAATATGTATTAATGACGTGAATTTAGAATTTTATTCGTGTATTTGTTTATTTTTGCAGAATAGTACATAGGCTGACTAAAATACTCTCATAGAAAGAGAGTAAATCATCTTTTTTTTAAATTTTGCGGTCCACACGCTTTTTTCATCGGTGCTGTAGTACTATTGGTCAATAAAGTCATCAAGAGCGGATACGAAGTCTTTAAATCAACTTTTTAGTACATGAATTATACAGTGTACAATATAAAAGAAAGTGAATTTTAACAACTTTGAAGCTCATGGTATTTTTAAAGAACGAAGGGCCTCGAGTTCCTCACGATCCAGGCCTCAAATAACAATCTGAAAATGTACAGAAATTGAATTTCTTTCTATATCTTACATGAACAGTCTTGAGAGACTTAGTTTTTTAATATGTCTTCGCACAAAATATTGTCTACTCCAATGTCCAAGACTTGATTTTGCGATATTTTATAAGATATATCAAAATGTTAACTATTTTCTATCTATAATCGGAAAAGAGAAAGAGAATAAAATCAAATGAGATGTGAATGGTCAATGCTTTTTTTAAATATCTGGAAAACAATATATATATATATATATATATATATATATATATATATATACTCATGATTATGTAATGAAAGAATTCATTCTCACTGGATGTAACAGCTAAGCAAAGTATAGTAAATAACCAGTGAAAGAAGGCCTTACAAATTCTTAATGGAGATGTTTTAGGTCAGTTTACAATGCCATCCATTCAAACCATTCCTTGGTGTTCACAGTATTCACGACGAGTTCTATGCTTACGTCATCATCAGAAAGTATTTATTTAAATTTCAAGTCTGCGACTAACAAACATCAGTGAAAGCGTTGGTGTTTATGAAAATCGAACGTTTTTATCTTCATTTATTCGATAATATTAAGTTTGGTCTGAAACTATTTTCAGATTTAAAAATGATATTTTTTTAAAGTAATTTTAGAAAGAAAACCGGAGAATTGTTTTACGCTTTGATAGATTTTTACACCAATTTTAACTAAAGGTTTTAAGAAAAAGTGTATTGGCATCTTCAGTGATAATGGACCACTTAAAACCGGTGTGAAAAATTCATATCAAGTCAAAATCAAAATGATGATTATAATATTAGCAAGAATACTTAAAAGTGTTCTTCTGGATATCTGAAGAGACATTTTGTCACTCAGACTCCAGTGAAAAACCTCCACTTAAAACTGGTGTGAAATAGTCACCTCGAGTGAAAATGATATAATTAAGTCCAATTCCTTAGATGTGTACATAAAATTACAAGTATTGGTAATGCTTCGTTTCTTTGTTCTATGGCATGTCAATCTTCATGGATTATTTAATGCCAAAGATATTTTTGGAAAAGAATAGCAGTGATGCTATTTAACCCGTAGCTGGGGTGATGAGGGATTTCAGAATATTTTCAATGTGAGCCATTGGCGTAATGAGTTGAGTGTTCGCCAATCGTTCGGGAGACCGGGATTCAAACCAGGTCGAGTCATACCAAAGACTCAAAAACTGGTACTTGATGCCACCTATCGTAACACTCAGCATTATAAGGTAGGGATCAGGGAACGGAGTAGCGCCCTCCCCAACACCTCGGTGTAGTAGCTATTGAAAAGGAAGCTTTCGAGTCACCCTCGACTCAGGTCGCCAACCTTAATTACTTTACTACTTAGTCTGAAAGTAAAGGTGATAACTTGAATGGAGTTTTAACTCATATACCATGATATCGCAGTCCTGCACGTTAGCCACTACGCCAGGAGGACTTCCCTTTGCAGTGTAAAGGTCAGTAAAAAAACGAAAGTGATTTTGGTACATTATTTTGTTGCCGTGTTGTTTATTACAGGGAAGATCTTTTTGCCGGACACATACATGTATACTCATTAGGATTTAATTGACAAAGTTATAGCAAGCATAAGTAACATATCAATGAATGATTCCATGTCAATATCTGCATTTATGCAATTTATGGCAGAGCTTTTTGTCCTTGTTTTTTCATGTGCATCTTATGCTATTCATCAAATCAATATCCATTTGACTTTCAACATCAATAAACTGACTGGTATGATGAGACGCAAGGACTTTCTTTCTCCAGCAAAACGTGTAAAAAATACACACACACCCCCACACACAGAGCTGTTATCCGTTGCTAACAGTTGTTGTTTTATATTTTCATGTATGGAGTCTTGAATGATAGCTAAACTGCTATGCATACAATTATCTAGTGGGCCTAGAAAAGTGTCCCAAGAAAAATTTCAAGGTATTTATGATTTGGTTTGGTTTGGTTTTATGGCATATCAACGATTATGAGTTATTTAATGCCAGATCCATTTTTATACATATAGACAGCTATATTTCAAACAATTCAATTTCGCATTACTATTCAGTTTAAACGTCAAAACCTTTTCTATTTCAAGCTATTCAATTTAATCAAGTTTTTTTCTAAATTGCATCTATCAGCAATAAAGAAAAAGAAAACAACACCAAAAGTGTCTAACATTGATCATGGTCACCATATTGTTGGCCTTGAGCCGGAAAATGTTTGGCAAAATATCTGCTTCAAACATCTACTGCAGGGCAATTGAGAGCAAAGTACTCTCAATAGTAATAAAAACTAAGGAAACGAACGAGCTCCATTTAGATTAGGTCAAGCCGACATTGTGCAAGGAATATATATATATATATATATATATATATATATATATATAAATACGTACGTATATTATTATGATGTGAAATGCGAACAGTCACGTCTAGTCTATTTCCTACCTAAAACACCTCTATTATAAATATATGATCGATGTGATTTTTTCGTGTAATGATTACAGCGATGAGAAAGATTCTCGAGTTCGAATCCTGATGTTTGCATATCACATAGTGCTAATATACTTTCAAAAGGTATGGATCCAAAAATTCTCTCTCCAGGTGGGGGTAAATAGTAGGAAAAGGAAAATTCTAAATTTAAACCTTTTAAAACCCGCATAAAAAATTGACCTTGTGTCGCACCCTGATTGTGCGGAGGAGTTGGTATATATATATATATATATATATATGTGTGTGTGTTTGTTTGTGTGTGTGTATATATATATATCTATACATGTGTGCGTGTGTGTATTTGTGTATGTGTGTGCGTGCGTGAGAGAGAGATAGAGAGAGAGAGAAAGAGAAAGAGAGATCTGACAGTAATATCGATCGTTATATAGACACCTTATTATTTTGACGGTCTGAGACTTGAGAGAAACAAAAAGCAACCAAGATAAATAAGATGAAAGAAATACTAGTCAAAATATAATAATGCTTCAAGTCTGTCCCTTTTTGTTTGCATCTGTTAACAATTTCTGAAAGAAAATTTGAAATCAGTCTTTAAGAAAACATCCTGATTTTATTTTATAGCAATTTTGTAAAAACTGCTTCTTTATTCAACAACGGAAGAATTTGCAGACTCTATGACTAAATACTGTTTCCATTCATTTTGTGACAAAAATAACCGCCTTTTGCTTTTGTAAACGTTTTGTTGTTGTGGCTTCTTTGTATTAACTTTTTCCTTGTTTTGTTTTGTTTACCTTCTGGTTAAAAAAAAAAGCCAGAAAGAAAACTAACGACTAAACACCAGGACTGTTTGTCTGAGAATTTCTATTTGAAGTAAAACAAAATGAATGAATAAATAAACAAATGCAATTTGCCACAACCACGAAAAATGAGATATTTCCTGTGTCTATTCAGTCACTCTGTTATAACAGTTCGGTGCAACGTTAATATTTCTTTATATATATATATATATATATATATAGGGGCCACTGGGTCTGGTGATCATGTAGGCAATATACTGGCAGTCACCAAGCCCCGGTGACTCTTTGGTTGCACGATAAAAACTTATATATATATATATATATATATATATATATAGGGGGGCATGGACCTCTGGGGAATATATTATACGTCGAAGGGCTTGATCATGTGAGTCTTAAAAGGCTGTTCTTTTTTCCTACGCCTAAAGGATTCTCTGACCTTTTAACAATATATATATATATATGTGTGTGTGTGTGTGTGTGTGTGTGTGTGTGTGTAGTTGGGCAGTAGACTTTCATTTAAGCATGTTTGATTAAATAATAAAGACACATTTTGTCTATATAATTTTATTAAGATCCTTTCAAGTTTCCTGAAAAGTGTCTTGGTTTCAGGTTGGAATTGGTGGATGAATTTACCGAGAGCTTTCCGACCTTTTGTAGGCCATCATCAGGGTTTGCTTGCATGTATAAAGAGTGTTTTTTATAGAGTTTTTAAGAGAGTTTTTTTTATAGATTTTTTATAACATAACAAAATTTTTTATAACATAACAAAATTACGTTAGATAAAACTGAGATGCTGATGAATCTAAAAAACAGAACGCTGTCAACGACTTCAAATTCCACAAGATCTACATATCAAAACGAAAAACCTATAATAAAAAAAAATAACTGTGAAGATAGCGACGATTTTTTGAAATGCCTGAAGTTCTTTTTATATTCTATCATCATCATATCGCGCTGGTAGCACAGATATCCCTGACCCTCTCTCGCCACTCCTCCCTTATATTCTGTTTCCGTTGATCCGTGAATCGTACATCAGTTAATGTTAGTCAATCGGCAATGCGTACGGCCTCGTACCAGACTATCCTAACATTCAGTAATTCTCCAGATCTTGGAGGAGGTTACGTGGAATAATGAGTTTCTACTATGAATTAGTTCCAGTCGGTTCAGTTAGCAAAAAATATAAACAGAATCAAGCAGAAAACAATATCAATGGAATTTTAATTTAATTGTAAATGAGAAAATTCCATAATTTTCAATCAAAATGTATGATATCATTTCCGAATAAAAGCGATAAGATTCAATTCAAAAGTGATTATTGCGTCTGTTCTCTGCAATTTGCATTAGGTCTTAAAGATTGTACTGTATTTATTAGTTCATTTTATATATGTCTTTACATATTTTGAAAAAAATTCCATATAAGCCTATATTATATATTTACGGGGCTTGTTTCAAAATGTCTAAGCCTCACTCAGAAGGATTCAGAAAAACAAACCGGTCTTTCTTAATTTTTAACTATTGTTCCTTTTGAACGATGTTCAAGCAATGCAATCCTGTCCCAGAAGAAGGTGGCATCCTGCTTCTTACAAAATTACCTCTTCAGCATATATGACCTTATTGTTTTCCAAATGGTGAAGGTGGAATTTTTGTTTTTAAAACATGAAGTCCGAGGGAGCTAAGTCGGGTGAGTAAAGAGGATGGGGTTGCACTTCCAAGATACAGTTGGCTGTTTCCGCGAGAGCAATCGAAGTAGCAAACTCAGACCTGCCTTAAACTATCCTTTTCGCTTCTGCTTGATTGCTTCCTTCAGTTGTCATACGTATGTACTGTCCAGTAATAGATTTCCATTTTACAGATCTATCATAGATGCATCTCCAAAATTTAAAATAAATAAACTGAAACCATCAAGCTACCAACAGATGAAGACAGGAGTCTGTGCCATCCCTGTCTGAATTTTACTGTCAACCCCTTTACTGTTGCAGAGCAAGAAGAGTCCTCTGAAATTATCTATACTACGTTCTTATATATTTCATTGAGTACCATATCTTTCTTTATATATATATATATATATATATATATATATATGGGGGCCACTGGGTCTGGTGATCATGTAGGCAAGATACTGGCTGTCCCCAAGCTCCGGTGAGTCTGTGGTTACACGATGAAAACTTATATATATATATATATATATATGTGTGTGTGTGTGTGTGTGTGTGTGTGTGTGTGTGTGGAACTCTGGGGAATATATTAGACGTCGAAGGGCTTGCGTGTGAGACTTGAAAGGGTGTTCGTTTTTCCTACGCCTAAAGGATTCTCTGACCTCTAAACAATACATATATATATATATATATATAAATATATATGTGTGTGTGTGTGTGTGGTTGGGCAGCAGACTTTCATTTAAGAATGTTTGATTAAATAATAAAGACACATTTTGTCTATGTAATTTTATTAAGATCCTTTCAAGCTTCCATAAAAGTGTCTTGGTTTCAGGTTGGAATTGATAGATGAATTCACCAAAATTGTCCCGAGAGCTTCCCGACCTTTCATAGGCCATCATCAGGGATTACTTGCATTTTTGATTCAGTTTCGGTGGAAATTCTATGAGCTGACCTAGAAGCGAGACAGGAGTCTTTGCCATCCCTGTTTGAATTTTACTGTCAACCCCTTTACAGTTGCATAGCAAGAAGTGTCCTCTGAAATTATCTATACCACGTTCTCATAGATTTCGTTGAGTACTATGTCTTTCTTTTCCTGATATTTTACGACTGCTCGGGCCTCTGTCATGTTGATTTTTTGTCACAAACTTCTCCCCTTTAAATGCGTATCACCCGCAGAGAAATCTCGATTAGTTTTACTAGTTCATAACTGATAGTATGTTGCCACAAGAAAAATTTTACACTATAGCTCAACTTTCTGTGCGAGGCATAGAACTTTTTGAACGACCCTTGTTTCTAGTTGGGGGAGTGTTTATATTATACTAGCATAACTTCCAGTTATTTACGCTATGGTCTGCACTTTGGTCTTAGTATGTTGTACCTGTGCGGATAAAAATATCGATCTTTAAAACTTATCTTTAGGTTTTCTTTTTTGTTTAATAGTATATCATCCTACGTGGGTCATTTAATGCTAAAGCCATCCCAAGCAGTTTAGTCCGAAAATGAACGTAATAACGCAACTGGAGTTCGAACTCGCTTACAACTGAATCGCATTTCAGCACGTTAGCCACTACAGTGCTGGAACTCTCCCAGCTTCTGTTTCGGATCAATGATTCGCAGTCCGGTTTATGTTCAATATTCTCAGCCATGTTCTTTTATTCCTTGGAAGTGTGTCACCATGGTGATCTTGTTCTGGCAGTTATGACCCAGGAAAAGCCTCTTCCCTTTGAACAAAATGGGATATCGGAATTATATTATGCTTTCTTGATACTTGTCGAAGAGACTGCATGATTTTTATCCCTACGCAGACATACACATGTAGAGTCCCACATTGATATGAGCGATAGTCTTCAGCCTTGGTGAGGCAACTAGTCTAGGAGAAGGAAAACTCTGAATTCAAACCTGTTAAACTCCGCTTAAAAATTGACCTTGTGTCATATCCTGCCCGAGCGGAGGGGTTGGGTAAATTGGATAGTCTTCATATCTGCACTGTCTGATGGCTGAGCTTGGTTTAATATCTTTTTATTTTAACTTATTGTGTTGTACAGCCACATAATACATATACATCTGCATGCATGCAGAATCATAACGACGACACAATAAAGACGAGCGACACGAACGATATTTTTCTTTAGAAAAATATACCTCTCACTTTATTTGAAAGGGTTGTGTGTGAGAGGGAATTGGAGACCGAACAGAACTGCAACATATTGACCCCCACTCTATTTGCTATAACCTCATTTCTTTCCCGTTCTCTTGAGCTGCTCAACCGGGGTCCTAGTGGCCCAGCCTCTCTGGGTGCTGGTTTTCTCTACCGCATCTTATCTCCAACTCGTCTGATCTCCAATTAACTGACTTCCTGTCTTCACCCGGGTTATATAATGATTTGACGTCCACTCTTCTTCCTACGAGCGTCACAATCACACTCATTCAACCCATCCACGATCAAGGTTATTATATCCTGATATTCCTCGACCGGATGCACCTGTTATTTACACAGGTGCATTTCCTATTTTGACAGCCCGGCCGGGTCGGAGGTCAATATGCAACAATTGATGCATAGTTATATTCTCGAGAGAGTTATCAGGAAGAAAGCATACAATATGAACCCGAGAGGAAAAAGAGATACTTGGGTTAAGATAGTTTTCATATTTAACCAATATAAGCCTCTAATACTTTTGTATTTTCTACCAAAAAACTCAATAACCCAGTCAATATACATTGCAAACAGCAGCACATCTAAATTTCAAATAATACCAGTCAGGGCCAGTGTATACTACTCCTAAACCCCCGAATGAGAGGAGAGGTTAAGCTTGCTTGGGAGCCTCAGAAATGTGGGTTGCATATATTTTCTATGAATACTACTTTATGAAAAATGAAATGTTGTAGAGTCAGCGTTTATATATTTAATATGAATACTACTGTATAAGGATTGACATTTAATAGAGTCATCCTCATCATCATGTCGTGCCACAGGCACGGATATCCATGACCCTCTCTCGCCACTTCTCCCCATCGTTCATCGCCTCTGAAAGGTCTTCAGGGCTACATCCCGTATCCTCACGTAGCTTCTGTATGTATGTTCGAGCTGGTAGTCCTGCTTTTGTCCGGCCATATGTGGGGGTCCATAGGAATACATCACTTATGAGATCGTCCCTGCTTCTCCATCTTATAGTTGGTGCCTTGTGGGGTGTTGACACCAGGACTTGTTCAATATTGCTCGCAACATTCTTCTGTAATTGCCGTCTAGCTTCTTCTCCAGCCGTTTAGTTAGCGTCCAAGTAGTGCATCCATACAGCAGTATCGATATGACCACTGTCTGGAAGAAACTGCGTTTCATTTTATCGGTCAGGTCTGATTTCCATATGATCGATAGCCTATCGGTAGCTGTCCATGCCTTCGTTAGCCGCGTGTCGATGTCGTTTTCGGTTGATGAGACGCTGCTTCCTGGCTAGGTGAATTTGTCTACTAGTTTCAGAGGGGGTCCGTCTAGTGTCTTGATGTCGCCTGTTTGATTATAGCACATAGACAGAGAAACAGCGAAGTTTAGATAGATAGAGAGATAGACATGCTTAAATGACGGACAAATATTTCAAAACATTCAATGCTTAGAGTCAATTCTTATACATCGATTGATTTACTCTTCGAGGTAGCACATTTTGTTTGGTGCATATTTCGTTTCTGGTTTAATCAGTAAGAAGAGAAATGCTAATAGATGACATGTAAGACAAAAAATTCTGACCTTTACTCTATGACACGTTTTCTTCATTCGTAACCAAACAAGTACTCGTGTTACAGTGACAAATAATATTTCCATACCAGATATACCGACCTCAGGATTCATTTTTGCTTCATCCTTTGAAAATATTTTCTCTGCAATTCTGTTGGATACTATTTTGCGTATCGATACAACCGCTGCTTGGAAGAAACTGCGTTTCATTTTATCGGTCAGGTCTGATTTCCATAAATTCAGGGTGGCATATCATTGACTAGAGGGTGTATCATAGATTCAAGGGAGCATGTGACCCTATTACCAATCTTGCTACCAAGAATATTTTGTAGATAATAGAGTTCAGGTCATCGACTTGGACGAAAAAGACAACAAAAAAACAATGATTCTATCCTAACCCTGGTATTTCTAACTTCCTGGCAACAGGCTAAATGTGAGTATTCCGCTTCTTGCCAGATATAGCTTGAAACAACTTGCTATTTCGTCTTTGTTCGATGTTCCTGTGTAACTCTTACATTAAAGACTTCTTGTATCGTATTTACCTTTGTGAAGAGATGATTAAGATCAGACTGTAGTAACTGTACTCTCAGAAAATCCCCTGTTATCTCAATAACTTTATAATAGAAAATATACGTATAAAAAAGATTTCGAAGATCATACAAAAAAAAAAGAAAGAAACAAGAGTGTTCGCCAATGATCCGGGAGACCTGGGTTCAATCCCAGGTCGCGTCATACCAAAGACTTTAAAATGGTAGTTGATACCTTCTTGCTTAACACTCAGCAATATAAGGTACGTATCGAGAGTAAAGTGGAACAATCCAGTGAAATAGGTAGCGCCCTCCCTCTACACATTGGTGTAGTAGCTAACGAAAATGGAGCCTTCTGGTTTCCCTCGACTACGGTCACCAATTTACTTTTCTAGTTTGTTGTTGAATCACTTAAGGTCGAAGCAGTTATATGATTTCAAGTAACAAAAAGAGATACTTTTTAAAAATAATGATTACTTCAAGTAAATATAAAAAGAATTTGTACACGAGTATTTTTTAAGTATTCCAGTCTTATAATTGTAATTTGTTTACAATCATACGTTTTCAAGTATTTCAAACAGTCACATTGTTTTAAGTAATTGAAGACAATAATCCTTTGCAAACAATAATAGTTTCAAGTAACGAATAATTTCCATGCAGTCACGTGGTAGCAAGTATTTCTACCTAATACGAGCAATTTCAAGCAGGTCTATTTGACCCAAGGATGGTACTCTAAAATAATTAAGTGTAAATGACAGGGGTGGAAACTGAGATGAGTTTGAACGCTTAGCTGTGATTGCATAAACTCTCAACGAAAAAGAGCTAGACCAGCGCGGAAAGAAAACAGAAAAGGAAATGGGCTATCAAAGGAATATAGCGTTAGTGTTGATGCGATCATCATCATATTCTAAAGAAGACAGTAGAAGACTATCAAAGACTGGCAAATCTGAACCCATCTAACGAGCCGCCGTGGGCATTGGCCTCCATGTCAATGCACACAAAACGGAATACATGTGCTATAATCAAACAGGTGACATTTCCACACTAAACAGTAGTTCTCCGAAACTAGTTGACGAGTTCACCTACCAAGGAAGCAGTGTCTCATCAACCAAAAAAGACATCGACACGCGACTAACAAAGGCATGGACAACTATCGATACGATAGGCTATCGGTCATATGGAAGTCAGACCTGACGGATAAAATGAAACACAGTTTCTTCCAAGCAGCAGTCGTGTCGATACAGCTATATGGATGCACTATATGGACGTTAACTAAACGGATGAAGAAAAAACTTGACGGCAACAACACAAGAATTTGGAACAAGTCCTGGAAGCAGCACCCAACAAAGGAGCAGCTATACGGCCATCTACCTCCCATCACGAAAACTATCAAAGTTAGACGAACCTGACATTCAGGACACTGCTAGAGAAGCAGGAAAGAGCTCATAAGTGATGTTCCCCTATGGACCCCTCACATGGCCGAGTAAAAGCAGGGTGACCAGCTTGAACCTACATAAAGCAGCTCAGTGCCGATACGGGATATAGCCCTGAAAACCTGCCAGAAGTGATGAACGATAGGGTGGAGTGGCGAGAGAGGGTCAGGGATATCCGTGCTGGTGGCACGACTAGATGATGATGATGATGGATTATTCAATATTAAAATTTAACTGATTTGTAAATGCTTGAATATAATCTTAACTATCAATATTTTCAACTTGCGTTTAAAATTATGTTTCCATCGTCATATTTCTTGTCTCAATCATAATAATTGCACTCAATTACATGGTTTTAATTACACCTATTGTTACGAATTTTGACCCTGGGGATAGTCAAACTCACACTTTACTCACAATTATAGACCCCCCCTCTCTCTCTCTCCCTTTCTTTCTCCCTCTCCCTCTTTTTGTTTCGCACGCAAACCCACAGAAGTAGACGAGAAGTCTGAAGAAACGAATTCAGGTCAAAGGTCCGTGATGACCGATTGACCATATTACCTCCGCTCGGGCAAGATATGACACAAAGTCAATTTTTAAGCAGAATTTAATCGGTTTGAATTCAGAGTTTTTCTTCTCTTAGACTAGTTGCCTCACCAAGGCTGAAGAACCTTGTCTGTCCTACTATTTACCCATATCTGGATGGAGAATAATTGGATTCATACCGTTCCTAAGAGTATTAGTGCTATGGGAAATGTAATCTGTCTCGTCTAGGATTTGAACTCGTGTCGCCCTGTCCAATTCCTACGACGATAACCATTACACCACGGGCACTTCCGATTGACTGACGGTCAAGGTTTAGTTTGGTTTGGTTTCTTTGTTTAATGGCATATCAACCTTTGTAAGGTTATTTATTGCCAAAGCCATTCTCCTAGAAGAACCGTTGTGGTACTATTTAACCATAGCTGGGAGGATAAGGGGGTTCATACTTTTCCCATGGGTATTTGCCCAAACGTGAACGTAATAGCGAGACTGGAGTACGAACTCGCTTACTACGATTCTGCAGTCCAACGCTTTAACCATTACACCACGGGGACACCCACTCCTGACGGTCAAGTTTCCCTCATATGAGTGTAGGAACTGGCAGGCACCCCCTGGCAACAAACGGCCTATTTGAAGGCTGAATGCCGATTGACCCAGATGCCCAAGTGATACGAGGCAGTTGGAAGGTCGAATCTTCAAAGAGGAAAAAATCAGACAAGTCAGTTGGCCGAGAGATCCCCTAACAGCCGACGTGTTTGTGATGCGAAGAGTAAACGTTCTTCCCAGGCTAGCTCATATGGGAAGATAAAAATGCTGCCAGAAAAAGGAATAGAACCGCGTGACTATTTTGTTCGTCGAATCGCCAAGAGAAGAGCCAGAGAACGAGAAAAGATGTGAATATGTTCAAAGAAAGAAAGAAAGAAAGAAACGGACGGTGAAACGCAACAACAACATATATATATATATATATATATATATATATATATATATATATATAAGAAAAATGTTGAGAGAAGTAAGATAAGCTTTCATTTTAATGTTGTTTTACTTTTTGCTTACCCCGTTCCTACAGCACGCAAAGCACATTAATTTTTTTTTTTTACACACATCATTACAAGAAAATTTCTTGGTGATTGTCCCCAAATTGTTTAACTATAAACATTTTCATTCTTATCGCTAAGACTATTTTACTTCGCATTCATGCCTTTATTTTGGGGGGTTGATAATAAAATAATTTGTATTTCAAATTGAGCATTTCGTGTTGCCTGCATTTTCGGCTTGTTAGAATATCTCTGTGTCATAGTTTTCCCAGTTCGCTTGTGGTTGAATGACATCCCGAAATAGAATATTGTCCAACCTAATACCAGCAATACGCTTGGCGTTGTCCGGGCGATAGGCATAGGTAAAAAGGTCGAGAAAAAAGGCTTGTCACCTTCGCCGACAGTAAACCAGAGAAGTTTCACTATCCATTACTAATAATTTATACACACTTAAAAAGGTTCAATAAATTATTCCTAAATGATAATCATTTACTTACACACTGCTATATAGAATCGCGATGCATATATTGCCTTTTAAATTTTGAAAAATGAAAATAAAACTGACAGCTCATTTTATCATATTGTAATATAATGGCCGAGGGATTTCGTTTTATATATCTTGCCTTTGGGTTTAGTTAGGCTGAGAACCTTTCGACTCAGTGCATGAGTTGTTTAGGTGCAAACTTGAGCGCAGGTGTTAACGTGGGTGCGGGGAGGATGTGTCGTTCATAGATGTCAAAATAAAAATCCCAGATAGAAAATTGTGATTTGGGGATGTGAATGACGTCATGCACCGAAAGCGCGCGCGGAGGATTTTGAAGATTTTGAAGAAAGTCAGTTAGTTGAGTCTTGCGGTCCGAAGAAGAAGGTTGACTTTCCCTAGCCCGTAGTGGCCACGTGGCGGGTGTCACGCGTGTTTGGTGGGGGGGGGATGGAAAGATTGTGCCTCTCTCCTTAAGTCAAAACCTTTAACTCAAAGGTAATAAAAGGTTTCGTACATGAACTAATAAGTCGTAAGTGTTTTTCGTGTTTCGGGATTCCTCTATTCTATGTATATACGTTATGAACATTCCATGTATGTTTCACCTATCCGTATCACGTGAATGTTACAATATATTTAACGAAATTATATGAAAATATCGAAAAGTGCTATAGATTCAATTTCAGAATCTTATGGAAGCCTTTTTCACTTTATCCTTGTTTGAAATGGTAAATGAGGCCGTTACCCTTGCATTCAGTTTCACGGAGTTTTAGAGATCTTTCGCTTAACGCACCTCACACTGGATAATCATGGTGACAGAAATCAGAGGAGTTAGAAGGCCAGATGTTAGGGGTGATGGGGTCGCAGAAATGTTCTAACAGCCAATACTAGGTCTCCTGATTGAGTGGCATGGCCCAGAGACCTGTTGCCAGATGTAGGATCTTCCAACAGCCTCTTTCTTGATCCAGGACAGCACTACCTCCTCCAGACATTTGATGCTGGCGTCCCCGTT